>OX422224.1:27222432-27822432 GCA_949130495.1 Sambucus nigra | reverse complement strand
AACGACCCCGTAGGAGGCACGAACAACTCACACGGGGCCATTGTAATTGGTAGGAAATGATCGCGTGGTCCCGGGTCTCCCGGTTAGAGAGTATGACGATAATTTGCAAAAATCACACTTAGACTTGGAAACAGGCCGTTAAAGGGTGAAAACACATACCAGCCTCCAAACGACCCCGTAGGGGGCACGAACACCTCGCACTGGACCAATGTAACTTATAGGAAAGGATCGCGTCTTCCCGGGTCTCCCTGTTTGAGACTATGACGATAATTTGCAAAAATCACACTTTCTTGAAAATAGGCCGTTAAAGGGTGAAAATCCAAACCATCCCTTAAACGACCCCGTAGGAGGCACGAACACCTCGCACGGGACCAATGTAACTTTTAGGATCTGACCGCATTGTACGGGGTCTCTTGGTTCGAGAGTATGACAATAATTTGCGAAAATCACACTTAGACTTGAAAACAGGCCGTTAAAGGGTGAAAACCCAAACCAGCCCCAAAACGACCCCGTAGGAGGCACACACACCTCACACGGGACAATTGTAACTTCTATGAACTGACCGCGTAGTCCTGGGTCTCCCAATTTGAGATTATGACGATAATTTTCATAAATAACACTTAGACTTGAATACAGGCCGTTAAAGGGTGAAAACCCAAACCAGCCATCAAATGACCGCGTAGGAGGCAGGAACACCTCGCAAGGGACCAATGCAACTTGTAGGAACTGATCGCGTAGTCCCGAGTCTCCCGGTTAGATATTATGATGATAATTATCCAAAATTATATTTAGTCTGGAAAGCAGGAAGTTAAAGGGTGAAAACCCAAACCAGCCCCCAAACGACCCCGTAGGAGGCATGGACACCTCACACGGGACCATTGTAACTTGTAGGAAATGACCGCGTAGTCCGGGGTCTCCCGGTTAGAGAGTATGGAAATAATTTGTAAAAATCACACTTAGACTTGAAAACAGGCCGTTAAAGGGTGAAAACACAGACCAGCCCCTAAACGACCCCGTAGGAGGTACAAACACCTCACACTGGACAAATGTAACTTGTAGGAACTGACCACGTCGTCCCGGGTCTCCCCGTTTGAGAGTATGACGATAATTTGCAAAAAACACACTTAGACTTGAAAACAGGTCGTTAAAGGGTGAAAACCCACACTAGCCCCCAAACGACCTCGTAGGAGGAACGAACACCTCGCACGGGACCAATGTAACTTGTAGGAACTGACCGCGTAGTCCCGGGTCTCTCGGTTTGAGAGTATGATGATAATTTTAAAAAATCACAGTTAGACTTGAAAACAGGACATTAAAGGGTGAAAACCCAAACCAGCCCTCAAACGACCCCGTAGAAGGCACGACGAACACCTCGCACTGGACTAATGTAACTTGTAGGAAATGACCACGTCGTCCCGAGTCTCCCCGTTTGAGAGTATGACGATAATTTGTAAAAAACACACTTAGACTTGAAGTCAGGCCGTTAAAGGGTGAAAACCCAAACCAGCCACCAAACGACCTCGTAGGAGGAACGAACACCTCGCACGTGACCAATGTTACTTGTAGGAACTGACTGCGTAGTCCCGAGTCTCTCGGTTTGAGAGTATGATGATAATTTTCAATAATCACACTTAGACTTGAAAACAGGCCGTTAAAGGGTAAAAACCCAAACCAACCCTCAAACGACCCCGTAGGAGGCACGAACACCTGCACGGGACAAATGTAACTTGTAGGAACTGACCCTGTAGTCCTGGGTCTCCCGATTTGAGATTCTGACGATAATTTACAAAAATAGCACTTGGAGTTGAAAACAGGCCATTAAAGAGTGAAAACCCAAATCAGCCCTCAAATGACCCCGTAGGAGGCACGAACACCTCGCACGGGACCGATGTAACTTGTACGAACTGACCGCGTAGTCTCAGGTCTCCCGGTTTGAGATTATAATGTTAATTTGCAAAAATCACACATAGACATGAAAACAGGCCATTAAAGGGTGAAAACCCAAACCAACCCCCAAACGACCCCGTAGGAGGCACGAACACCTCGCACGGAACCAATGTAACTTGTAGGAACTGACCCTGTAGTCCTGAGTCTCCCGGTTTGAGGTTATGACGATAATTTGCAAAAATAACACTTAGACTTGAAAATAGGCCGTTAAAGGATGAAAACACAAAGCAGCCCTCAAACGACCCCGTAGGAGGCACGAACACCTCGCACGGGACCAATGTAACTTGTACGAACTGACCGCGTAGTCTCGGGTCTCCCGGTTTGAGATTATGACGTTAATTTGCAAAAATCAAACATAGACATGAAAACAGGCCGTTAACGGGTGAAAACCCAAACCATCCCCTAAACGACCCCGTAGGAGGCACGAACACCTCGCATGGGACCATTGTAACTTGTAGGAAGTGAACGTGTAGTCCCGGATCTCCCGGTTAGAGAGTATGACGATAATTTGCAAAAATCACACTTAGACTTGGAAACAGGCCGTTAAATGGTGAAAACACAAACTAGCCCCCAAACGACACCGTAAGAGGCGCGAACACCTCGCACGGGACCAATGGAATTTGTAGGAACTGACCGCATCGTCCCGGGTATCCCCGTTTGAGAGTATGACTATAATTTGTGAAAATCACACTTAGACTTGAAAATAGGCCGTTAAAGGGTGAAAACAAAAACTAGCCTCCAAACGATCCCGTAGGAGGAACGAACACCTCGCACGGGACCAATGTAAGTTGTAGTAACTGACCGCGTAGTCCCGAGTCTCTCGGTTTAAGAGTATGAGGATAATTTTCAAAAATCACAGTTATACTTGAAAACAGGCCGTTAAAGGGTGAAAACCCATACCAACCCCCAAACGACCCCGTAGGAGGCACGAACACCTCGCACGGGACCAATGTAACTTGTAGGAACTGACCCCGTAGTCCCGGGTCTCCCAGTTTGAGATTATGACGGTAATTTGCAAAAATAACACTTAGACTTGAAAACAGGTCGTTAAAGGGTGAAAATCCAAACCAGCCCCCAAACGACCCCGTAGGAGGCACGAACACCTCGCATGGGACCATTGTAACTTGTAGGAAATGAACGTGTAGTCCCGGGTCTCCCGATTAAAAAGTATGACGATAATTTGCAAAAATCACACTTAGACTTGGAAACAGGCCGTTAAAGGGTAAAAACACAAACCAGCCACCAAACGACACCGTAGGAGGCACGAACGCCTCGCACGGGACCAATATAATTTGTAGGAACTGGCAGCATCGTCCCGGGTATCCCCGTTTGAGAGTATGACTATAATTTGTGAAAATCACACTTAGACTTGAAAATAGGCCGTTAAAGGGTGAAAAAAAACCAGCCTCCAAACGATCCCGTAGGAGGAACGAACACCTCGCACGGGACCAATGTAACTTGTAGTAACTTACCGCGTAGTCCCGGGTCTCTCGGTTTGAGAGTATGAGGATAATTTTCTAAAATCACACTTAGACTTGAAAACAGGCCGTTAAAGGGTGAAAACCCATATCAACCCCCAAACGACCCCGTAGGAGGCACGAACACCTCGCACGGGACCAATGTAACTTGTAGGAACTGACCCCGTAGTTCCGGGTCTCCCGGTTTGAGATTATGATGATAATTTCAAAAATAACACTTAGACTAGAAAACAGGCCGTTAAAGGGTGAAGACCCAAATCAGCCCCCAAACGACCCCGTAGGTGGCACGAACACCTCGAACGGGACCATTGTAACTGGTAGGAACTGACCGCGTAGTTCCGGGTCTCCCGGTTAGAGAGTATAATGATAATTTGCAAAAATCACACTTAGACTTGAAAACGGGTTGTGAAAAGGTGAAAACACAAACCAGCCCCCAAACGACCCCGTGGGAGGCACGAACACCTCGCACGAGACCATTGTAACTTGTAAGAACTGACCTCGTAGTCTCGGGTCTCTTGGTTTGAATGTAAGACGATAATTTGTAAAAATAACTCTTAGACTTGAAACACATGCCGTTAAAGGGTGAAAACCGAAACCAACCACCACACGACCCCGTAGAAGGCACGAACACCTCGCACGGGACCAATGTAACTTGTAGTAAATGACCGCGTCATCCCGAGTCTCCCCGTTGGAGAGTATGACGATAATTTACAAAAATCACACTTTCTTGAAAATAGGCCGTTAATGGGTGAATATCCAAACCAGTCCTCAAACGACCCCGTAGGAGGCACGAACAGCTCGCACGGGACGAATGTAACTTTTAGGAATTGACCGTATTGTACGGGGTCTCTTGGTTCGAGAGTATGACGATAATTTGCGAAAATGACACTTAGACTTGAAAATAGGCCGTTAAAGGGTGAAAACCCAAACCAGCCCCAAAACGACCCCGTATGAGGCACGAACACCTCGCACGGGACAATTGTAACTTCTATGAACTGACCACGTAGTCCCGGGTCTCTCGATTTGAGATTATGACGATAATTTGCATAAATAACACTTAGACTTGAATACAGGCCTTTAAAGGGTGAAAACCCAAACCATCCCTCAAACGACCCCATAGGAGGCAGGAACACCTCGCACGGGACCAATGTAACTTGTAGGAACTGACCGCGTAGTCCCGGGTGTCCCGGTTTGAGATTATTACGATAGTTTGAAAAAATCACACTTAGTCTGAAAAATAGGCCGTTAAAGGGTGAAAACCCAAACCAGCCCCCAAACGACCCCATAGGAGGCACGAACACCTCGCACGGGACCATTGTTACTTGTAGGAAATGATCGCGTAGTCCCGGGTCTCCCGATTAGAGAGTATGACGATAATTTCCAAAAATCACACTTAGACTTGAAAACAGGCCGTTAAAGGGTGAAAACCCAAACCATCCCCCAAACGACCCCGTAAGAGGTACGAACACCTCGGACGGGACCAATGTAACTTCTATAAACTGACCGCGTAGTCCCGGGTTTCCCGATTTGAGATTATGACGATAATTTGCAAAAATAACACTTAAACTTGAAAACAGGCCGTTAAAGGGTGAAAACCCAAACCAGCCACCAAACAACCCCGTAGGAGGCACGAACAACTCACACGGGGACATTGTAATTGGTAGGAAATGACCGCGTAGTCCGGGGGCTCCCGGTTAGAGAGTATGACGATAATTTGCAAAAATCACACTTAGACTTGGAAACAGGCCGTTAAAGGGTGAAAACACATACCAGCCCCCAAACGACCCCATAGGGGGCACGAACACCTCGCACTGGATCAATGTAACTTGTAGGAAATGATCGCGTCTTCCCGGGTCTCCCTGTTTGAGAGTATGGCGATAATTTGCAAAAATCACACTTTCTTGAAAATAGGCCGTTAAAGGGTGAAAATCCAAACCATCCCTTAAACGACCCCGTAGGAGGCACGAACACCTCGCACGGGACCAATGTAACTTTTAGGATCTGACCGCATTAAACGGGGTCTCTTGGTTCGAGAGTATGACAATAATTTGCGAAAATCACACTTAGACTAGAAAACAAGCCGTTAAAGGGTGAAAACCCAAACCAGCCCCAAAACGACGCCGTAGGAGGCACGCACACCTCACACGGGACAATTGTAACTTCTATGAACTGACCGCCTAGTCCCGGGTCTCCCAATTTGAGATTATGACGATAATTTTCATAAATAACACTTAGACTTGAATACAGGCCGTTAAAGGGTGAAAACCCAAACCAGCCATCAAACGACCGCGTAGGAGGCAGGAACACCTCGCAAGGGACCAATGTAACTTGTAGGAACTAACCGCATAGTCCCGGGTCTCCCGGTTAGATATTATGATGATAATTATCCAAAATCACATTTAGTCTGGAAAACAGGCCGTTAAAGGGTGAAAACCCAAACCAGCCCCCAAATGACCCCGTAGGAGGCATGGACACCTCACACGGGACCATTGTAACTTGTAGGAAATGACTGCGTAGTCCGGGGTCTCCCGGTTAGAGAGTATGGCGATAATTTGCAAAAATCACACTTAGACTTGAAAACAGGCCGTTAAAGGGTGAAAACACAAACCAGCCCCCAAACGACCCCGTAGGAGGTACGAACACGTCGCACTGGACCAATGTAACTTGTAGGAACTGACCACATCGTCCCGGGTCTCCCCGTTTGAGAGTATGGCGATAATATGCAAAAAAACACACTTAGACTTGAAAACAGGTCCTTAAAGGGTGAAAACCCAAACTTGCCCCCAAACGACCTCGTAGGAGGAACGAACACCTCGCACGGGACCAATGTAACGTGTAGGAACTGACCGCGTAGTCCCGGGTCTCTCGGTTTGAGATTATGATGATAATTTTATAAAATCACATTTAGACTTGAAAAAAGTCCATTAAAGGGTGAAAACCCAAACCAGCCCTCACACGACCCCGTAGGAGGCACGAACACCTCGCACTGGACTAATGTAACTTGTAGGAACTGACCACGTCGTCCTGGGTCTCCCCGTTGGAGAGTATGACGATAATTTGTAAAAAACACACTTAGACTTGAAAACAGGTCGTTAAAGGGAGAAAACCCAAACTAGCCCCCAAATGACCTCGTAGGAGGAACGAACACCTCGTACGGGACTAATGTAACTTGTAGGAACTGACCGCGTAGTCCCGGGTCTCTCGGTTTGAGAGTATGATGATAATTTTAAAAAATCACACTTTGGCTTGAAAACAGGCCATTAAAGGGTGAAAACCCAAACCAGCCCTCAAACGACCCCGTGGGAGGCACGAACACTTCGCACGGGACAATTGTAACTGGTAGGATTTGACCGCGTAGTCCCGGGTCTCCCGGTTCGAGAGTATGACGATAATTTGTAAAAATCATACTTAGAATTAAAAAGAGGCCGTTAAAGGGTGAAAACCCAAACCAGACCCCAAACGACCCTGTAGGAGGCACGAACACCTCGCACGGGACCAATGTAACTTGTAGGAACTGACCACGTAGTCCCGGTTAGAGTGTATGCCGATAATTTGCAAAAATCACACTTTGAATTGAAAACAGGCCGTTAAAGGGTTAAAACCCAAACCAACCCCCAAACAACCTCGTAGGAGGCATGAACACCTCGCACGGGACCAATATTACTTCTATGAACTGACCGCGTAGTCCCGGGTTTCCCGATTTGAGAGTATGATGATAATTTTCAAAAATATCACTCAGACTGGAAAACAGGCCGTTAAAGGGTGAAAACCCAAACCATCCCCCAAACGACCCCGTAAGAGGCATGAACACCTCGCTCGGGACCAATGTAACTTCTATAAACTAACTGCGTAGTCCCGGGTTTCTCGGTTTGAGATTATGAGGATAATTTGAAAAAATAACACTTAGACTTGAAAACAGGCCGTTAAAGGGTGAAAAGCCAAACTAGCCACCAAACGACCCCGTAGGAGGCACGAACAACTCGCACGGGACCATTGTAATTGGTAGGAAATGACCGCGTAGTCCCGGGTCTCCCGGTTAGAGAGTATGACGATAATTTGCAAAAATCACACTTAGACTAGGAAAAAGGCCGTTAAAGGGTGAAAACACATACCAACCCCCAAACGACCCCGTAGGAGGCACGAACACCTCGCACGGGACCAATGTAACTTGTAGGAACTGACCGCGTAGTCTCGGTTAGAGGGTATGACGATAATTTGCAAAAATCACACTTAGAATTGAAAACAAGCCATTAAAGGGTGAAAAACCAAACCAGCCCCCAAACAACCCCGTAGGAGGCACGAATACCTCGCACGGGACCAATGAAACTTTTAGCAACTGACCGCGTCATCGCGGATCTCCCCGTTTGAGAGTATAACGATCATTTGCAAAAATCACACCTAGACTTGGAAACAGGCCGTTAAAGGGTGAAAACACAAACCAACCCCAAAACGACCCCGTAGGAGGCACAAACACCTCGCACGGGACCAATGTAACTTGTAGGAAATGACCGCGTAGTCCCGGGTCTCCCCGTTTGAGAGTATGAAGATAATTTGCAAAAATCACACTTAGACTTGGAAAGAGGCCGTTAAAGGGTGAAAACACATACCAGCCCCCAAACGACCCCATAGGAGGCACGAACACCTCGTACGGAACCAATGTAACTTGTAAGAATTGACCGCGTGGTCCCGGGTCTCTCGGTTTGAGAGTACGACGATAATTTGCGAAAATCACACTTAGACTTTAAAAAAAGGCCGTTAAAGGGTGAAAACCCAATACAGCCCCCAAACGACCCTGTAGGAGGCACGAACACCTCGTACGGGACCAATGTAACTTCTATGAACTGACCGCGTAATCCCGGGTTTCTCGGCTGGAGATTATGATGATAATTTGCAAAAATAACACTTAGACTTGAAAACTGGCCGTTAAAGGGTGAACACCCAAACCATCCCTCAAACGACCCTGTAGGAGGCACGAACACCTCGCACGGGACCATTGTTACTTGTAGGAAATGACCGCGTAGTCCCGGGTCTCCCGATTAGAGAGTATGACGATAATTTGCAAAAATCACACTTAGACTTGAAAACAGGCCGTTAAAGGGTGAAAACCCGGACCATCCCCCAAACGACCCCGTAAGAGGTACGAACACCTCGGACGGGACCAATGTAACTTCTATAAACTGACCGCGTAGTCTCGGGTTTCCCGGTTTGAGATTATGACGATAATTTGCAAAAATAACACTTAGACTTGAAAACAGGCTGTTAAAGGGTGAAAATCCAAACCAGCCACCAAACGACCCCGTAGGAGGCACGAACAACTCACACGGGGCCATTGTAATTGGTAGGAAATGATCGCGTAGTCCCGGGTCTCCCGGTTAGAGAGTATGATGATAATTTGCAAAAATCACACTTAGACTTGGAAACAGGCCGTTAAAGGGTGAAAACACATACCAGCCCCCAAACGACCCCGTAGGGGGCACGAACACCTCGCACTGGACCAATGTAACTTGTAGGAAATGATCGCGTCTTCCCGGGTCTCCCTGTTTGAGACTATGACGATAATTTGCAAAAATCACACTTTCTTGAAAATAGGCCGTTAAAGGGTGAAAATCCAAACCATCCCTTAAACGACCCCGTAGGAGGCACGAACACCTCGCACGGGACCAATGTAACTTTTAGGATCTGACCGCATTGTACGGGGTCTCTTGGTTCGAGAGTATGACAATAATTTGCGAAAATCACACTTAGACTTGAAAACAGGCCGTTAAAGGGTGAAAACCCAAACCAGCCCCAAAACGACCCCGTAGGAGGCACGCACACCTCACACGGGACAATTGTAACTTCTATGAACTGACCGCCTAGTCCCGGGTCTCCGAATTGGATATTATGACGATAATTTTCATAAATAACACTTAGACTTGAATACAGGCCGTTAAAGGGTAAAAACCCAAACCAGGCATGAAACGACCGCGTAGGAGGCAGGAACACCTCGCAAGGGACCAATGTAACTTGTAGGAACTAACCGCGTAGTCCCGTGTCTCCCGGTTAGATATTATGATGATAATTATCCAAAATCACATTTAGTCTGGAAAATAGGCCGTTAAAGGGTGGAAACCCAAACCAGCCCCCAAACGACCCCGCAAGAGGCATGGACACCTCACACGGGACCATTGTAACTTATAGGAAATGACCGCATAGTCCGGGGTCTCCCGGTTAGAGAGTATGGCGATAATTTATAAAAATCACACTTAGACTTGAAAACAGGCCGTTAAAGGGTGAAAACACAGACCAGCCCCCAAACGACCCCGTAGGAGGTACGAACACCTCGCACTGGACCAATGTAACTTGTAGGAACTGACCACGTCGTCCCGGGTCTCCCCGTTTAAGAGTATGACGATAATATGCAAAAAACACACTTAGACTTGAAAACAGGTCGTTAAAGGGTGAAAACCCAAACTTGCCCCCAAACGACCTCGTAGGAGGAACGAACACCTCGCACGGGACCAATGTAAATTATAGGAACTGACTGCGTAGTCCCGGGTCTCTCGGTTTGAGATTATGATGATAATTTTATAAAATCACATTTAGACTTGAAAAAAGTCCATTAAAGGGTGAAAACCCAAACCAGCCCTCAAACGACCCCGTAGGAGGCACGAACACCTCGCACTGGACTAATGTAACTTGTAGGAACTGACCACGTCGTCCTGGGTCTCCCCGTTTGAGAGTATGACGATAATTTGTAAAAAACACACTTAGACTTGAAAACAGGTCGTTAAAGGGAGAAAACCCAAAATAGTCCCCAAATGACCTCGTAGGAGGAACGAACACCTCGTACGGGACTAATGTAACTTGTAGGAACTGACCGCGTAGTCCCGGGTCTCTCGGTTTGAGAGTATGATGATAATTTTAAAAAATCACACTTAGACTTGAAAACAGGCCATTAAAGGGTGAAAACCCAAACCAGCCCTCAAACGACCCCGTGGGAGGCACGAACACCTCGCACGGGACAATTGTAACTGGTAGGATTTGACCGCGTAGTCCCGGGTCTCCCGGTTCGAGAGTATGACGATAATTTGTAAAAATCATACTTAGAATTAAAAAGAGGCCGTTAAAGGGTGAAAACCCAAACCAGACCCCAAAAGACCCTGTAGGAGGCACGAACACCTCGCACGGGACCAATGTAACTTGTAGGAACTGACCACGTAGTCCCGGTTAGAGTGTATGCCGATAATTTGCAAAAATCACACTTTGAATTGAAAACAGGCCGTTAAAGGGTGAAAACCCAAACCAACCCCCAAACAACCCCGTAGGAGGCATGAACACCTCGCAAGGGACCAATGTAACTTCTATGAACTGACCGCGTAGTCCCGGGTTTCACGATTTGAGAGTATGACGATAATTTTCAAAAATATCACTCAGACTGGAAAACAGGCCGTTAAAGGGTGAAAACCCAAACCATCCCCCAAACGACCCCGTAAGAGGCATGAACACCTCGCTCGGGACCAATGTAACTTCTATAAACTAACTGCGTAGTCCCGGGTTTCTCGGTTTGAGATTATGAGGATAATTTGCAAAAATAACACTTAGACTTGAAAACAGGCCGTTAAAGGGTGAAAAGCCAAACTAGCCACCAAACGACCCCGTAGGAGGCACGAACAACTCGCACGGGACCATTGTAATTGGTAGGAAATGACCGCGTAGTCCCGGGTCTCCCGGTTAGAGAGTATGACGATAATTTGCAAAAATCGCACTTAGACTAGGAAAAAGGCCGTTAAAGGGTGAAAACACATACCAGCCCCCAAACGACCCCGTAGGAGGCACGGACACCTCGCACGGGACCAATGTAACTTGTAGGAACTGACCACGTAGTCTCGGTTAGAGAGTATGACGATAATTTGCAAAAATCACACTTTGAATTGAAAACAAGCCATTAAAGGGTGAAAAACCAAACCAGCCCCCAAACAACCCCGTAGGAGGCACGAACACCTCGCACGGGACCAATGTAACTTTTAGGAACTGACCGCGTCATCCCGGGTCTCCCCATTTGAGAGTATAACGATCATTTGCAAAAATCACACCTAGACTTGGAAACAGGCCGTTAAAGGGTGAAAACACAAACCAACCCCAAAACGACCCCGTAGGAGGCACAAACACCTCGCACGGGACCAATGTAACTTGTAGGAAATGACCGCGTAGTCCCGGGTCTCCCCGTTTAAGAGTATGAAGATAATTTGCCAAAATCACACTTAGACTTGGAAACAGGCCGTTAAAGGGTGAAAACACATACCAGCCCCCAAACGACCCCATAGGAGGCACGAACACCTCGTACGGGACCAATGTAACTTGTAAGAATTGACCGCGTGGTCCCGGGTCTCTCGGTTTGAGAGTACGACGATAATTTGCGAAAATCACACTTAGACTTTAAAAAAAGGCCGTTAAAGGGTGAAAACCCAATACAGCCCCCAAACGACCCTGTAGGAGGCACGAACACCTCGCACGGGACCAATGTAACTTCTATGAACTGACCGCGTAATCCCGGGTTTCCCGGTTGGAGATTATGATGTTAATTTGCAAAAATAACACTTAGACTTGAAAAGTGGCCGTTAAAGGGTGAACACCCAAACCATCCCTCAAACGACCCCGTAGGAGGCACGAACACCTCGCACGGGACCAATGTAACTTGTAGGAACTGACCGCGTAGTCCCGGGTCTCCCGGTTAGAGATCATAACGGTAATTTGCAAAAATCACACTTAGACATGAAAACAGGCCGTTAAAGGGTGTAAATCTAAACCAGACCCCAAACGACCCCGTAGGAGGCACGAACACCTCACACGGGACCAGTGTTACTTGTAGGAACTGACCACGTCATCCCGGGCCTCCCGGTTAGAGTGTATGACAATAATTTGCCAAAATCAAACTTAGACTTGAAAACAGGCCATTAAAGGGTGAAAACCCAATCCAGTCCCCAAACGACCCCGTGGGAGGTACGAACACCTTGCACGAGACCATTGTAACTTGTAGGAATTGACCTCGTAGTCCCCGGTCTTTTTGTTTGAAAGTATGACGATAATTTGTATAAATCACACTTAGACTTGAAAATAGGCCGTTAAGGGGTGAAAACCCAAACGACCCCGTAGGGGGCACGAACACCTCGCACGGGACCAATGTAACTTGTAGGAATTGACCGCGTTGTCTCGGGTCTCTCGATTCAAGAGTATGATGATAATTTGCGAAAATCACACTTAAACTTGAAAACAGGCCGTTAAAGGGTGAAAACCCAAACCAACCCCCAAACGATCCCGTAGGAGGCACGAACACCTCACACGGGACCAATGTAACTTCTATGAACTGACCGTGTAGTCCCGAGTTTCCCGAATTGAGATTATGACGATAATTTGCAAAAATAACACTTAGACTTTAAAACTGGCCGTTAAAGGGTGCAAACCCAAACCAGCCCTCAAACGACCCCGTAGGAGGCACGAACACCTCGCACGGGACCAATGTAACTTATAGGAACTGATCGCGTAGTCTCGGTTGGAGAGTATGATGATAATTTGCAAAAGTCACACTTAGAATTGAAAATAGGCCGTTAAAGGGTGAAAACCCAAATGACCCCGTAGGAGGCACGAACACCACGCACGGGACCATTGTAACTTGTACGAAATAATCGCGTAGTCCCGGGTCTCTCGGTTCGAGAGTATGATGATAATTTGCAAAAATCACACTTAGACTTGAAAGAGGCCATTAAAGGGTGAAAACCCAAACCATCCCCTAAACGACCCGGTAGGAGGCACGAACACCTCGCACGAGACCAATGTAACTTTTAGCAACGGACCGCATTGTACGGGGTCTCTTGGTTCGAGAGTATGATGATAATTTGCGAAAATCACATTTTAGACTTGAAAACAGGCCGTTAATGGGTGAAAAACCAAATCAGCCCCCAAACGACCCCGTAGGAGGCACGAAACCTCGCACGGGACCATTTTAACTTATAGGAAATGATCGCGTAGTCCCGGGTCTCCCAGTTAGAGAGTATGACAATAATTTGCAAAGATCACGCTTAGAATTGAAAACAGGCCGTTAAAGGGTGAAAACAAAACCAACCCCTAAACGACCCCGTAGGCGGCACGAACACCTCGCAACGGACCAATGTAACTTGTAGGAACTGACCACATCATCCCGGGTCTCCCCGTTTGAGAGTAACACGATAATTTGCAAAAATCACACTTAGACTAGAAAACAGGCCGTTAAAGGGTGAAAAACCAAACCAGCGCCCAAACGACCTCGTAGGAGGAACGAACACCTCGCACGTGACCAATGTAACTTGTAGGAACTGACTGCGTAGTCTTGGGTCTCTCAGTTTGAGAGTATGACGATAATTTTCAATAATCACACTTACACTTGAAAACAGGCCGTTAAAGGGTGAAAATCCAAACCAACCCTCAAACGACCCCGTAGGAGGCACGAACACCTCGCAGGGGACATATGTAACTTGTAGGAACTGACCCTGTAGTCCCGGGTCTCCCGATTTGAGATTATGACGATAATTTGCAAAAATAACACTTGGACTTGAAAATAAGCCGTTAAAGAGTGAAAACCCAAATCAGCCCTCAAACGACCCTGTAGGAGGCACGAACACCTCACACAGAACCATTTCAACAGGTAGGAACTGATCGCGTAGTCTCGGGTCTCCCGGTTAGAGAGTGTGACAATAATTTACAAAAATCACACTTAGAATTGAAAACAGGCCGTTAAAGGGTGAAAACCCAAACCAGCCCCCAAACGACCCCGTAGGAGGCACGGACACCTCGCACGGGACCAATGCAACTTGTAGGAACTTATCGCGTAGCCCCGATTAGAGAGTATGACGATAATTTGATAAAATCACACTTAGAATTGAAAACATGCCGTTAAAGGGTGAAAACCTAAATCAGCCCCCAAACGACCCCGTATGAGGCACAAACACCTCGCACGGGACCATTGTAACTGGTAGGAACTAACCGCGTAGTCCCGGGTCTCCCAGTTAGAGAGTATGACGATAATTTGCAAAAATCACACTTAGACTTGAAAACAGGCTGTTAAAGGGTGAAAACCCAAACCAGCCCCCAAACGACCCCGTAGGAGGCACGAACACCTCGCACGGGACCATTATAACTGGTAGGAACTGACCGTGTAGTCCCGGGTCTCCCGATTAGAGAGTATGACCATAATTTGAAAAAATCACACTTAGACATGGAAACAGGTGGTTAAGTGGTGAAAACACATACAAGCTCCCAAACGACCCCGTAGGAGGCACGAACACCTCGCACGGGACCAATGTAACTTTTAGGTGCTGACCGCATTGTACGAGGTCTCTTGGTTTGAGAGTATGGCGATAATTTGAGAAAATCACATTTTAGAATTGAAAACAGGCCGTTAAAGGGTGAAACCCAAATAAGCCCCCAAACGATCCCGTAGGAGGCACGAACACCTCACACGGGACCATTGTAACTTGTTGGAAATGACCGCGTAGTCCCGGGTTTCCCGGTTAGAGAGTATGACGATAATTTGCAAAAATCACACTTAGATATGAAAACAGGCCGTTAAAGGGTGAAAACACAAACCAGTCCCCAAATGAACCCGTAAGAGGCACGAACACCTCGCACGGGACCAATTTAACTTCTATGAACTGACCGCGTAGTCCCGAGTTTTCCGGTTTGAGATTATGATGATAATTTGCAAAAATAACACTTAGACTTGAAAACAGGCCGTTAAAGGGTGAAAACCCAAACCAACCCCCAAATGACCCCAAAGGAGACACGAACATCGCGCACGGAACGATTACAACTGGTAGCAACTGACCGTGTATTCCCGGGTCTCCCGGTTAGAGAGTGTGACGATAATTTGCAAAAATCACACTTAGACTTGAAAACAGTCCGTTAAAGGGTGAAAACACAAACCAGCCCCCAAATAACCCCGTAAGAGGAATGAACACCTCGTATGGGACCAATGTAACTTCTATGAACTGATCGCGTAGTCCCGGGTTTCCCGGTTTGAGATTATGACTATAATTTTCAAAAATAACACTTAGACTTGAAAACGGGCCGTTAAAGGGTGAAAACTCAAACCAACCACCAAACGACCCCGTAGGAGGCACGAACAACTCGCACGGGACCATTGTAATTGGTAGGAAATCACCGCATAGTCCCGGGTCTCCCGGTTAGAGAGTATGACAATAATTTGCAAAAATCACACTTAGACTTGGAAACAGGCCGTTAAAGGGTGAAAACACATTCCAGCCCCCAAACGACCTCGTAGGAGGCACGAACACCTCGCACGGGACCAATATAACTTGTAGGAACTAACCGCGTCGTCCCGGTTAGAGAGTATGACGATAATTTCCAAAAATCACACTTAGAATTGAAAACAGGCCGTTAAATGGTGAAAACCCAAACCAGCCCCCAAATGACCCCGTAGGACGCACGAACACCGTGCATGGAACCATTTCAACTGGTAGGAACTGACCCCATAATCCCGGGTCTCCCGGTTAGAGAGTGTGACGATAATTTGCAAAAATCACACTTAGACTTGAAAACAAGCCGTTAAAGGGTGAAAACACAAACCAGCCCCCAAACGACCCCGTAAGAGGCAAGAACACCTCGCACGGGACCAATGTAACTTCTATGAACTGACCGCATAGTCCCGGGTTTCTCGGTTTGAGAATATGATGATAATTTGCAAAAATAACACTTAGACTTGAAAACAGGCCGTTAAAGGGTGAAAACCCAAACCAGCCCCCAAACGACCCCGCAGGAGGCACGAACAACTCGCACGGGACCATTGTAACTGGCTGGAAATGACCGCGTAGTCCCGGGTCTCCCGATTAGAGAGTATGACAATAATTTGCAAAAATCACACTTAGACTTGGAAACAGGCCGCTAAAGGGTGAAAACACATACTAGCCCCCAAATGACCCCGTAGGAGACACGAACACCTCGCACGGGACCAATATAACTTGTAGGAACTGACCGGGTCGTCCCGGTTAGAGCGTATGATGATAATTTGCAAAAATCACACTTAGAATTAAAAACAGGCCGTTAAAGGGTGAAAACCCAAACTAGCCCCCAAACGACCCCGTAGGAGGCACGAACACCGCGCACGGAACCATTGCAATTGGTAGCAACTGACCGCGTAGTCCCGGGTCTCCCGGTTAGAGAGTGTGACTATAATTTGCAAAAATCACACTTAGACTTGAAAATAGGCCGTTAAAGGGTGAAAACACAAACCAGCCCCCAAACGACCCTGTAAGAGGAACGAACACCTCGTACGGGACCAATGTAACTTCTATGAACTTACCGCGTAGTCCCGGGTTTCCCTGTTTGAGATTATGATGATAATTTGCAAAAATAACACTTAGACTTGAAAACAGGCCGTTAAAGGGTGAAAACCCAAACCAGCCCCCAAACGACCCCGTAGGAGGCGCGAACAACTCGCACGGGATCATTGTAACTGGTAGGAAATGACCGTGTAGTCCCGGGTCTCCTAGTTAGAGAGTATGACAACAATTTGCAAAAATCACACTTAGACTTGGAAACATGCCATTAAAGGGTGAAAACACATACCAGCCCCCAAACGCCACCGTAGGAGGCACGAACACCTTGCACGGGACCAATGTAACTTGCAGGATATGATCGCGTCGTCCCGGGTCTCCCTGTTTGAGAGTAGGACGATAATTTGTAAAAATCACACTTTCTTGAAAATAGGCCGTTAAAGGGTGAAAATCCAAACCATCCCTCAAACGACCCCGTTGGAGGCACGAACAGCTCGCACGGGACCAATGTAACTTTTATGAACTAACCGCATAGTCTCGGGTTTCTCGATTTGAGATTATGACGATAATTTTAAAAAATAACAATTAGACTTAAAAACAGGCCGTTAAAGGGTGAAAACCCAAACCAGCCTTCAAAGGACCCCGTAAGAGGCACGAACACCTCGCACGGGACCAATGTAACTTGTAGGAACGGAAAGCGTAGTCCTGGGTCTCCCGATTTTTGATTATGACGATAATTTGCAAAAATCACACTTAGACTGGAAAACAGGCCGTTAAAGGGTGAAAACCCAAACGACCCCGTAGGAGGCACGAACACCTCGCACGGGACCATTGTAACTTGTAGGAAATGATCGCGTAGTCCCGGGTCTCCCGGTTAGAAAGTATGACGATAATTTGTAAAAATCACACTTAGACTTGAAAACAGGCCGTTAAAGGGTGAAAACACAAAGCAACCCCTAAACGACCCCGTTGGAGGCACGAACACCTTGCACGGGACCAATGTAACTTGTAGGAACCGACCAAGTCATCCCAGGTCTCCCCGTTTGAGAGTATGACGATAATTTGCAAAAATCACACTTAGACTTGAAAACAGGCCCTTAAAGGGTAAAAACCCAAACCAGCCCCCAAACGACCTCGAAGGAGGAACAAACACCTCGCACGTGACCAATGTAACTTATAGGAACTGAGCGCGTAGTCCGGAGTCTCTCTGTTGAAGAGTACAACGATAATTTGCAAAAATCACACTTAGACTTGAAAACAGGCCGTTAAAGGGTGAAAACATAAACCAGCCCCTAAACGACCCCGTAGGAGGCACGAACACCTCGCACGAGACCAATGTAACTTGTAGGAACTGACCCCGTCGTCCTACGTCTCCTCGTTTGAACGTAACACGATAATTTGCAAAAATCAGCCTTAGACTTGAAAACAGGCTGTTAAAGGGTGAAAACCCAAACCAACCCCCAAACGACCTCGTAGGAGGAACGAACACCTTGCACGTGACCAATGTAACTTGTAGGAACTGATTGCGTAGTCCCGGGTCTCTCGATTTGAGAGTATGACGATAATTTTCAATAATCACACTTAGACTTGAAAACAGACCATTAAAGGGTGAAAACCCAAACCAACCCTGAAACGACCCCATAAGAGGCACGAACACCTCGCACGTGACAAATGTAACTTGTAGGAACTGACCCTGTAGTCCCGGGTCTCCCGGTTTGAGATTATGACGATAATTTGCAAAAATAACACTTGGACAGGAAAACAAGCCGTTAAAGAGTGAAAGCCCAAATCAGCCCTCAAACGACCCCGTAGGAGGCATGAACACCCCGCACGGAACAATTCCAACTGCTAGGAACTGACCGCGTAGTCCTGGGTCTCGCGATTAGAGAGTGTGACGATAATTTTCAAAAATCACACTTAGAATTGAAAACAGGCCGTTAAAGGGTAAAAACCCAAACCAGCCCCCAAACGACCCCGTAGGAGGCACGAACACCTCGCACGAGACCAATGTAACTTGTAGGAACTGACCCTGTAGTCCCGGGTCTCCTGGTCTGAGGTTATAACGATAATTTGCAAAAATAACACTTAGACTTGAAAAGAGGCCGTTAAAGGGTGAAAAACCAAACCAGCCCTCAAACGACCCCGTAGGAGGCACGAACACCTCACACGGGACCAATGTAACTTATAGGAACTGACCGCGAGTCCCGGATCTCCCGATTTGAGATTATGACGATAATTTGCAAAAATCACACTTAGTCTGGAAAACAGGCCGTTAAAGGGTGAAAACCCAAACCCGCCCCCAAACGACCCCGTAGGAGGCACGAACACCTCGCACGGGACCATTGTAACTTGTAGGAAATGATCGCGTAGTCCCGGGTCTCCCAGTTAGAGAGTATGACGATAATTTGGAAAAATCACATTTAGACTTGAAAACAGGCCGTTAAAGGGTGAAAATACAAACCAGCCCGCAAACGACCCCGTAAGAGGCACGGACACCTCGCACGGGACCAATGTAACTTCTATGAACTGATCGGGTAGTCCTGGGTTTCTCGGTTTGATATTATGATGATAATTTGCAAAAATAACACTTAGACTTGAAAACAGGCCGTTAAAGAGTGAAAACCCAAACCAGCCCCCAAACGACCCCGTCGGAGGCACGAACAACTCGCACGGGACCATTGTAACTGGTAGGAAATGACCGCGTAGTCCCGGGTCTCCCGATTAGAGAGTATGACCATAATTTGAAAAAATCACACTTAGACTTGGAAACAGGTCGTTAAGGGGGGAAAACACATACTAGCTCCCAAACGACCCCGTAGGAGGCACGAACACCTCGCACGGGACCAATGTAACTTGTAGGAACTGACCGCGTCATCCCGGTTAGAGAGTATGATGATAATTTGCAAAAATCACACTTAGAATTGAAAACAGGTCATTAAAGGGTGAAAATCCAAACCAGGCCCAAACGACCCCGTAGGAGGCACGAACACCACGCACGGGACCAATGTAACTTGTATTAAATGACCGCGTAGTCCCGGGTCTCCCGGTTAGAGAGTATGACGATAATTTCCAAAAATCACACTTGGACTTGAAAGCAGGCCGTTAAAGGGTGAAAACCCAAACCATCCCCCAAACGACCCCGTAAGAGGCATGAACACCTTGCACGAGACCAATGTAACTTCTATGAACTGACCGCGTAGTCCCGGATTTCCCGGTTAGATATTATGACCATAATTTGCAAAATTAACACTTAGACTTGAAAATAGGCCGTTAAAGGGTGAAAACCCAAACCAGCCCCCAAACGACCCCGTAGGAGGTACGAACAACTCGCACGGGACCATTGTAACCGGTAGGAAATGACCGCGTAGTCCCAGGTCTCCCGGTTAGAAAGTATGACAACAATTTACGAAAATCACACTTAGACTTGAAAACAGGCCGTTAAAGGGTGAAAACCCAAACAAGCCCCCAAACGACCCCGTAGGAGGCACGAACACCTCGCACGGGACCAATGTAACTTCTTTGAACTGACCGCATAGTCCCGGGTTTCCCGATTTGAGAGTATGACGATAATTTTCAAAAATAACACTTAGACTGGAAAACAGGCCGTTAAAGGGTGAAAACCCAAACCAACCCTCAAACGACCCCGTAGGAGGCACGAACACCTCGCACGGGACCAATGTAACTTGTACGAAATGACCGCGTCGTCCGGGGTCTCCCCGTTTGAGAGTATGACGATAATTTGCAAAAATCAAAATTTCTCAAAAATTGGTCGTTAAAGGGTGAAAATCCAAACCAGCCCCCAAACGACCCCGTAGGAGGCACGAACACCTCGCACGTGACCAATGTAACTTTTAGGAGCTGACCGCATTGTACGGGGTCTCTTGGTTCGAGAGTATGACGATAATTTTCGGAAATCACATTTTAGAATTGAAAACAGGACGTTAAAGGGTGAAAACCCAAACCATCCCCTAAACGACCCCGTAGGAGGCACAAAGAGCTCTCACGGGACCATTTTAACTTGTAGGAATTGACCGCGTAGTCCCGGGTCTCCCGATTAGAGAGTATGATGATAATTTGGAAAAATCACACTTAGACTTGAAAATAGGCCGTTAAAGGGTGGAAACACAAACCAGCCCCCAAACGAACCCGTAAGAGGCACGAACACCTCACACGGGACCAATGTAACTTCTATGAACTGACCGCGTAGTCCCGAGTTTCTCGGTTTGAGATTATGACGATAATTTGCAAAAATAACACTTAGACTTAAAAAACAGGCCGTTAAAGGGTGAAAACCCAAACCAGCCCCCAAACGACCCCGTAGGAGACACGAACACTGCGCACGGAACCATTGCACCTGGTAGCAACTGACCGCGTAGTCCCGGGTCTCCCAGTTAGAGAGTGTGATGATAATTTTCAATAATCACACTTAGACTTGAAAACAGACGGTTAAAGGGTGAAAACCCAAACCAACCCTGAAACGACCCCGTAGGAGGCACGAACACCTCGCACGGGACAAATGTAACTTGTAGGAACTGACCCTATAGTTCCGGGTATCCCGGTTTGAGATTATGACGATAATTTGCAAAAATAACACTTGGACTTGAAAACAGGCCGTTAAAGGGTGAAAACCCAAACCAACCCCCAAACGACCCCGTAGGAGGCACGAACAACTCGCACGGGACCATTGTAACTCGTAGGAAATGACCGCGTAGTCCCGGGTCTCCCGATTAGTGACTATGACAATAATTTTCAAAAATCACACTTAGACTTGGAAACAGGCCGTTAAAGGGTGAAAACACATACCAGCCCCCAAACGACCCCGAGGAGGCACGAACACCTCGCACTGGACCAATATAACTTGTAAGAACTGATCGCATCGTCCCGGTTAGAGAGTATGACGATAATTTGCAAAAATCACAATTAGAATTGAAAACAGGCCGTTAAAGGGTGAAAACCCAAACCATCCCCCAAACGATCCCGTAGGAGGCACTAACACCCGCACGGAACCATTGCAACTGGTAGCAACTGACCGCGTAGTCCCTGGTCTCCTGATTAGAGAGTGTGACAATAATTTGCAAAAATCACAATTAGACTTGAAAATAGGCCGTTAAAGGGTGAAAACACAAACCAACCCCCAAACGACCCCGTAAGAGGCACGAACACCTCGTACGGGACCAATGTAACTTCTATGAACTGACCGCGTAGTCCCGAGTTTCCCGGTTTGAGATTATGACGATAATTTGCAAAAATAACACTTAGACTTGAAAATAGGCCGTTAAAGGGTGAAAACCCAAACCAGCCCCCTAACGACCCCGTAGGAGGCACGAACAACTCGCACGGGACCATTGTAACTGGTTGGAAATGACCGCGTAGTCCCGGGTCTCCCGATTAGAGAGTATGACAATAATTTGCAAAAATCACACTTAGACTTGGAAACAGGCCGTTAAAGGGTGAAAACACATATTAGCCTCCAAACGACCCCGTGGGAGGCACGAACACCTCGCACGGGACCAATGTAACTTGCAGGAACTGATTGCGTCGTCCCGGGTCTCCCCATTTGAGAGTATGATGATAATTTGCAAAAATCACACTTAAACTTGAAAACAGGCCGTTAAAGGGTGAAAACCCAAACCAGCCCCCAAACGACCCCGTAGGCGGCACGAACACCTAACACGGGACCAATGTTACTTGTAGGAACTGACCACGTCGTCCCGGGTATCCCAGTTAGAGAGTATGGCGGTAATTTGCAAAAATAAAACCTAGACTTGAAAACAGGCCGTGAAAGGGTGAAAACCCAAACCAGCCCCCAAACGACCCCGTGGGAGGTACGAACACCTCACACGAGACCATTGTAACTTGTAGGAATTGACATCGTAGTCACGGGTCTCTTGGTTTGAAAGTATGACGATAATTTGTATAAATCACACTAAGACTTGAAAACAGGCCGTTAAAGGTTAAAAACCAAAACTAGCCCCCAAACGACCTCGTAGGAGGCACAAACACCTCGCACGGGACCAATGTAACTTATAGGAATTGACCGTGTTATCTCGGGTCTCTCGGTTCGAGAGTATGATGATAATTTGCGAAAATCACACTTAGACTTGAAAACAGGCCTTTAAAGGGTGAAAACCCAAACCAGCCCCCAAACGACCCCGTAGGAGGCACGAACACCTCGCACGGGACCATTGTAACTTGTAGGAACTGACCTCGTCGTCCTACGTCTCCTCGTTTGAACGTAACACGATTATTTGCAAAAATCAGACTTAGACTTGAAAACAGGCTGTTAATGGGTGAAAACCCAAACCAACCCCCAAACGACCTCGTAGGAGGAACGAACACCTTGCACGTGACCAATGTAACTTGTAGGAACTGATTGCGTAGTCCCGGGTCTCTCGATTTGAGAGTATGACGATTATTTTCAATAATCACACTTAGACTTGAAAACAGACCGTTAAAGGGTGAAAACCCAAACCAACCCTTAAACGACCCCATAGGAGGCACGAACACCTTGCACGTGACAAATGTAACTTGTAGGAACTGACCCTGTAGTCCCGGGTCTCCTGGTTTGAGATTATGACGATAATTTACAAAAATAACACTTGGACATGAAAACAGGCCGTTAAAGAGTGAAAGCCCAAATCATCCCTCAAACGACCCCGTAGGAGGCACGAACACCCCGCACGGAACAATTCCAACTGCTAGGAACTGACTGCGTAGTCCTGGGTCTCGCGGTTAGAGAGTGTGACGATAATTTTCAAAAATCACACTTAGAACTGAAAACAGGCTGTTAAAGGGTAAAAACCCAAACCAGCCCCCAAACGACCCCGTAGGAGGCACGAACACCTCGCACGGGACCAATGTAACTTGTAGGAACTGACCCTGTAGTCCCGGGTCTCCTGGTCTGAGGTTATAACGATAATTTGCAAAAATAACAGTTAGACTTGAAAAGAGGCCGTTAAAGGGTGAAAAACCAAACCAGCCCTCAAACGACCCCGTAGGAGGCACGAACACCTCACACGGGACCAATGTAACTTATAGGAACTGACTGCGAGTCTCGAATCTCCCGATTTGAGATTATGACGATAATTTGCAACAATCACACTTAGTCTGGAAAACAGGCCGTTAAAGGGTGAAAACCCAAACCCGCCCCCAAACGACCCCGTAGGAGGCACGAACACCTCGCACGGGACCATTGTAACTTGTAGGAAATGACCGCGTAGTCCCGGGTCTCCCAGTTAGAGAGTATGACGATAATTTGGAAAAATCACATTTAGACTTGAAAACAGGCCGTTAAAGGGTGAAAATACAAACCAGCCCGCAAATGACCCCATAAGAGGCACGAACTCCTCGCACGGGACCAATGTAACTTCTATGAACTGATCGGGTAGTCCTGGGTTTCTCGATTTGATATTATGATGATAATTTGCAAAAATAACACTTAGACTTGAAAATAGGCCGTTAAAGAGTGAAAACCCAAACCAGCCCCCAAACGACCCCGTCGGAGGCACGAACAACTCGCACGGGACCATTGTAACTGGTAGGAAATGACCGCGTAGTCCCGGGTCTCCCGATTAGAGAGTATGACCATAATTTGAAAAAATCACACTTAGACTTGGAAACAGGTCGTTAAGGGGGGAAAACACATACTAGCTCCCAAACGACCCCGTAGGAGGCACGAACACCTCGCACGGGACCAATGTAACTTGTAGGAACTGACCGCGTCATCCCGGTTAGAGAGTATGACGATAATTTGCAAAAATCACACTTAAAATTGAAAACAGGTCATTAAAGGGTGAAAACCCAAACCAGGCCCAAACGACCCCGTAGGAGGCACGAACACCACGCACGGGACCAATGTAACTTGTATTAAATGACCGCGTAGTCCCGGGTCTCCCGGTTAGAGAGTATGACGATAATTTCCAAAAATCACACTTGGACTTGAAAGCAGGCCGTTAAAGGGTGAAAACCCAAACCATCCCCCAAACGACCCCGTAAGAGGCATGAACACCTCGCACGAGACCAATGTAACTTCTATGAACTGACCGCGTAGTCCCGGGTTTCCCAGTTAGATATTATGACCATAATTTGGAAAAATAACACTTAGACTTGAAAACAGGCCGTTAAAGGGTGAAAACCCAAACCAGCCCCAAACGACCCCGTAGGAGGTACGAACAACTCGCACGGGACCATTGTAACCGGTAGGAAATGACCGCGTAGTCCCAGGTCTCCCGGTTAGAGAGTATGACAACAATTTGCGAAAATCACACTTAGACTTGAAAACAGGCCGTTAAAGGGTGAAAACCCAAACAAACCTCCAAACGACCCCGTAGGAGGCACGAACACCTCGCACGGGACCAATGTAACTTCTATGAACTGACCGCGTAGTCCCGGGTTTCCCGATTTGAGAGTATGACGATAATTTTAAAAAATAACACTTAGACTGGAAAACAGGCCGTTAAAGGGTGAAAACCCAAACCAGCCCTCAAACGACCCCGTAGGAGGCACGAACACCTCGCACGGGACCAATGTAACTTGTAGGAAATGACCCCGTCGTCCCGGGTCTCCCCGTTTGAGAGTATGAAGATAATTTGCAAAAATCACACTTTCTCGAAAATAGGTCGTTAAAGGGTGAAAATCCAAACCAGCCCCCTAACGATCCCGTAGGAGGCACGAACACCTCGCACGTGACCAATGTAACTTTTAGGAGCTGACCGCATTGTACGGGGTCTCTTGGTTCGAGAGTATGACGATAATTTTCGGAAATCACATTTTAGAATTGAAAACAGGACGTTAAAGGGTGAAACCCAAACCATCCCCCAAACGACCCCGTAGGAGGCACGAAGAGCTCGCACGGGACCATTGTAACTTGTAGGAAATGACCGCGTAGTCCCGGGTCTCCCGGTTAGAGAGTATGATGATAATTTGCAAAAATCACACTTAGACTTGAAAACAGGCCGTTAAAGGGTGGAAACACAAACCAGCCCCCAAACGAACCCGTAAGAGGCACGAACACCTCGCACTGGAACAATGTAACTTGTAGGAACTGACCACGTCGTCCCGGGTCTCCCCGTTTGAGAGTATGACGATAGTTTGCAAAAATCACACTTAGACTTAAAAAACAGGTCGTTAAAGGGTGAAAACCCAAACCAGCCCCCAAACGACCCCGTAGGAGACACGAACACTGCGCACGGAACCATTGCACCTGGTAGCAACTGACCGCGTAGTCCCGGGTCTCCCAGTTAGAGAGTGTGATGATAATTTTCAATAATCACACTCAGACTTGAAAACAGACCGTTAAAGGGTGAAAACCCAAACCAAACCTGAAACGACCCCGTAGGAGGCACGGACACCTCGCACGGGACAAATGTAACTTGTAGGAACTGACCCTGTAGTTCCGAGT
Organism: Sambucus nigra; assembly: GCA_949130495.1. Taxonomy (NCBI): domain Eukaryota; kingdom Viridiplantae; phylum Streptophyta; class Magnoliopsida; order Dipsacales; family Adoxaceae; genus Sambucus; species Sambucus nigra. The sequence goes on along the minus strand of OX422224.1, from coordinate 27,796,300 downwards.
CTCCCGGTTTGAGATTATGACGATAATTTGCAAAAATAACACTTGGACTTGAAAACTGGCCGTTAAAGGGTGAAAACCCAAACCAACCCCCAAACGACCCCGTAGGAGGCACGAACAACTCGCACGGGACCATTGTAACTGGTAGGAAATGACCGCGTAGTCCCGAGTCTCCCGGTTAGTGACTATGACAATAATTTTCAAAAATCACACTTAGACTTGGAAACAGGCCGTTAAAGGGTGAAAACACATACCAGCCCCCAAACGACCCCGTAGGAGGCACGAACACCTCGCACTGGACCAATATAACTAGTAGGAACTGATCGCATCGTCCCGGTTAGAGAGTATGCCGATAATTTTCAAAAATCACAATTAGAATTGAAAACAGGCCGTTAAAGGGTGAAAACCCAAACCAGCCCCTAAACGATCCCGTAGGAGGCACTAACACCCGCACGGAACCATTGGAACTGGTAGCAACTGACCGCGTAGTCCCTGGTCTCCCGATTAGAGAGTGTGACAATAATTTGCAAAAATCACAATTAGACTTGAAAACAGGCCGTTAAAGGGTGAAAACACAAACCAGCCCCCAAACGACCCCGTAAGAGGCACGAACACCTCGCACGGGACCAATGTAACTTCCATGAACTGAACGCGTAGTCCCGAGTTTCCCGGTTTGAGATTATGACGATAATTTGCAAAAATAACACTTAGACTTGAAAATAGGCCGTTAAAGGGTGAAAACCCTAACCATCCCCCTAACGACCCCGTAGGAGGCACGAACAACTCGCACGGGACCATTGTAACTGGTAGGAAATGACCGCGTAGTCCCGGGTCTCCCGATTAGAGAGTATGACAATAATTTGCAAAAACCACACTTAGACTTGGAAACAGGCCGTTAAAGGGTGAAAACACATATTAGCCTCCAAACGACCCCGTGGGACGGGACCAATGTAACTTGCAGGAACTGATTGCGTCGTCCCGGGTCTCCCCGTTTGAGAGTATGATGATAATTTGCAAAAATCACACTTAAACTTGAAAACAGGCCGTTAAAGGGTGAAAACCCAAACCAGCTCCCAAACGACCCCGTAGGCGGCACGAACACCTAACACGGGACCAATGTTACTTGTAGGAACTGACCACGTTGTCCCGGGTCTCCCAGTTAGAGAGTATGGCGGTAATTTGCAAAAATAAAACCTAGACTTGAAAACAGGCCGTGAAAGGGTGAAAACCCAAACCAGCCCCCAAACGACCCCGTGGGAGGTACGAACACCTCACACGAGACCATTGTAACTTGTAGGAATTGACATCGTAGTCACGGGTCTCTTGGTTTGAAAGTATGACGATAATTTGTATAAATCACACTTAGACTTGAAAACAGGCCGTTAAAGGTTGAAAACCAAAACTAGCCCCCAAACGACCTCGTAGGAGGCACAAACACCTCGCACGGGACCAATGTAACTTATAGAAATTGACCGTGTTATCTCGGGTCTCTTGATTCGAGAGTATGATGATAATTTGTGAAAATCACACTTAGACTTGAAAACAGGCCTTTAAAGGGTGAAAACCCAAACCAGCCCCCAAACGACCCCGTAGGAGGCACGAACACCTCGCACGGGACCAATGTAACTTCTATGAACTGACCGCGTAGTCCCGGGTTTCCTGATTTGAGATTATGAAAATAAATTTTAGAAATAACAATTAGACTTGAAAACAGGCCGTTAAAGGGTGAAAACCTAAACCAGCTCTCAAACGACCCCGTGAGAGGCACGAACACCTCGCACGGGACCAATGTAACTTGTAGGAACTGAAAGCGTAGTCCTGGGTCTCCCGATTTTTTATTATGACGATAATTTGCAAAAATCACACTTAGACTAGAAAACAGGCCGTTAAAGGGTGAAAATCCAAACGACCCCGTAGGAGGCACGAACACCTCGCACGGGACCATTGTAACTTGTAGGAACTGACCGCGTCGCCCCGGTTAGAGAGAATGACGATAATTTGAAAAAATCACACTTAGAATTGAAAACAGGCTTTTAAAGGGTGAAAACCCAAACCAGCCCCCAAACGACACCGTAGGAGGCACGAACACCTCGCACGGGACCAATGTAACTTCTATGAACTGACCGCGTAGTCCTGGGTTTCCCGATTTGAGATTATGACGATAATTTTAAAAAATAACACTTAGACTGGAAAACAGGCCGTTAAAGGGTGAAAACCCAAACCATCCCCCAAACGACCCCGTAAGAGGCACGAACACCTCGCACGGGACCAATGTGACTTCTATAAACTGACCTCGTAGTTCCGGGTTTCCCGGTTTGAGATTATGACGATAATTAGCAAAAATAACACTTAGACTTGAAATAGGCCGTTAAAGATTGAAAACACAAACCAGCCCTCAAACGACCCCGTAGGAGGCACGAACACCTCGCACGGGACCAATGTAACTTGTAGGAAAAGACCGCGTCGTCCCGTGTCTCCCCGTTTGAGAGTACGACGATAATTTGCAAAAATCACACTTTCTTGAAAATAGGCCGTTAAAGGGTGAAAATCAATACTAGCCCCCAAACGACCCCGTAGGAGGCACGAACAGCCCGCACGGGACCAATGTAACTTTTAGGAGCTCACCGCATTGTACGGGGTCTCTTGGTTCGAGAGTATGACGATAATTTATGAAAATCACATTTTAGAATTGAAAGCAGACTATTAAAGGGTGAAAACCCAAACCAGCCCCCAAAAGACCCCGTAGGAGCCACGAAGAGCTCGCACGGGACCCTTGTAACTTGTAGGAAATGACCACGTAGTCCCGGGTCTCCCGGTTAGAGAGTATGACGATAATTTTCAAAAAGCACACTTAGACTTGAAAATAGGCCGTTAAAGGGTGAAAACACAAACCGTCCCCCAAACGAACCCGTAAGAGGCACGAACAGCTCACACGGGACCAATGTAACTTCTATGAACTGATCGCGTAGTCCTGAGTTTCCCGATTTGAGATTATGACGATAATTTGCAAAAATAACACTTAGACTTAAAAACAGGCCGTTAAAGGGTGAAAACCCAAACCAACCCCCAAACGACCCCGTAGGAGACACGAACACCGCGCACGAAACCATTGCAACTGGTAGCAACTGACCACGTAGTCCCGGGTCTCCCGGTTAGAGAGTGTGACGATAATTTTCAATAATCACACTTAGACATGAAAACAGATCGTTAAAGGGTGAAAACCCAAACCAACCCTAAAACGACCCCGTAGGAGGCACCAACACCTCGTACGGGATAAATGTAACTTGTAGGAACTGACCCTGTAGTCCCGGGATTCCCGGTTTGAGATTACGACGATAATTTGCAAAAATAACACTTGGACTTGAAAACAGGCCGTTAAAGGGTGAAAACCCAAACCAACCACCAAACGACCCCGTTGGAGGCACGAACAACTCGCACGGGACAATTGTAACTGGTAGGAAATGACCGCGTAGTCCCGGGTCTCCCGGTCAGAGAGTATGACAATAATTTGCAAAAATCACACTTAGACTTGGAAACAGGTCGTTAAAGGGTGAAAACACATACCAGCCCCCAAACGACCCCGTAGTAGGCACGAACACCTCGCACGTGACCAATATAACTTGTTGGAACTGACCGCATCGTCCCGGTTAGAGAGTATGACGATAATTTGCAAAAATCACTATTAGAATTGAAAACAGGCCGTTAAAGGGTGAAAACCCAAACCAGCCTCCAAACGACCCCGTAGGAGGCACTAACACCGCGCACGGAACCATTGCAACTAGTAGCAATTGACCGCTTAGTCCCGGGTCTCCCGGTTAGAGAGTGTGATGATAATTTGCAAAAATCAAAATTAGACTTGAAAACAGGCCGTTAAAGGGTGAAAACACAAACCAGCCCCAAAATGACCCCGTAAGAGGCGCGAATACCTCGCACGGGACCAATGTAACTGCAATGAATTGACCGCGTAGTCCCGGGTTTCCCGGTTTGAGATTATGACGATAATTTGCAAAAATAACACTTACACTTGAAAATAGGCCGTTAAAGGGTGAAAACCCAAACCAGCCCACAAACGACCCCGTAGGAGGCACGAACAACTCGCACGGGACCATTGTAACAGGTAGGAAATGACCGCATAGTCCCGGGTCTCCCGGTTAGAGAGTATGACAATAATTTTCAAAAATCACACTTAGACTTGGAAACAGGCCGTTAAAGGGTGAAAACACATATCAACCCCCAAACGACCCCGTAGGAGGCACGAACACCTCGCACGGGACCAATGTAACTTGCAGGAACTGATTGCGTCGTCCCGGGTCTCCCCGTTTGAGAGTATGATGATAATTTGCAAAAATCACACTTAGACTTGAAAACAGGCCGTTAAAGGGTGAAAACCCAAACCAGCCCCAAACGACCCCGTAAGAGGCACGAACACCTCGACCACGTCGTCCCGGGTCTACCGGTTAGAGAGTATGGTGATAATTTGCAAAAATGAAACCTAGACTTGAAAACAGGCCGTTAAAGGGTGAAAACCCAAACCAGCCCCCAAACGACCCCGTGGGAGGTAGGAACACCTCACACGAGACCATTGTAACTTGTAGGAATTGACATCGTAGTCACGGGTCTCTTGGTTTGAAAGTATGACGATAATTTGTATAAATCACACTTAGACTTGAAAACAGGCCGTTAAAGGGTGAAAACCAAAACTAGCCCCCAAACGACCCCATAGAAGGCACGAACACCTCGCACGAGACCAATGTAACTTATAAGAATTGACCGCGTTATCTCGGGTCTCTCGGTTCGAGAGTATGATGACAATTTGCGAAAATCACACTTAGACTTGAAAAAAGGCCGTCAAAGGGTGAGAACCCAAACCAGCCCCCAAACGACCCCGTAGGAGGCACGAACACCTCGCACGGGACCAATGTAACTTCTATGAACTGACCGCGTAGTCCCGAGTTTCCCGATTTGAGATTATGACGATAATTTTCAAAAATAACAATTAGACTTGAAAACAGGCCGTTAAAGGGTGAAAACCCAAACCAGCTCTCAAACGACCCCTTGAGAGGCACGAACACCTCGCACGGGACCAATGTAACTTGTAGGAACTAAAAGCGTAGTCCTGGGTCTCCCGATTTTTTATTATGACGATAATTTGCAAAAATCAAACTTAGACTGGAAAACAGGCCGTTAAAGGGTGAAAACCCAAACGACCCCGTAGGAGGCACGGACACCTCGCACGGGACCATTGTAACTTGTAAGAAATGATCGCGTAGTCCCGGGTCTGCATGTTAGTGAGTATGACGATAATTTGCAAAAATCACACTTAACATGAAAACAGGCCGTTAAAGGGTGAAAACACAAACCAACCCCTAAACGACCCCGTTGGAGGCACGAACACCTCGCACGGGACCAATGTAACCTGTAAGAACCGACCACGTCATCCCAGGTCTCCCCATTTGAGAGTATGATGATAATTTGCGAAAATCACACTTAGACTTGAAAATAGGCCGTTAAAGGGTGAAAACCCAAACCAGCCCCCAAACGACCTCGTAGGAGGAACGAACACCTCGTACGTGACCAATGTAACTTGTAGGAACTGACTGCGTAGTCCGGTGTCTCTATGTTTAAGTGTACGACGATAATTTGCAAAAATCACACTTAGACTTGAAAACAGGTCGTTAAAGGGTGAAAACATAAACCTTCCCCTAAACGACCCTATAGGAGGCACGAACACCTTGAACGGGACCAATGTAACTTGTAGGAACTGACCACGTCGTCCTACGTCTCCCCGTTTGAGAGTAACACAATAATTTGCAAAAATCACACTTAGACTAGAAAACAGGGCGTTAAAGGGTGAAAACCCAAACCAGCCCCCAAACGACCTCGTAGGATGAATGAGCACCTCCCACGTGACCAATGTAATTTGTAGGAACTGACTGTGTAGTCCCGGGTCTCTCGGTTTGAGAGTATGACGATAATTTTCAATAATCACACTTAGACTTGAAAACATACCGTTAAAGGGTGAAAACCCAAACCAACCCTGAAACGACCCCGTAGGAGGCACGAACACCCCGCACGGGACAAATGTAACTTATAGGAACTGACCCTGTAGTCCCGGGTCTCCCGGTTTGAGATTATGACGATAATTTGCAAAAATAACACTTGGACTTGAAAACAGGCCGTTAAAGAGTGAAAACCCAAACCAGCCCCCAAACGACCCCGTAAGAGGCACGAACAACTCGCACGGGACCATTGTAACTGGTAGGAAATGACCGTGTAGTCCCGGGTCTCCCGGTTAGAGAGTATGACAATAATTTGCAAAAATCACACTTAGACTTTGAAACAGGCCGTTAAAGGGTGAAAAAAAAGTACCAGCCCCCAAACGACCCCGTAGGAGGCACGAACACCTCGCACGGGACCAATTGAAATTGTAGGAAATGACCGCATAGTCCCGGGTCTCCCAGTTAGAGAGTATGATGATAATTTGAAAAAATCACACTTTGACTTAAAAACAGGCTGTTAAAGGGTAAAAACTCAAATCAGCCCCCAAACGACCCCGTAGGAGGCACGAACATTTCGCACGGGACCATTGTAAATTGTAGGAAATGATCCCGTAGTCCCGGGTCCCCCGGTTAGAGAGTATGACGATAATTTGCAAAAATCACACTTAGAATTGAAAACAGGTCATTAAAGAGTGAAAACACAAACCAGCCCCTAAACGACCCCGTAGGAGGCACGAACACCTCGCACGGGACCAATGTAACTTGTCGGAACTGACCACGTCGTCCCGTGTCTCCCCATTTGAGCGTAACACGATAATTTGAAAAAATTACACTTAGACTTAAAAACAGGTCGTTAAAGGGTGAATACCCAAACCAGCCCCCAAACGACCTCGTAGGAGAAATGAACACCTCGTACGGGACCAATGTAACTTTTAGGAACTGACCCTGTAGTCCCGGGTCTCCCGGTTTAAGGTTATGACTATAATTTGCAAAAATGACACTTATACTGGAAAACATGTCTTTAAAGAGTGAAACCAAAATTGGCCCTCAAACGACCCCGTAGTAGTCACGAACACCTCGCACGGGACCATTGTAACTGGTAGGAACTGACCGCGTAGTCCCGGGTCTCCGGATTAGAGAGTATGATGATAATTTGTAAAAATCACACTTAGACTTGAAAACAGGCCGTTAATGGGTGAAAACCCAAATCAGCCCCCAAACGACCCCGTAGGAGGCACGAACACCTCGCACGGGACCATTGTAACTGGTAGGAACTGACCGCGTAGTCCCGGGTCTCCCGGTTAGAGAGTATGATGATAATTTGCAAAAATCACACTTAGACTTGGAAACAGGCCGTTAAAGGGTGAAAACACAAACCGGCCCCTAAACGACCCCGTAGGAGGCACGATCACCTCGCACGGGACCAATGTAACTTGTAGGAACTGACCACGTCGTCTCGGGTCTCCCCATTTTAGAGTAACACGATAATTTTCAAAAATCACACTTAGACTTGAAAACATGCCGTTAAAGGGTGAAAACCCAAACCATCCCCCAAACGACCTCGTAGGAGGAACGAACACCTCGCACGTCACCAATGGAACTTGTAGGAACTGACTGCGTTGTCCCGGGTCTCTCGGTTTGAGAGTATGACGATAGTTTTCAATAATCACACTTAGACTTGAAAATAGGCCATTAAAGGGTGCAAACCCAAACCAACCCTCAAACGACTCCGTAGGAGGTACGAACACCTCGCACGGGACAAATGTAACTTGTAGGAACTGACTCTGTAGTCCTGGGTCTCCCGATTTGTGATTATGACGATATTTTACAAAAATAACACTTGGACTTGAAAACAGGTCGTTAAAGAGTGAAAACCCAAATCAGCCCTCAAACGACCCCGTAGGAGGCACGAACACCTCGCACAGGACCATTGTAACTGGTAGGAACTGACCGCGTAGTCTCGGGTATACCGGTTAGAGAGTATGACGATAATTTGCAAAAATCACACTCGGGTCTCCTGGTTTGAATGTAAGATGATAATTTGTAAAAATCACTCTTAGACTTGAAACACAGGCCGTTAAAGGGTGAAAACCCAAACCAACCCCCAAACGACCCCGTAGGAGGCACGAACACCTCGCACGGGACCAATGTAACTTGTACGAAATGACCACGTCTTCCCGGGTCTCCCTGTTTGAGAGTATGACGAGATTTTGCAAAAATCACACTTTCTTGAAAATAGGCCGTTAAAGGGTGAAAATCCAAACCAGCCCTCAAACAACCCCGTAGGAGGCACGGACACCTCGCATGGGACCAATGTAACTTTTAGGAACTGGCCGCATTGTACGGGGTCTCTTGGTTCGAGAGTATGACGATAATTTACAAAAATCACACTTAGACTTGAAAACAGGTTGTTAAAGGGTGAAAACCCAAACCAGCCCCAAAACGACCCCGTAGGAGGCACGAACACCTCGCACGGGACAATTATAACTTCTATGAACTGACCGCGTAGTCTCGGGTCTCCTGATTTGTGATTATGACGATAATTTTCATAAATAAAAATTAGTCTGAAAAATAGCCCGTTAAAGGGTGAAAACCCAAACCAGCCCTCAAACGACCCCGTAGGAGGCACGAACACCTTGCACGAGACCAATGTAACTTGTATGAACTGACCACGTAGTCCAGGGTGTCCTGGTTTGATATTATGACGATAATTTGCAAAAATCACACTTAGTCTGGAAAACAGGCCGTTAAAGGGTGAAAACCCAAACCAGCCCCCAAACGACCCCGTAGGAGGTACGAACACCTCGCACGGGACCATTGTAACTTGTAGGAAATGACCGCGTAGTCCCGGGTCTCCCGATTAGAGAGTATGATGATAATTTGCAAAAATCAAACTTAGACTTGAAAACAGGCCGTTAAAGGGTGAAAACACAAACCAGCCCCCAAACGACCCCGTAGGAGGGACAAAAACCTCGCATTGGACCAATGTAACTTGTAGGAACTGATCACGTCGTCCCGGGTCTCCCCGTTTGAGAGTATGACGATAATTTGCAAAAAACACACTTAGACTTGAAAACAGGCCGTTAAAGGGTGAAAACCCAAACCAACCCCCAAACGACCTCGTAAGACGAACGAACACCTCGTACGGGACCAATGTAACTTGTAGGAACTGACTACGTAGTCCCGAGTCTCTCGATTTGAGTGTATGGCGATAATTTTAAAAAATCACACTTAGGCTTGAAAACAGGCCGTTGAAGGGTGAAAACCCAAACCAGCCCTCAAACGACCCCGTAGGAGGCACGAACACCTCGCACGGGACCAATGTAACTTGTAGGAACTGACCCTGTAGTCCCGAGTCTCCCGGTTTGAGGTTATTACGACAATTTGCAAAAATAACACTTAGACTTGAAAATATGTCGTTAAAGAGTGAAAACAAAAATTAGCCCTCAAACGACCCATAGGAGGCACGGACACCTCGCACGGGACCATTGTAACTGGTAGGAACTGACCGTGCAGTCCCGACTCTCCCGGTTAGAGAGTATGACGATAATTTTCAAAAATCATACTTAGAATTGAAAACAGGCCGTTAAAGGGTGAAAACCCAAACCCGCCTCCAAACGACCCTGTAGGAGGCACGAACACCTCGCACGGGACCAATGTAACTTCTAGGAACTGACCGCGTAGTCCCGCTTAGAGAGTATGATGATAATTTGCAAAAATCACACTTAGAAATGAAAACAGGCCGTTAAAGGGTGAAAACCCAAACCAGCCCCCAAACAACCCCGTAGGAGGCACGAACACCTCGTACGGGACCAATGTAACTTGTATTAAATGACCGCGTAGTCCCGGGTCTCCCGGTTAGAGAGTATGACGATTATTAGAAAAAATAACACTTTGACTTGAAAATAGGCCGTTAAAGGGTGAAAACCCAAACCATCCCCCAAACGACCCCGTAAGAGGTACGAACACTTCGCACGGGATTAATGTAACTTCTATGAACTGACCGCGTAGTCCCGAGTTTCCCGCTTATAGAGTATGACGATAATTTGCAAAAATAACACTTAGACTTGAAAACAGGTTGTTAATGGGTGAAAACCCAAACCAGCGACTAAACGACCCCGTAGGAGGCACGAACAACTCGCACGGGACCATTGTAACTGGTAGGAAATGACCGCGTAGTCCGGGGTCTCCCAGTTAGAGAGTATGACGATAATTTGCAAAAATCACACTTAGACTTGGAAATAGGCCGTTAAAGGGTGAAAACACATACCAGCCTCCAAACGACCCCGTAAGAGGCATGAACAACTCGCACGGGACCAATGTAACTTGTTGGAAATGACCGCATCGTCCCGGGTCTCCCCATTTGAGAGTATGATGATAATTTGCAAAAATCACATTTCTTGAAAATAGGTCGTTAAAGGGTGAAAATCCAAACCAACCCTCAGGCACGAACATCTCGCATGGGACCAATGTAACTTTTAGGATCTGACCGCATTATACGGGGTCTCTTGGTTCGAGAGTATGACAATAATTTGCAAAAATCACACTTAGACTTGAAAACAGGCCGTTAAAGGGTGAAAACCCAAACCAGCCCCAAAACGACCCCGTAGGAGGCATGCACACCTCGCGCGGGACAATTTTAAATTCTATGAACTGACCGCTTAGTCCCAGGTCTCCCGATTTTAGATTATGACGATAATTTTCAAAAATCACTCTTATTCTCGAAAACAGGCCGTTAAAGGGTGAAAACCGAAACCAACCCCCAAACGACCCCGTAGGAGGCACAAACACTTCGCACGGGACCATTGTAACTTTTAGGAAATGACCGCGTAGTCCCGGGTCTCCCGGTTAGAGAGTATGACGATAATTTGCAAAAAGCACACTTAGACATGGAAACATGCCGTTAAAGTGTGAAAACACATACCAGCCCCCAAACGACCACGTAGGAGTAACGAACACCTCGCACGGGACCAATGTAACTTGTAGGAAATGACCGCGTCGTCCCGGGTCTCCCCGTTTGAGAGTATGACGATAATTTGCAAAAAACACACTTAGACTTGAAAATAGGCAGTTAAAGGGTGAAAACCCAAACCAGACCCCAAACGACCTCGTAGGAGCAACGAACACCTCGCACGGGACCAATGTAACTTGTAGGAACTGACCGCGTAGTCCCGAGTCTCTCGATTTCAGTGTATGATGATAATTTTAAAAAATCACACTTAGACTTGAAAACAGGCCGTTGAAGGGTGAAAACCCAAACCATCCCTCAAACGACACCGTAGGAGGCACGAACACCTCGTACGGGACCAATGTAACTTGTAGGAACTGACCCTGTAGACCTGGGTCTCCCGGTTTGAGGTTATGATGATAATTTGCAAAAATAACACTTAGACTTGAAAATATGTCGTTGAAGAGTGAAAACAAAAATCAGCCCTCAAACGACCCCGTAGGAGGCAAGAACACCTCGCACCGGACCATTGTAACTGGTAGGAACTGACCGCGTAGTCTCGCATCTCCCGGTTAGAGTGTATGACGATAATTTTCAAAAATCATACTTTGAATTGAAAACAGGCCGTTAAAGGGTGAAAACTCAAACCAGCCTCCAAACGACCCGGTAGGAGGCACGAACACCACGCACGGGACCAATGTAACTTGTAGGAACTGACCGCGTAGTCCCGCTTATAGAGTATGACGATAATTTGGAAAAATCACACTTAGAATTGAAAACAGGCCGTTAAAGGGTGAAAACCCAAACCATCCCCCAAACAACCCCGTAGGAGGCACGAACACCTCGCACGGGACCAATGTAACTTGTATTAAATGACCGAGTAGTCCCGGGTCTCCCGGTTAGAGAGTACGACGATTATTTGAAAAAATAATACTTAGACTTGAAAATAGGCCGTTAAAGGGTGAAAACCCAAACCATCCACCAAACGACCCCATAAGAGGTACGAACAACTCGTACCGGACTAATGTAACTTCTATGAACTGACCGCGTAGTCCCGAGTTTCCCGGTTTGAGATAATGATGAAAATTTGCAAAAATAACACTTAGACTTGAAAACAGGCCGTTAAAGTGTGAAAAACTAAACCAACCACCAAACGACCCCGTAGTAGGCACGAACAACTCGCAAGGGACCATTGTAAGTGGTAGGAAATGACCGCGTAGTGTCGGGTCTCCCGGTTAGAGAGTATGACGATAATTGTAAAAATCACACTTAGACTTGGAAACAGGCCGTTAAAGGGTGAAAACACATACCAGCCCCCAAACGACCCCGTTGGAGGCACGAACACCTCGCACGGGACCAATGTAACTTGTAGGAAATGACCGTGTCATCCCGGGTCTCCCCGTTTGAGAGTATGATGATAATTTGCAAAAATCACACTTTCTTGAAAATAGGCCGTTAAAGGGTGAAAATAAAAACCAGCCCTCAGGCAGGAACACCTCGAACGGGACCAATGTAACTTTTAGGATCTGACCACATTGTACGAGGTCTCTTGGTTCGAGAGTATGACAATAATTTCCAAAAATCACACTTAGACTCGAAAACAGGCCGTTAAAGGGTGAAAACCCAAACCAGCCCCAAAACGACCCCGTAGGAGGCACGCACACCTCGCACGGGACAATTGTAAATTCTATGAACAGACAGCTTAGTCCCGGGTCTCCCGATTTGAGATTATGACGATAATTTTCATAAATAACACTTAGACTTGAATACATCCCCTTAAAGGGTGAAAACCCAAACCAGCCCTCAAACGACCCCGTAGGAGGCAGGAACACCTCGCACGGGACCAATGTAACTTGTAGGAACTGACCGCGTAGTCCCGGGTCTCCCGGTTTGAGATTATGACTATAAGTTGTAAAAACCACACTTAGTCTGGAAAATAGGCCGTTAAACGGTTAAAACCCAAACCAGCCCCCAAATGACCCCATAGGAGGCACGAACACCTCGCACGGGACCATTGTAACTTGTAGGAAATGACCGCATAGTCCTGGGTCTCCCGGTTAGAGAGTCTGATGATAATTTTAAAAAATCACACTTAGACTTGAAAACAGGCTGTTAAAGGGTGAAAACACAAACCAGCCCCCAATCGACCCCGTAGGAGGCACGAACACCTCGTACTGGACCATTGTAACTTGTAGGAATTGACCGCGTCATCCCGGGTCTCCCCGTTTGAGAGTATGACGATAATTTGCAAAAAACACACTTAGACTTGAAAACAGGCCGTTAAAGGGCGAAAACCCAAACCAGCCCCCAAAAAACCCCGTAGGAGGCACGAACACCTCGTACGGACCAATGTAACTTGTATTAAATGACCGCGTAGTATCGAGTCTCCCTGTTAGAGAGTATGACGATAATTTGCAAAAATAACACTTAGACTTGAAAACAGGCCGTTAAAGGGTGTAAACCCAAACCATCCCCCAAACGACCCCGTAAGAGGCACGAACACCTCGTATGGGACCAATGTAACTTCTATGAACTGATCGCATAGTCCCGGGTTTCCCGGTTTGAGATTATGATGATAATTTATAAAAATAACACTTAGACTTGAAAATAGGCCGTTAAAGGGTGAAAACCCAAACCAGCCACCAAACGACCCCGTCGGAGGCACGAATAACTCGCACGGGACCATTGTAACTGGTAGGAAATGGCCGCGTAGTCCCGGGTCTCCCGGTTAGAGGGTATGACGATAATTTGGAAAAATCACACTTAAACTTGGAAACAGGCCGTTAAAGGGTGAAAACATATACCAGCCCCCAAACAACCCCGTAGGAGGCACGAACATCTCGCACGGGACAAGTGTAACTTGTAGGAAATGACCGCGTCATCCCGGGTCTCCCCATTTGAGAGTATGACGATAATTTGCAAAAATCACACTTTCTTGAAAATAGGTCGTTAAAGGGTGAAAATCCAAACCAGCCCTCAGGCACGAACATCTCGCATGGGACCAATGTAACTTTTAGGATCTGATCGCATTGTATAGGGTCTCTTGGTTTGAGAGTATGACAATAATTTCCGAAAATCACACTTAGAATTGAAAACAGGCCGTTAAAGGGTGAAAACCCAAACCAGCCCTCAAACGACCCCGTAGGAGGCAGGAACACCTCGCACGAGACCAATGTAACTTGTAGGAACTGACCCCTTAGTCCCGGGTCTCCCGATTTGAGATTATGAGGATAAATTGCAAAAATCACACTTAGACTTGAAAATAAGCCGTTAAAGGGTGAAAACCCAAACCAGCCCCCAAACGACCTCGTAGGAGGAACGAACACATCGCACGGGACCAATGTAAGTTGTAGGAACTGACCGCGTAGTCCAGGGTCTCTCGGTTTGAGAGTATGATGATAATTTTAAAAAATCACACTTAGACTTGAAAACAGGCTGTTAAAGGGTGAAAACCCAAACCATCCCCCAATCGACCCCGTAGGAGGCACGAACACCTCGCACTGGACCATTGTAACTTGTAGGAATTGACCGCGTCATCCCGGGTCTCCCCGTTTGAGAGTATGACGATAATTTGCAAAAAACACACTTAGACTTGAAAACAGGCCGTTAAAGGGCGAAAACCCAAACCAGCCCCCAAACAACCCCGTAGGAGGCACGAACACCTCGTACGGACCAATGTAACTTGTATTAAATGACCGCGTAGTCTCGAGTCTCCCTGTTAGAGAGTATGACGATAATTTGCAAAAATAACACTTAGACTTGAAAACAGGCCGTTAAAGGGTGTAAACCCAAACCATCCCCCAAACGACCCCGTAAGAGGCACGAACACCTCGTATGGGACCAATGTAACTTCTATGAACTGATCGCATAGTCCCGGGTTTCCCGGTTTGAGATTATGATGATAATTTATAAAAATAACACTTAGACTTGAAAATAGGCCGTTAAAGGGTGAAAACCCAAACCAGCCACCAAACGACCCCGTCGGAGGCACGAATAACTCGCACGGGACCATTGTAACTGGTAGGAAATGGCCGCGTAGTCCCGGGTCTCCCGGTTAGAGGGTATGACGATAATTTGGAAAAATCACACTTAAACTTGGAAACAGGCCGTTAAAGGGTGAAAACATATACCAGCCCCCAAACAACCCCGTAGGAGGCACGAACATCTCGCACGGGACAAGTGTAACTTGTAGGAAATGACCGCGTCATCCCGGGTCTCCCCATTTGAGAGTATGACGATAATTTGCAAAAATCACACTTTCTTGAAAATAGGTCGTTAAAGGGTGAAAATCCAAACCAGCCCTCAGGCACGAACATCTCGCATGGGACCAATGTAACTTTTAGGATCTGATCGCATTGTATAGGGTCTCTTGGTTTGAGAGTATGACAATAATTTTCGAAAATCACACTTAGAATTGAAAATAGGCCGTTAAAGGGTGAAAACCCAAACCAGCCCTCAAACGACCCCGTAGGAGGCAGGAACACCTCGCACGGGACCAATGTAACTTGTAGGAACTGACCCCTTAGTCCCGGGTCTCCCGATTTGAGATTATGACGATAATTTGCAAAAATCACACTTAGACTTGAAAATAATCCGTTAAAGGGTGAAAACCCAAACCAGCCCCCAAACGACCTCGTAGGAGGAACGAACACATCGCACGGGACCAATGTAAGTTGTAGGAACTGACCGCGTAGTCCAGGGTCTCTCGGTTTGAGAGTATGATGATAATTTTAAAAAATCACACTTAGACTTGAAAACAGGCCGTTGAAGGGTGAAAACCCAAACCATCCCTCAAACGACCCCGTAGGAGGCACGAACACCTCGCACGGGACAAATGTAACTTGTAGGAACTGACCATGTAGTCCCGGGTTTCCCGGTTTGAGGTCATGATGATAATTTGCAAAAATAACACTTAGACTTGAAAACATGTCGTTAAAGAGTGAAACCAAAATCAGCCCTCAAACGACCCCGTAGGAGGCACGAACACCTCGCACGGGACCATTGTAACTGGTCGGAACTAACCGCATAGTCCCGAGTCTCCCGGTTAGAGAGTATGACGATAATTTGCAAAAATCATACTTAGAATTGAAAACAGGCCGTTAAAGGGTGAAAACCTAAACCAGCCACCAAACGACCCCGTAGGAGGCAAGGAAAACTCGCACGGGACCAATTTAACTGGTAGGAAATGACCGCGTAGTCCCGGGTCTCCCAATTAGAGAGTATGACGATAATTTGCAAAAATCACACTTTCTTGAAAATACGCCGTTAAAGGGTGAAAATCAAAACCAGCCCTCCGGCACGAACACCTCGGATGGGACCAATGTAAATTTTAGGATCTGACCGCATTGTACGGGGTCTCTTGGTTCGAGAGTATGACAATAATTTCCGAAAATCACACTTAGACTTCAAAAAAGGCCGTTAAAGGGTGAAAACCCAAACCAGCCCGAAAACGACCCCGTAGGAGGCACGCACACCTCGCACGGGACAATTGTAAATTCTATGAACAGACCGCTTAGTCCCGGGTCTCTCGATTTGAGATTATGACGATAATTTTCATAAATAACACTTAGACTTAAATACAGGCCGTTAAAGGGCGAAACCCAAACTAGCCCTCAAACGACCCTGTAGGAGGCAGGAACACCTCGCACGGGACCAATGTAACTTGTAGGAACTGACTGCGTAGTCCCGGGTCTCCCGGTTTGAGATTTTGACTATAATTTGCAAAAATCACACTTTATCTGGAAAACACTTCGTTAAAGGGTGAAAATCTAAACCAGCCCCCAAACGACCCCGTAGGAGGCATGAACACCTCGCACGTGACCATTGTAACTTGTAGGAAATGACCGCGTAGTCCCGGGTCTCTCGGTTAGAGAGTATGACGATAATTTGCAAAAATCACACTTAGACTTGAAAACAGGTTGTTAAAGGGTGAAAACACAAACCAGCCCCCAAACGACCCCGTAGGAGGCACGAACACCTCGCACTGGACCAATGTAACTTGTGGGAATTGACCGCGTCGTCCCGGGTCTCCCCATTTGAGAGTATGACGATAATTTGTAGAAAACACACTTAGACTTGAAAACAGGCCGTTAAAGGGTGAAAACCAAAACCAGCCCCCAAACGACCTCGTAGGAGGAACGAACACCTCGCACGGGACCAATGTAACTTGTAGGAACTGACCGCGTAGTCCTGGGTCTCTCGGTTTGAGAGTATGATGATAATTTTAAAAAATCACACTTAGACTTAAAAACAGGCCGTTGAAGGGTAAAAACCCAAACCAGCCCTCAAACGACCCCGTAGGAGGCACGGACACCTCGCATGGGACCAATGTAACTTGTAAGAACTGACCCTGTAGTCTCGGGTCTCCTGGTTTGAGATTATGATGATAATTTGCAAAAATAACACTTGGACTTGAAAACAGGCCGTTAAAGAGTGAAAACCCAAATCAGCCCTCAAACGACCCCGCAGGAGGCACGAACACCTCGCACGGAACCATTGTAACTGGTAGGAACTGACCGCGTAGTTCCGAGTCTCCCGGTTAGAGAGTATGACGATAATTTGTAAAAATCATACTTAGAATTGAAAATAGGCCGTTAAAGGGTGAAAACCCAAACCAGCCTCCAAACGACCCCGTAGGAGGCACGAACACCTCGCACGGGATCAATGTAACTTGTAGGAACTGATCGCATAGTCTCGGTTAGAGAGTATGATGAAAAATTTGCAAAAATCACACTTAGAATTGAAAACAGGCCGTTAAAGGGTGAAAACCCAGACCAGCCACCAAACGACCTCGTACGAGGTACAAACACCTCGCACGGGACCAATCTTACTTGTATTAAATGACCGCATAGTCCCGGGTCTCCCGGTTTGATATTATGACGATAATTTGCAAAAATAATACTTAGACTTGAAAACAAGCCGTTAAAGGGTGAAAACCCAAACCATCCCCCAAACGACCCCGTAAGAGGCACGAACACCTCGCACGGGACCAATGTAACTTCTATGAACTGACCGCGTAGTCCCGGGTTTCCCGGTTTCAGATTATGACGATAATTTGCAAAAATAACACTTAGACTTGAAAACAGGCCGTTAAAGGGTGAAAACCCAAACCAGCCATTAAATGACCCCGTAGGAGGCACGAACAACTCGCACGGGACCATTGTAACTGGTAGGAAATGACCGCGTAGTCCCGGGTCTCCCGGTTAGAGAGTATGATGATAATTTGGAAAAATTACACTTAGACTTGGAAATAGGCCGTTAAAGTGTGAAAACACATACCAGCCCCCAAACGACCCCGAAAGAGGAACGAACACCTCGCACGGGACTAATGTAACTTCTATGAACTGACCACGTAGTCCCGGGTTTCCCGGTGTGAGATTATAACGATAATTTACAAAAATAACACTTAGACTTGAAAACAGGCCGTTAAAGGGTGAAAACCCAAACCAGCCCCAAAACGACCCCGTAGGAGGCACGCACACCTCGCACGGGACAATTGTAAATTCTATGAACTGACCGCTTAGTCCCGGGTCTCCCGATTTGAGATTATGAAGATAATTTTCATAAATAACACTTAGACTTGAATACAGGCCATTAAAGGGTGAAAACCCAAACCAACCCTCAAACGACCCCGTAGGAGGCAGGAACACCTCGCACGGGACCAATGTAACTTGTAGGAACTGACCGCGTAGTCCCAGGTCTCCCGGTTCGAGATTATGTCTATAATTTGCAAAAATCACACTTAGTTGGGAAAGCAGGCCGTTAAAGGGTGAAAACCCAAACCAGCCCCCAAAGAGGCACGAACACCTCGCACGAGACCATTGTAACTTGTAGGAAATGACCGCGTAGTCCCGGGTCTCCCGGTTAGAGAGTATGATGATAACTTGCAAAAATCACACTTAGACTTGAAAACAGGCCGTTAAAGGGTGAAAACACAAACCAGCCCCCAAACGACCCCGTAGGAGGCACGAACACCTCGCACTGGACCAATGTAACTTGTAGGAACTGACCACGTCGTCCCGGGTCTCCCCATTTGAGAGTATGATAATAGTTTCCAAAAATAACACTTAGTTTTTAAAATAGGCCGTTGAAGGGTGAAAACCCAAACCAACCCTCAAACGACCCCATAGGAGGCACGAACACCTCGCACGGGACCAATGTAACTTGTAGGAGCTGACCCTGTAGTCCCGGGTCTCTCGGTTTGCGGTTATGATGATAATTTACAAAAATAACACTTAGACTTGAAAACATGTCGTTAAAGAGTGAAACCAAAATCAGCCCTCAAACGACCCCGTAGGAGGCAGGAACACCTCGCACGGGACCAATGTAACTTGTAGGAAATGACCGCGTAGTCCCAGTTAGAGAGTATGACGATAATTTGCAAAAATCAAACTTAGACTTGAAAACAGGCCGTTGAAGGGTGAAAACCCAAACCAGCCATCAAACGACCCCGTAGGAGGCACGAACACCTCGCACGGGACAAATGTAACTTATAGGAACTAACCCTGTAGTCCCGGGTATCCCGGTTTGAGGTCATGACGATAATTTGCAAAAATAACACTTAGACTTGAAAACATGTCGTTAAAGAGTGAAACCAAAATCAGCCCTCAAACGACCCCATAGGAGGCACGAACACCTCGCACGAAACCATTGTAACTGGTCTGAACTGACCACGTAGTCCCGGGTCTCCCGGTCAGAGAGTATGATGATAATTTGCAAAAATCATACTTGGAATTGAAAACAGGCCGTTAAAGGGTGAAAACCCAAACCAGCCTCCAAACGACCCTGTAAGAGGCATGAACACATCGCACGGGACCAATGTAACTTGTAGGAACTGATCGCGTAGTCCCGGTTAGAGAGTTTGACGATAATTTGAAAAAATCACACTTAGAATTGAAAACAGGCCATTAAAGGGTGAAACACGAAGCAGCCCCCAAACAACCCCGTTGGAGGCAGGAACACCTCGCACGGGACCAATGTAACTTGTATTAAATGACCGCGTAGTCCCGGGTCTCCCGGTTAGAGTGTATGACGATAATTTGCAAAAATAACACTTAGACTTGAAAACAGGCCGTTAAAGGGTGAAAACCCAAACCATCCCCCAAACGACCCCGTAAGAGGAACGAACACCTCGCACGGGACTAATGTAACTTCTATGAACTGACCACGTAGTCCCGGGTTTCCCGGTGTGAGATTATAACGATAATTTTCAAAAATAACACTTAGACTTGAAAACAGGCCGTTAAAGGGTGAAAACCTAAACCAGCCACTAAACGACCCCGTAGGAGGCACGGAAAACTCGCACGGGACCATTGTAACTAGTAGGAAATGACCGCGTAGTCTCGGGTCTCCCGGTTAGAGAGTATGACGATAATTTGAAAAAATCACACTTTCTTGAAAATAGGCCGTTAAAGGGTGAAAATCAAAACCAGCCCTCCGGCACGAACACCTCGGACGGGACCAATGTAACTTTTAGGATCTGACCGCATTGTACGGGGTCTCTTGGTTCGAGAGTATGACAATAATTTCCAAAAATCACACTTAGACTTGAAAACAGGCCGTTAAAGGTTGAAAACCCAAACCAGCCCCAAAACGACCCCGTAGGAGGCACGCACACCTCGCACGGGACAATTGTAAATTCTATGAACAGACCGCTTAGTCTCGGGTCTCCCGATTTAAGATTATGACGATAATTTTCATAAATAACACTTAGAGTTGAATACAGGCCGTTAAAGGGCGAAACCCAAACTATCCCTCAAACGACCCTATAGGAGGCAGGAACACCTCGCACGGGACCAATGTAACTTGTAGGAACTGACCGCGTAGTACCGGGTCTCGCGGTTTGAGATTATGACTATAATTTGCAAAAATCACACTTTGTTTGGAAAACAGGTCATTAAAGGGCGAAAATCCAAACCAGCCCCCAAACGACCCCGTAGGAGGCACGAACACCTTGCATGGGACCATTGTAACTTTTAGGAAATAACTACGTAGTCTCGGGTCTCTCGGTTAGAGAGTATGACGATAATTTGCAAAAATCACACTTAGACTTGAAAACAGGTTGTTAAAGGGTGAAAACACAAACCAGCCCCCAAACGACCCCGTAGGAGGCACGAACACCTCGCACTAGACCAATGTAACTTGTGGGAATTGACCGCG
Organism: Sambucus nigra; assembly: GCA_949130495.1. Lineage (NCBI taxonomy): Eukaryota > Viridiplantae > Streptophyta > Magnoliopsida > Dipsacales > Adoxaceae > Sambucus > Sambucus nigra. Next base: position 27,775,198 of record OX422224.1, on the reverse strand, counting down.
TCATCCCGGGTCTCCCCATTTCAGAGTATGACGATAATTTGTAAAAAACACACTTAGACTTGAAAATAGGCCGTTAAAGGGTGAAAACCAAAACCAGCCCCCAAACGACCTCGTAGGAGGAACGAACACCTCGCACGTGACCAATGTAACTTCTAGGAACTAACCGCGTAGTCCTGGATCTCTCGGTTTGAGAGTATGATGATACTTTTAAAAAATCACACTTAGACTTGAAACACAGGCCGTTCAAGGGTGAAAACCCAAACCCGCCCCCAAACGACCCCGTAGGAGGCACGAACACCTCGCACGGGACCAATGTTACTTGTAGGAACTGACCCTGTAGTCTCGGGTCTCTCGGTTTGAGATTGTGACGATAATTTGCAAAAATAACACTTGGACTTGAAAACAGGCCGTTAAAGAGTTGAAACCCAAATCAGCCCTCAAACGACCCCGCAGGAGGCACGAACTCCTCGCACGGAACCATTGTAACTGGTAGGAACTGACCGCGTAGTTCCGGGTCTCCCGGTTAGAGAGTATGACGATAATTTGTAAAAATCATACTTAGAATTGAAAATAGGCCGTTAAAGTGTGAAAACCCAAACCAGCCTCCAAACGACCCCGTAGGAGGCACGAACACCTCGCAAGGGACCAATGTAACTTGAAGGAACTGATCGCATAGTGTCGGTTAGAGAGTATGATGATAATTTGCAAAAATCACACTTAGAATTGAAAACAGGCCGTTAAAGGGTGAAAACCCAAACCAGCCACCAAATGACCCCGTAGGAGGTACAAACACCTCGCACGGGACCAATGTTACTTGTATTAAATGACCGCGTATTTCCGGGTCTCCCGGTTTGATATTATGACGATAATTTGCAAAAATAACACTTAGACTTGAAAACAAGCCGTTAAAGGGTGAAAACCCAAACCATCCCCCAAACGACCCCGTAAGAGGCACGAACACCTCGCATGGGACCAATATAACTTCTATGAATTGACCGCATAGTCCCGGGTTTTTTGGTTTGAGATTATGACGATAATTTGCAAAAATAACACTTAGACTTGGAAACAGGCCGTTAAAGTGTGAAAACACATACCAGCCCCCAAACGACCCCGTAGGAGGCACGAACACCTCGTACGGGACCATTCTAACTGGTAGGAAATGACCGCGTAGTCTCGGGTCTCCCGGTTAGAGAGTATGACGATAATTTGCAAAAATCACATTTTCTTGAAAATAGGCCGTTAAAGGGTGAAAATCAAAACCAGCCCTCCGGCACGAACACCTCGGACGGGACCAATGTAACTTTTAGGATCTGACCGCATTGTACGGGGTCTCTTGGTTCGAGAGTATGACAATAATTTCCAAAAATCTCATTTAGACTTGAAAACAGGCCGTTAAAGGGTGAAAACCCAAACCAGCCCCAAAACGACCCCGTAGGAGGCACGTACACCTCGCACGGGACAATTGTAAATTCTATGAACTGATCGCTTAGTCCCGGGTCTCCCGATTTGAGATTATGACGATAATTTTCATAAATAACACTTAGACTTGAATACAGGCCGTTAAAGGGTGAAAACCCAAACCAGCCCTCAAACGACCCCGTAGGTGGCAGGAACACCTCGCACGGGACCAATGGAACTTGTAGGAACTGACCGCGTAGTCCCGGGTCTCCCGGTTTGAGATTATGTCTATAAATTGCAAAAATCACACTTAGTCGGGAAAACAGGCCGTTAAAGGGAGAAAACACAAACCAGCCCCCAAACGACCCCGTAGGAGGCACGAACACCTTGCACGGGACCATTGTAACTTGTAGGAAATGACCGCGTAGTCCCGGGTCTCCCGGTTAGAGAGTATAACGATAATTTGCAAAAATCACACTTAGACTTGAAAACAAGCCGGTAAAGGGTGAAAACACAAACCAGCCCCCAAACGACCCCGTAGGAGGCACGAACACCTCGCACTGGAACAATGTAACTTGTAGGAACTGACCACGTCATCCCGGGTCTCCCCGTTTGAGAGTATGACGATAGTTTGCAAAAATCACACATAGTTTTTAAAACAGGCCGTTAAAGGGTGAAAACCCAAACCAGCCCCCAAACGACCTCATAGGAGGAACAAACACCTCGCACGGGACCAGTGTGACTTGTAGGAACTGACCGCGTAGTCTCGGGTCTCTCGGTTTGAGAGTATGATGATAATTTTAAAAAATCACACTTAGACTTGAAAACTGGCCGTTAAAGGGTGAAGACCCAAACCAGCCCTCAAACGACCCCGTAGGAGGCACGAACACCTCGCACGGGACCAATGTAACTTGTAGGAACTAACCCTGTAGTCCCGGGTCTCCCGGTTTGAGGTTATGATGATAATTTGCAAAAATAACACTTAGACTTGAAAACATGTCGTTAAAGAGTGAAACCAAAATCATCCCTCAAACGACCCCGTAGGAGGCAGGAACACCTCGCACGGGACCAATGTAACTTGTAGGAAATGACCGCGTAGTCCCGGTTCTCTCGGTTACCGTTAAAGGGTGAAAACCCAAACCAGCCCCCAAACGACCTCGTAGGAGGAACGAACACCTCGCACGGGACCAATGTAAGTTGTAGGAACTGATCGCGTAGTCCCGGGTCTCTCGGTTTGAGAGTATGATTATAATTTTAAAAAATCACACTTAGACTAGAAAACAGGCCGTCGAAGGGTGAAAACTCAAACCAGCCCTCAAACGACCCCGTAGGAGGCACGAAAACCTCGCACGGGACAAATGTAACTTGTAGGAACTGACCCTGTAGTCCCGGGTATCCCGGTTTGAGGTCATGAAGATAATTTGCAAAAATAACACTTAGACTTGAAAACATGTCGTTAAAGAGTGAAGCCAAAATCAGCCCTCAAACGACCCCGTAGGAGGCACGAACACCTCGCAGGGGACCATTGTAACTGGTCGAAACTGACCGCGTAGTCCCGAGTCTCCCGGTTAGAGAGTATGACGATAATTTGCAAAAATCATACTTAGAATTGAAAACAGGCCGTTAGTGGGTGAAAACCTAAACCAGACTCCAAACGACCCTGTAAGAGGCATGAACACCTCGCACGGGACCAATGTAACTTCTAGGAACTGACCGCGTAGTCCCGGTTAGAGAGTTTGATGATAATTTGAAAAAATCATCCTTAGAATTGAAAATAGGCCGTTAAAGGGTGAAAACCCGAACCAGCCCCCAAACAACCCCGTTGGAGGCACGAACACCTCACACGGGACCAATGTAACTTGTATTAAATGACCGCGTAGTCCCAGGTCTCCCGGTTAGAGAGTCTGACGATAATTTGCTAAAATAACACTTAGACTTGAAAATAGGCTGTTAAAGGGTGAAAACCCAAACCATCCCCCAAACGACCTCGTAAGAGGAACGAAAACCTCGCACGGGACTAATGTAACTTCTATGAACTGACCGCGTAGTCCCGGGTTTCCCGGTTTGAGATTATAACGACAATTTGCAAAAATAACACTTAGACTTGAAAACAGGCCGTTAAAGGGTGAAAACCTAAACCAGCCACTAAATGACCCCGTAGGAGGCACGAAAAACTCGCACGGGACCATTGTAACTGGTAGGAAATGACCGCGTAGTCTCGGGTCTTCCGCTTAGAGAGTATGACGATAATTTGCAAAAATCACACTTTCCTGAAAATAGGCCGTTAAAGGGTGAAAATCAAAAGCCAGCCCTCCGGTACGAACACCTCGGACGGGACCAATGTAACTTTTAGGATCTGACCGCATTGTACGGGGTCTCTAGGTTCAAGAGTATGACAATAATTTCCGAAAATCACACTTAGACTTGAAAACAGGCCGTTAAAGGTTGAAAACCCAAACCAGCCCCAAAACGACCCCGTAGGAGGCACGCACACCTCGCACGGGACAATTGTAAATTCTATGAACAGATCGCTTAGTCCCGGGTCTCCCGATTTGAGATTATGACGATAATTTTCATAAATAACACTTAGACTTGAATACATGCCGTTAAAGGGTGAAACCCAAACTAGCCCTCAAACGACCCTGTAGGAGGCAGGAACACCTCGCACATGACCAATGTAACTTGTAGGAACTGACCGCGTAGTCCCGGGTCTCCCGGTTTGAGATTATGACAATAATTTGCAAAAATACACTTTGTCTGGAAAACAGGTCGTTAAAGGGTGAAAATCCAAACCAGCCCCCAAACGACCCCGTAGGAGGCACGAACACCTCGCACGGGACCATTGTAACTTGTAGGAAATGACCGCGTAGTCCCGGGTCTCTCGGTTAGAGAGTATGACGATAATTTGCAAAAATCACACTTAGACTTGAAAACAGGTTGTTAAAGGGTGAAAACACAAACCAGCTCCCAAACGACCCTGTAGGAGGCACGAACACCTCGCACTGGACCAATGTAACTTGTGGGAATTGACCGCGTCGTCCCGGGTCTCCCCGTTTGAGAGAATGACGATAATTTGTAAAAAACACACTTAGACTTGAAAACAGGACGTTAAAGGGTGAAAACCAAAACCAGCCCCCAAACGACCTCGTAAGAGGAACGAACACCTCGCACGGGACCAATGTAAGTTGTAGGAACTGACCACGTAGTCCAGGGTGTCTCGGTTTGAGAGTATGATGATAATTTTAAAAAATCACACTTAGACTTGAAAACAGGCCGTTGAAGGGTGAAAACCCAAACCAGCCCTCAAACGACCCCGTAGGAGGCACGAACACCTCGCACGGGACAAATGTAACTTGTAGGAACTGACCGTGTAGTCCCGGGTATCCCGGTTTGAGGTCATGACGATAATTTGCAAAAATAACACTTAGACTTGAAAACATGTCGTTAAAGAGTGAAACCAAAATCAGCCCTCAAACGACCCCGTAGGAGGCACGAACACCTCGCACGGGACCATTTTAACTGGTCGGAACTGACCGCGTAGTCCCGAGTCTCCCGGTTAGAGAGTATGACGATAATTTGCAAAAATCATACTTAGAATTGAAAACAGGCCGTTAAAGGGTGAAAACCTAAACCAGCCTCCAAACGACCCTGTAAGAGGCATGAACACCTCGCACGGGACCAATGTAACTTGTAGGAACTGACCGCGTAGTCCCGGTTAGAGAGTTTGATGATAATTTTAAAAAATCACCCTTAGAATTGAAAATAGGCCGTTAAAGGGTGAAAACCCGAACAAGCCCCCAAACAACCCCGTTGGAGGCACGAACACCTCGCACGGGACCAATGTAACTTGTATTAAATGACCGCGTAGTCCCGGGTCTCCCGGTTAGAGAGTATGACGATAATTTGCAAAAATAACACTTAGACTTGAAAACAGGCCGTTAAAGGGTGAAAACCCAAACCATCCCCCAAACGACCCCGTAAGAGGAACGAAAACCTCGCACGGGACTAATGTAACTTCTATGAACTGATCACGTAGTCCCGGGTTTCCCGGTTTGAGATTATGACGATAATTTGCAAAAATAACACTTAGACTTGAAAACAGGCCGTTAAAGGGTGAAAACCTAAACCAGCCAATAAACGACCCCGTAGGAGGCACGAACTACTCGCACGGGACCATTGTAACTGGTAGGAAATCACCGCGTAGTCTCGGTTTTCCCGGTTAGAGAGTATGACGATAATTTGGAAAAATCACACTTAAACTTGGAAACAGGCCGTTAATGTGTGAAAACACATACCAGCCCCCAAACGACCTCGTAGGAGGCGCAAACACCTCGCACGGGACCAATGTAACTTGTACGAAATGACCGCGTCGTCCCGGGTCTCCCCGTTTGAGAGTATGACGATAATTTGCAAAAATCACACTTTCTTGAAAATAGGCCGTTAAAGGGTGAAAATCCAAACCAGCCCTCAGGCACGAACACCTCGCACGGGACCAATGTAACTTTTAGGATCTGACCGCATTATACGGGGTCTCTTGGTTCGAGAGTATGACAATAATTTCTGAAAATCACACTTAGACTTGAAAACAGGCCGTTAAAGGGTGAAAACCCAAACCAGCCCCAAAACGACCCCGTAGGAGGCACGCACACCTCGCACGGGACAATTGTAAATTCTATGAACTGACCGCTTAGTCCCGGGTCTCCCGATTTGAGATTATGACGATAATTTTCATAAATAACACTTTGACTTGAATACAGGCCGTTAAAGGGTGAAAACCCACACCAGCCCTAAAACGACCCCGTAGGAGGCAGGAACACCTCGCACGGGACCAATGTAACTTGTAGGAACTGACCGCGTAGTCCCGGGTCTCCCGGTTTGAGATTATGTCTATAATTTGCAAAAATCACACTTAGTAGGGAAAACAGGCCGTTAAAGGGTAAAAACCCAAACCAACCCTCAAACGACCCCGTAGGAGGCACGAACACCTCGTACGGGACAAATCTAACTTGTAGGAACTGACCCTGTAGTCCTTGGTCTCCCGATTTGAGATTCTGACGATAATTTGCAAATATAGCACTTGGACTTGAAAACAGGCCGTTAAAGAGTGAAAACCCAAATCAGCCCTCAAACGACCCCGTAGGAGGCACGAACACCTCGCACGGGACCAATGTAACTTGTACGAACTGACCGCGTAGTCTCAGGTCTCCCGGTTTGAGATTATGATGTTAATTTGCAAAAATCACACATAGAAATGAAAACAGGCCGTTAAAGGGTGAAAACCCAAACCAACCTCCAAACGACCCCGTAGGAGGCACGAACACCTCGCACGGAACCAATGTAACTTGTAGGAACTGACCCTGTAGTCCTGAGTCTCCCGGTTTGAGGTTATGACGATAATTTGCAAAAATAACACTTAGACTTGAAAATAGGCCGTTAAAGGATGAAAACACAAAACAGCCCTCAAACGACCCCGTAGGAGGCACGGACACCTCGCACGGGACCAATGTAACTTGTACGAACTGACCGCGTAGTCTCGGGTCTCCCGGTTTGAGATTATGACGTTAATTTGCAAAAATCACACATAGACATGAAAACAGGCCGTTAACGGGTGAAACCCCAAACCAGCCCCTAAACGACCCCGTAGGAGGCACGAACACCTCGCCTGGGACCATTGTAACTTGTAGGAAGTGAACGTGTAGTCCCGGATCTCCCGGTTAGAGAGTATGACGATAATTTGCAAAAATCACACTTAGACTTGGAAACAGGCCGTTAAATGGTGAAAACACAAACTAGCCCCCAAACGACACCGTAAGAGGCGCGAACATCTCGCACGGGACCAATGGAATTTGTAGGAACTGACCGCATCGTCTTGGGTATCCCCGTTTGAGAGAATGACTATAATTTGTGAAAATCACACTTAGACTTGAAAATAGGCCGTTAAAGGGTGAAAACAAAAACTAGCCTCCAAACGATCCCGTAGGAGGAACGAACACCTCGCACGGGACCAATGTAAGTTGTAGTAACTGACCGCGTAGTCCCGAGTCTCTTGGTTTAAGAGTATGAGGATAATTTTCAAAAATCACAGTTATACTTGAAAACAGGCCGTTAAAGGGTGAAAACCCGTACCAACCCCCAAACGACCCCGTAGGAGGCACGAACACCTTGCACGGGACCAATGTAACTTATAGGAACTGACCCCGTAGTCCCGGGTCTCCCGGTTTGAGATTATGACGGTAATTTGCCAAAATAACACTTAGACTTGAAAACAGGTCGTTAAAGGGTGAAAATCCAAACCAGCCCCCAAACGACCCCGTAGGAGGCACGAACACCTCGCATGGGACCATTGTAACTTGTAGGAAATGAACGTGTAGTCCCGGGTCTCCCGATTAAAGAGTATGACGATAATTTTCAAAAATCACACTTAGACTTGGAAACAGGCCGTTAAAGGGTTAAAACACAAACCAGCCCCCAAACGACACCGTAGGAGGCACGAACACCTCGCACGGGACCAATATAATTTGTAGGAACTGGCAGCATCGTCCCGGGTATCCCCGTTTGAGAGTATGACTATAATTTGTGAAAATCACACTTAGACTTGAAAATAGGCCGTTAAAGGGTGAAAAAAAAACCAGCCTCCAAACGATCCCGTAGGAGGAACGAACACCTCGCACGGGACCAATGTAACTTGTAGTAACTGACCGCGTAGTCCCGGGTCTCTCGGTTTGAGAGTATGAGGATAATTTTCCAAAATTACACTTAGACTTGAAAACAGGCCGTTAAAGGGTGAAAACCCATATCAACCCCCAAACGACCCCGTAGGAGGCACGAACACCTCGCACGGGACCAATGTAACTTGTAGGAACTGACCCCGTAGTTCCGGGTCTCCCGGTTTGAGATTATGATGATAATTTCAAAAATAACACTTAGACTAGAAAACAGGCCGTTAAAGGGTGAAGACCCAAATCAGCCCACAAACGACCCCGTAGGTGGCACGAACACCTCAAACGGGACCATTGTAACTGGTAGTAACTGACCGCGTAGTCCCGGGTCTCCCGGTTAGAGAGTATAATGATAATTTGCAAAAATCACACTTAGACTTGAAAACGGGTTGTTAAAGGGTGAAAACACAAACCAGCCCCCAAACGACCCCGTGGGAGGCATGAACACCTCGCACAAGACCATTGTAACTTGTAAGAACTGACCTCGTAGTCTCGGGTCTCTTGGTTTGAATATAAGACGATAATTTGTAAAAATAACTCTTAGACTTGAAACACAGGCCGTTAAAGGGTGAAAACCGAAACCAACCACCACACGACCCCGTAGAAGGCACGAACACCTCGCACGGGACCAATGTAACTTGTAGTAAATGACCGCATCGTCCCGAGTCTCCCCGTTGGAGAGTATGACGATAATTTACAAAAATCACACTTTCTTGAAAATAGGCCGTTAATGGGATAATATCCAAACCAGTCCTCAAACGACCCCGTAGGAGGCACGAACAGCTCGCACGGGACAAATGTAACTTTTAGGAACTGACCGCATTGTACGGGGTCTCTTGGTTCGAGAGTATGACGATAATTTGCGAAAATGACACTTAGACTTGAAAACAGGCCGTTAAAGGGTGAAAACCCAAACCAGCCCCAAAATGACCCCGTAGGAGGCACGAACACCTCGCACGGGATAATTGTAACTTCTATGAACTGACCGCGTAGTCCCGGGTCTCTCGATTTGAGATTATGACGATAATTTGCATAAATAACACTTAGACTTGAATACAGGCCTTTAAAGGGTGAAAACCCAAACCATCCCTCAAACGACCCCGTAGGAGGCAGGAACACCTCGTACGGGACCAATGTAACTTGTAGGAACTGACCGCGTAGTCCCGGGTGTCCCGGTTTGAGATTATTACGATAGTTTGAAAAAATCACACTTAGTCTGGAAAATAGGCCGTTAAAGGGTGAAAACCCAAACCAGCCCCCTAACGACTCCATAGGAGGCACGGACACCTCGCACGGGACCATTGTTACTTGTAGGAAATGTCCGCGTAGTCCCGGGTCTCCCGATTAGAGAGTATGACGATAATTTGCAAAAATCACACTTAGACTTGAAAACAGGCCATTAAAGGGTGAAAACCCAAACCATCCCCCAAACGACCCCGTAAGAGGTACGAACACCTCGGACGGGACCAATGTAACTTCTATAAACTGACCGCGTAGTCCCGGGTTTCGCGGTTTGAGATTATGACAATAATTTGCAAAAATAACACTTAGACTTGAAAACAGGCCGTTAAAGGGTGAAAACCCAAACCAGCCACCAAACGACCCCGTAGGAGGCACGAACAACTCACACGGGGCCATTGTAATTGGTAGGAAATGACCGCGTAGTCCCGGGTCTCCCGATTAGAGAGTATGACGATAATTTGCAAAAATCACACTTAGACTTGGAAACAGGCCGTTAAAGGGTGAAAACACATACCAGCCCCCAAACGACCCCGTAGGGGGCACGAACACCTCGCACTGGACCAATGTAACTTGTAGGAAATGATCGCGTCTTCCCGGGTCTCCCTGTTTGAGAGTATGATGATAATTTGCAAAAATCACACTTTCTTGAAAATAGGCCGTTAAAGGGTGAAAATCCAAACCATCCCTTAATCGACCCCCTAGGAGGCACGAACACCTCGCACGGGACCAATGTAACTTTTAGGATCTAACCGCTTTGTACGGGGTCTCTTGGTTCGAGAGTATGACAATAATTTGCAAAAATCACACTTAGACTTGAAAACAAGCCGTTAAAGGGTGAAAACCCAAACCAGCCCCAAAACGACGCCGTAGGAGGCACGCACACCTCACACGGGACAATTGTAACTTCTATGAACTGACCGCCTAGTCCCGGGTCTCCCAATTTGAGATTATGACGATAATTTTCATAAATAACACTTAGACTTGAATACAGGCCGTTAAAGGGTGAAAACCCAAACCAGCCATCAAACGACCGCGTAGGAGGCAGGAACACCTCGCAAGGGACCAATGTAACTTGTAGGAACTAACCGCGTAGTCCCGGGTCTCCCGGTTAGATATTATGATGATAATTATCCAAAATCACATTTAGTCTGGAAAACAGGCCGTTAAAGGGTGAAAACCCAAACCAGCCCCCAAACGACCCCGTAGGAGGCATGGACACCTCACACGGGACCATTGTAACTTGTACGAAATGACCGCGTAGTCCGGGGTCTCCCGGTTAGAGAGTATGGCGATAATTTGCAAAAATCACACTTAGACTTGAAAACAGGCCGTTAAAGGGTAAAAACACAAACCAGCCCCCAAACGACCCCATAGGAGGCACGAACACCTCGTACGGGACCAATGTAACTTGTAAGAATTGACCGCGTGGTCCCGGGTCTCTCGGTTTGAGAGTACGACGATAATTTGCGAAAATCACACTTAGACTTTAAAAAAAGGCCGTTAAAGGGTGAAAACCCAATACAGCCCCCAAACGACCCTGTAGGAGGCACGAACACCTCGCACGGGACCAATGTAACTTCTATGAGCTGACCGCGTAATCCCGGGTTTCTCGGTTGGAGATTATGATGATAATTTGCAAAAATAACACTTAGACTTGAAAACTGGCCGTTAAAGGGTGAACACCCAAACCATCCCTTAAACGACCCCGTAGGAGGCACGAACACCTCGCACGGGACCATTGTTACTTGTAGGAAATGACCGCGTAGTCCCGGGTCTCCCGATTAGAGAGTATGACGATAATTTGCAAAAATCACACTTAGACTTGAAAACAGGCCGTTAAAGGGTGAAAACCCAAACCATCCCCCAAACGACCCCGTAAGAGGTACGAACACCTCGGACGGGACCAATGTAACTTCTATAAACTGACCGCGTAGTCCCGGGTTTCCCGGTTTGAGATTATGATGATAATTTGCAAAAATAACACTTAGACTTGAAAACAGGCCGTTAAAGGGTGAAAACACAGACCAGCCACCAAACGACCCCGTAGGAGGCACGAACAACTCACACGGGGCCATTGTAATTGGTAGGAAATGACCGCGTAGTCCCGGGTCTCCCGGTTAGAGAGTATGACGATAATTTGCAAAAATCACACTTAGACATGGAAACAGGCCGTTAAAGGGTGGAAACACATACCAGCCCCTAAACGACCCCGTAGGGGCACGAACACCTCGCACTGGACCAATGTAACTTATAGGAAATGATCGCGTCTTCCCGGGTCTCCCTGTTTGAGAGTATGACGATAATTTGCAAAAATCACACTTGCTTGAAAATAGGCCGTTAAAGGGTGAAAATCCAAACCATCCCTTAAACGACCCCGTAGGAGGCACGAACACCTCGCACGGGACCAATGTAACTTTTAGGATCTGACCGCATTGTACGGGGTCTCTTGGTTCGAGAGTATGACAATAATTTGCGAAAATCACACTTAGACTTGAAAACAAGCCGTTAAAGGGTGAAAACCCAAACCAGCCCCAAAACGACCCCGTAGGAGGCACGCACACCTCACACGGGACAATTGTAACTTCTATGAACTGACCGCCTAGTCCCGGGTCTCCCAATTTGAGATTATGACGATAATTTTCATAAATCACACTTAGACTTGAATACAGGCCGTTAAAGGGTGAAAACCCAAACCAGCCATCAAACGACCGCGTAGGAGGCAGGAACACCTCGCAAGGGACCAATGTAACTTGTAGGAACTAACCGCGTAGTCCCGGGTCTCCCGGTTAGATATTATGATGATAATTATCCAAAATCACATTTATTCTGGAAAACAGGCCATTAAAGGGTGAAAACCCAAACCAGCCCCCAAACGACCCCGTAGGAGGCATGGACACCTCACACGGGACCATTGTAACTTGTAGGAAATGACCGCGTAGTCCGGGGTCTCCCGGTTAGAGAGTATGGCGATAATTTGCAAAAATCACACTTAGACTTGAAAACAGGCCGTTAAAGGGTAAAAACACAAACCAGTCCCCAAACGACCCCGTAGGAGGTACGAACACCTCGCACTGGACCAATGTAACTTGTAGGAACTGACCACATCGTTCCGGGTCTCCCCGTTTGAGAGTATGACGATAATATGCAAAAAACACACTTAGACTTGAAAACAGGTCGTTAAAGGGTGAAAACCCAAACTTGCCCCCAAACGACCTCGTAGGAGGAACGAACACCTCGCACGGGACCAATGTAACTTGTAGGAACTGACCGCGTAGTCCCGGGTCTCTCGGTTTGAGATTATGATGATAATTTTATAAAATCACATTTAGTCTTGAAAAAAGTCCATTAAAGGGTGAAAACCCAAACCAGCCCTCAAACGACCCCGTAGGAGGCACGAACACCTCGCACTGGACTAATGTAACTTGTAGGAACTGACCACGTCGTCCTGGGTCTCCCCGTTTGAGAGTATGACGATAATTTGTAAAAAACACACTTAGACTTGAAAACAGGTCGTTAAAGGGAGAAAACCCAAACTAGCCCCCAAATGACCTCGTAGGAGGAACGAACACCTCGTACGGGACTAATGTAACTTGTAGGAACTGACCGCGTAGTCCCGGGTCTCTCGGTTTGAGAGTATGATGATAATTTTAAAAAATCACACTTAGACTTGAAAACAAGCCATTAAAGGGTGAATACCTAAACCAGCCCTCAAACGACCCCGTGGGAGGCACGAACACCTCGCACGGGACAATTGTAACTGGTAGGATTTGACCGCGTAGTCCCGGGTCTCCCGGTTCCAGAGTATGACGATAATTTGTAAAAATCATACTTAGAATTAAAAAGAGGCCGTTAAAGGGTGAAAACCCAAACCAGACCCCAAACGACCCTGTAGGAGGCACGAACACCTCGCACGGGACCAATGTAACTTGTAGGAACTGACCACGTAGTCCCGGTTAGAGTGTATGCCGATAATTTGCAAAAATCACACTTTGAATTGAAAACAGGCCGTTAAAGGGTGAAAACCCAAACCAACCCCCAAACAACCCCGTAGGAGGCATGAACACCTCGCACGGGACCAATGTAACTTCTATGAACTGACCGCGTAGTCCCGAGTTTTCCGATTTGAGAGTATGACGATAATTTTCAAAAATATCACTCAGACTGGAAAACAGGCCGTTAAAGGGTGAAAACCCAAACCATCCCCCAAACGACCCCGTAAGAGGCATGAACACCTCGCTCGGGACCAATGTAACTTCTATAAACTAACTGCGTAGTCCCGGGTTTCTCGGTTTGAGATTATGAGGATAATTTGCAAAAATAACACTAAGACTTGAAAACAGGCCGTTAAAGGGTGAAAACCCAAACTAGCCACCAAACGACCCCGTAGGAGGCACGAACAACTCGCACGGGACCATTGTAATTGGTAGGAAATGACCGCGTAGTCCCGGGTCTCCCGGTTAGAGAGTATGACGATAATTTGCAAAAATCACACTTAGACTAGGAAAAAGGCCGTTAAAGGGTGAAAACACATACCAACCCCCAAACGACCCCGTAGGAGGCACGAACACCTCGCACGGGACCAATGTAACTTGTAGGAACTGACCGCGTAGTCTCGGTTTGCGGTTATGATGATAATTTACAAAAATAACACTTAGACTTGAAAACATGTCGTTAAAGAGTGAAACCAAAATCAGCCCTCAAACGACCCCGTAGGAGGCAGGAACACCTCGCACGGGACCAATGTAACTTTTAGGAACTGACCGCGTCATCCCGGGTCTCCCCGTTTGAGAGTATAACGATCATTTGCAAAAATCACACCTAGACTTGGAAACAGGCCGTTAAAGGGTGAAAACACAAACCAACCCCAAAACGACCCCGTAGGAGGCACAAACACCTCGCACGGGACCAATGTAACTTGTAGGAAATGACCGCGTAGTCCCGGGTCTCCCCGTTTGAGAGTATGAAGATAATTTGCAAAAATCACACTTAGACTTGGAAACAGGCCGTTAAAGGGTGAAAACACATACCAGCCCCCAAACGACCCCATAGGAGGCACGAACACCTCGTACGGGACCAATGTAACTTGTAAGAATTGACCGCGTGGTCCCGAGTCTCTCGGTTTGAGAGTACGATGGTAATTTGCAAAAATCACAGTTAGACTTTAAAAAAAGGCCGTTAAAGGGTGAAAACCCAATACAACCCCCAAACGACCCTATAGGAGGCACGAACACCTCGCACGGGACCAATGTAACTTCTATGAACTGACCGCGTAATCCCGGGTTTCCCGGTTGGAGATTATGATGATAATTTGCAAAAATAACACTTAGACTTGAAAATTGGCCGTTAAAGGGTGAACACCCAAACCATCCCTCAAACGACCCCGTAGGAGGCACGAACACCTCGCACGGGACCAATGTAACTTGTAGGAACTGACCGCGTAGTCCCGGGTCTCCCGATTAGAGATCATAACGGTAATTTGCAAAAAACACACTTAGACATGAAAACAGGCCGTTAAAGGGTGTAAACCTAAACCAGACCCCAAACGACCCCGTAGGAGGCACGAACACCTCACACGGGACCAGTGTTACTTTTAGGAACTGACCACGTCATCCCGGGTCTCCCGGTTAGAGTGTATGACAATAATTTGCCAAAATCAAACTTAGACTTGAAAACAGGCCGTTAAAGGGTGAAAACCCAATCCAGTCCCCAAACGACCCCGTGGGAGGTACGAACACCTTGCACGAGACCATTGTAACTTGTAGGAATTGACCTCGTAGTCCCGGGTCTTTTTGTTTGAAAGTATGACGATAATTTGTCTAAATCACACTTAGACTTGAAAATAGGCCGTTAAGGGGTGAAAAGCAAAACCAGCCCCCAAACAACCCCGTAGGGGGCACGAACACCTCGCACGGGAACAATGTAACTTGTAGGAATTGACCGCGTTGTCTCGGGTCTCTCGGTTCAAGAGTATGATGATAATTTGCGAAAATCACACTTAAACTTGAAAACAGGCCGTTAAAGGGTGAAAACCCAAACCAGCCCCCAAACGATCCCGTAGGAGGCACGAACACCTCGCACGGGACCAATGTAACTTCTATGAACTGATCGTGTAGTCCCGCGTTTCCTGATTTGAGATTATGACGATAATTTGCAAAAATAACACTTAGACTTGAAAACTGGCCGTTAAAGGGTGCAAACCCAAACCAGCCCTCAAACGACCCCGTAGGAGGCACGAACACCTCGCACGGGACCAATGTAACTTGTAGGAACTGATCGCGTAGTCTCGGTTGGAGAGTATGATGATAATTTGCAAAAGTCACACTTAGAATTGAAAACAGGCCGTTAAAGGGTGAAAACCCAAACGACCCCGTAGGAGGCACGAACACCACGCACGGGACCATTGTAACTTGAAGGAAATAATCGCGTAGTCCCAGGTCTCTCGGTTCGAGAGTATGATGATAATTTGCAAAAATCACATTTTAGACTTGAAAACAGGCCGTTAATGGGTGAAAACCCAAATCAGCCCCCAAACGACCCCGTAGGAGGCACGAACACCTCGCACGGGACCATTTTAACTTGTAGGAAATGATCGCGTAGTCCCGGGTCTCCCAGTTAGAGAGTATGACGATAATTTGCAAAAATCACGCTTAGAATTGAAAACAGGCCGTTAAAGGGTGAAAACATAACCAACCCCTAAACGACCCCGTAGGCGGCACGAACACCTCGCACGGGACCAATGTAACTTGTAGGAACTGACCACGTCGTCCCGGGTCTCCCCGTTTGAGAGTAACACGATAATTTGCAAAAATCACACTTAGACTAGAAAACAGGCCGTTAAAGGGTGAAAAACCAAACCAGCGCCCAAACGACCTCGTAGGAGGAACGAACACCTCGCACGTGACCAATGTAACTTGTAGGAACTGACTGCGTAGTCTTGGGTCTCTCGGTTTGAGAGTATGACGATAATTTTCAATAATCACACTTACACTTGAAAACAAGCCGTTAAAGGGTGAAAACCCAAACCAACCCTCAAACGACCCCGTAGGAGGCACGAACACCTCGCAGGGGACATATGTAACTTGTAGGAACTGACCCTGTAGTCCCGGGTCTCCCGGTTTGAGATTATGACGATAATTTGCAAAAATAACACTTGGACTTGAAAACAAGCCGTTAAAGAGTGAAAACCCAAATCAGCCCTCAAACGACCCTGTAGGAGGCACGAACACCTCACACGGAACCATTTCAACAGGTAGGAACTGATCGCGTAGTCTCGGGTCTCCCAGTTAGAGAGTGTGACGATAATTTACAAAAATCACACTTAGAATTGAAAACAGGCCGTTAAAGGGTGAAAACCCAAACCAGCCGCCAAACGACCCCGTAGGAGGCACGAACACCTCGCACGGGACCAATGCAACTTGTAGGAACTTATCGCGTAGCCCCGGTTAGAGAGTATGATGATAATTTGATAAAATCACACTTAGAATTGAAAACATGCCGTTAAAGGCTGAAAAACTAAACCAGCCCCCAAACGACCCTGTATGAGGCACAAACACCTCGCACGGGACCATTGTAACTGGTAGGAACTAACCGCGTAGTCCCGGGTCTCCCAGTTAGAGAGTATGACGATAATTTGCAAAAATCACACTTAGACTTGAAAACAGGCTGTTAAAGGGTGAAAACCCAAACCAGCCCCCAAACGACCCCGTAGGAGGCACGAACACCTCGCACGGGACCATTATAACTGGTAGGAACTGACCGCGTAGTCCCGGGTCTCCCGATTAGAGAGTATGACGATAATTTGCAAAAATCACACTTAGACTTGAAAACACGCTGTTAAAGGGTGAAAACCCAAACCAGCCCCCAAACGACCCCGTGGGAGGCACGAACACCTCGCACGAGACCATTGTAACTTGTAAGAACTGACCTCGTAGTCTCGGGTCTCTTGGTTTGAATGTAAGACGATAATTTGTAAAAATCACTCTTAGACTTGAAACACAGGCCGTTAAAGGGTGAAAACCAAAACCAACCTCCAAACGACCCCGTAGGAGGTACGAACACCTCGCACGGGACCAATGTAACTTGTAGGAAATGACCGCGTCGTCCTGGTTCTCCCCGTTTGCGAGTATGACGATAATTTGCAAAAATCACACTTTCTTGAAAATAGGCCGTTAAAGGCTGAAAATCGAAACCAGCCCCCAAACGACCCCGTAGGAGGCACGAACACCTCGCACGGGACCATTGTAACTGGTAGGAACTGACCGCGTAGTCCCGGGTCTCCCGATTAGAGAGTATGACCATAATTTGAAAAAATCACACTTAGACATGGAAACAGGTCGTTAAGTGGTGAAAACACATACAAGCTCCCAAACGACCCCGTAGGAGGCACGAACACCTCGCACGGGACCAATGTAACTTTTAGGTGTTGACCGCATTGTACGGGGTCTCTTGGTTTGAGAGTATGGCGATAATTTGCGAAAATCACATTTTAGAATTGAAAACAGGCCGTTAAAGGGTAAAACCCAAATAAGCCCCCAAACGACCTCGTAGGAGGCACGAACACCTCACACGGGACCATTATAACTTGTTGGAAATGACCGCGTAGTCCCGGGTTTCCCGGTTAGAGAGTATGATGATAATTTGCAAAAATCACACTTAGATATGAAAACAGGCCGTTAAAGGGTGAAAACACAAACCATCCCCCAAACGACCCCGTAGGAGACACGAACATCGCGCACGGAACGATTACAACTGGTAGCAACTAACCGTGTAGTCCCGGGTCTCCCGGTTAGAGAGTGTGACGATACTTTGCAAAAATCACACTTAGACTTGAAAACAGGCCGTTAAAGGGTGAAAACACAAACCAGCCCCCAAATAACCCCGTAAGAGGAACGAACACCTCGTACGGGACCAATGTAACTTCTATGAACTGATCGCGTAGTCCCGGGTTTCCCGGTTTGAGATTATGACTATAATTTTCAAAAATAACACTTAGACTTGAAAAACTGGCCGTTAAAGGGTGAAAACCCAAACCAACCCCCAAACGACCCCGTAGGAGGCACGAACAACTCGCATGGGACCATTGTAACTGGTAGGAAATCACCGCATAGTCCCGGGTCTCCCGGTTAGAGAGTATGACAATAATTTGCAAAAATCACACTTAGACTTGGAAACAGGCCGTTAAAGGGTGAAAACACATTCCAGCCCCCAAACGACCTCGTAGGAGGCACGAACACCTCGCACGGGACCAATATATCTTGTAGGAACTAACCGCGTCGTCCCGATTAGAGAGTATGACGATAATTTCCAAAAATCACACTTAGAATTGAAAACAGGCCGTTAAAGGGTGAAAACCCAAACCAGCCCCCAAACGACCCCGTAGGAGGCACGAACACCGTGCACGGAACCATTTCAACTGGTAGGAACTGACCGCATAATTCCGGGTCTCCCGGTTAGAGAGTGTGACGATAATTTACAAAAATCACACTTAGACTTGAAAACAAGCCGTTAAAGGGTGAAAACACAAACCAGCCACCAAACGACCCCGTAAGAGGCAAGAACACCTCGCACGGGACCAATGTAACTTCTATGAACTGACCGCATAGTCCCGGATTTCTCGGTTTGAGATTATGATGATAATTTGCAAAAATAACACTTAGACTTGAAAACAGGCCGTTAAAGGGTGAAAACCCAAACCAGTCCCCAAACGACCCCGCAGGAGGCACGGACAACTCGCACGGGACCATTGTAACTGGTAGGAAATGACCGCGTAGTCCCGGGTCTCCCGATTAGAGAGTATGACAATAATTTGCAAAAATCACACTTAGATTTGGAAACAGGCCACTAAAGGGTGAAAACACATACCAGCCCCCAAATGACCCCGTAGGAGACACGAACACCTCGCACGGGACCAATATAACTTGTAGGAACTGACCGCGTCGTCCCGGTTAGAGCGTATGATGATAATTTGCAAAAATCACACTTAGAATTGAAAACAGGCCGTTAAAGGGTGAAAACCCAAACTAGCCCCCAAGCGACCCCGTAGGAGGCACGAACACCGCGCACGGAACCATTGCAACTGGTAGCAACTGACCGCGTAGTCCCGGGTCTCCCGGTTAGAGAGTGTGACTATAATTTGCAAAAATCACACTTAGACTTGAAAACAGGCCGTTAAAGGGTGAAAACACAAACCAGCCCCCAAACGACCCTGTAAGAGGAACGAACACCTCGTACGGGACCAATGTAACTTCTATGAACTGACCGCGTAGTCCCGGGTTTCCCAGTTTGAGATTATGACGATAATTTGCAAAAATAACACTTAGACTTGAAAACAAGCCGTTAAAGGGTGAAAACCATAACCAGCCCCCAAACGACCCCGTAGGAGGCACGAACAACTCGCACGGGATCATTGTAACTGGTAGGAAATGACCGTGTAGTCCCGGGTCTCCCAGTTAGAGAGTATGACAACAATTTGCCAAAATCACACTTAGACTTGGAAACAGGCCATTAAAGGGTGAAAACACATACCAGCCCCCAAACGCCACCGTAGGAGGCACGAACACCTTGCACGGGACCAATGTAACTTGCAGGAAATGATCGCGTCGTCCCGGGTCTCCTTGTTTGGGAGTAGGACGATAATTTGCAAAAATAACACTTTCTTGAAAATAGGCCGTTAAAGGGTGAAAATCCAAACCATCCCTCAAACGACCCCGTTGGAGGCACGAACAGCTCGCACGGGACCAATGTAACTTTTATGAACTGACCGCATAGTCCCGGGTTTCTCGATTTGAGATTACGACGATAATTTTAAAAAATAACAATTAGACTTAAAAACAGTCCGTTAAAGGGTGAAAACCCAAACCAGCCTTCAAAGGACCCCGTAAGAGGCACGAACACCTCGCACGGGACCAATGTAACTTGTAGGAACGGAAAGCGTAGTCCTGGGTCTCCCGATTTTTGATTATGACGATAATTTGCAAAAATCACACTTAGACTGGAAAACAGGCCGTTAAAGGGTGAAAACCCAAACGACCCCGTAGGAGGCACGAACACCTCGCATGGGACCATTGTAACTTGTAGGAAATGATCGCGTAGTCCCGGGTCTCCCGGTTAGAAAGTATGACGATAATTTACAAATATCACACTTAGACTTGAAAACAGGCCGTTAAAGGGTGAAAACACAAAGCAACCCCTAAACGACCCGGTTGGAGGCACGAACACCTTGCACGGGACAAATGTAACTTGTAGGAACCGACCACGTCATCTGGGGTCTCCCCGTTTGAGAGTATGACGATAATTTCCAAAAATCACACTCAGACTTGAAAACAGGCCGTTAAAGGGTAAAAACCCAAACCAGCCCCCAAACGACCTCGAAGGAGGAACAAACACCTCGCACGTGACCAATGTAACTTGTAGGAACTGACCGCGTAGTCCGGAGTCTCTCTGTTTAAGAGTACAACGATAATTTGCAAAAATCACACTTAGACTTGAAAACAGGCCGTTAAAGGGTGAAAACATAAACCAGCCCCTAAACGACCCCGTACGAGGCACGGACACCTCGTACGGGACCAATGTAACTTGTAGGAACTGACCTCGTCGTCCTACGTCTCCTCGTTTGAATGTAACACGATAATTTGCAAAAATCAGACTTAGACTTGAAAACAGGCTGTTAAAGGGTGAAAACCCAAACCAACCCCCAAACGACCGCGTAGGAGGAACGAACACCTTGCACGTGACCAATGTAACTTGTAGGAACTGATTGCGTAGTCCCGGGTCTCTCGATTTGAGAGTATGACGATAATTTTCAATAATCACACATAGACTTGAAAACAGACCGTTAAAGGGTGAAAACCCAAACCAACCCTGAAACGACCCCATAGGAGGCACGAACACCTCGCACGTGACAAATGTAACTTGTAGGAACTGACCCTGTAGTCCCGGGTCTCCCGGTTTGAGATTATGACGATAATTTACAAAAATAACACATGGACAGGAAAACAGGCCGTTAAAGAGTGAAAGCCCAAATCAGCCCTAAAACGACCCCGTAGGAGGCACGAACACCCCGCACGGAACAATTCCAACTGCTAGGAACTGACCGCGTAGTCCTGGGTCTCGCGGTTAGAGAGTGTGACGATAATTTTCAAAAATCACACTTAGAATTGAAAACAGGCCGTTAAAGGGTAAAAACCCAAACCAGCCCCCAAACGACCCCGTAGGAGGCACGAACACCTCGCACGGGACCAATGTAACTTGTAGGAACTGACCCTGTAGTCCCGGGTCTCCTGGTCTGAGGTTATAACGATAATTTGCAAAAATAACACTTAGACTTGAAAAGAGGCCGTTAAAGGGTGAAAAACCAAACCAGCCCTCAAACGACCCCGTAGGAGGCACGAACACCTCACGCGGGACCAATGTAACTTATAGGAACTGACCGCGAGTCCCGGATCTCCCGATTTGAGATTATGACGATAATTTGCAAAAATCACACTTAGTCTGGAAAACAGGCCGTTAAAGGGTGAAAACCCAAACTCGCCCCAAACGACCCCGTAGGAGGCACGAACTCCTCGCACGGGACCATTGTAACTTGTAGGAAATGACCGCGTAGTCCCGGGTCTCCCAGTTAGAGATTATGACGATAATTTGGAAAAATCACATTTAGACTTGAAAACAGGCCGTTAAAGGGTGAAAATACAAACCAGCCTGCAAACGACCCCGTAAGAGGCACGAACACCTCGCACGGGACCAATGTAACTTCTATGAACTGATCGGGTAGTCCTGGGTTCCTCGGTTTGATATTATGATGATAATTTGCAAAAATAACACTTAGACTTGAAAACAGGCCGTTAAAGAGTGAAAACCCAAACCAGCCCCCAAACGACCCCGTCGGAGGCACGAACAACTCGCACGGGACCATTGTAACTGGTAGGAAATGACCGCGTAGTCCCGGGTCTCCCGATTAGAGAGTATGACCATAATTTGAAAAAATCACACTTAGACTTGGAAACAGGTCGTTAAGGGGTGAAAACACATACTAGCTCCCAAACGACCCTGTAGGAGGCACGAACACCTCGCACGGGACCAATGTAACCTGTAGGAACTGACCACGTCATCCCGGTTAGAGAGTATGACGATAATTTGCAAAAATCACACTTAGAATTAAAAACAGGTCATTAAAGGGTGAAAACCCAAACCAGGACAAAACGACCCCGTAGGAGGCACGAACACCACGCACGGGACCAATGTAACTTGTATTAAATGACTGCGTTGTCCCGGGTCTCTCGGTTAGAGAGTATGACGATAATTTCCAAAAATCACACTTGGACTTGAAAGCAGGCCGTTAAAGGGTGAAAACCCAAACCATCCCCCAAACGACCCCGTAAGAGGCATGAACACCTTGCACGAGACCAATGTAACTTCTATGAACTGACCGCGTAGTCCCGGGTTTCCCGGTTAGATATTATGACCATAATTTACAAAAATAACACTTAGACTTGAAAACAGGCCGTTAAAGGGTGAAAACCCAAACCAGCCCCCAAACGACCCCGTAGGAGGTACGAACAACTCGCACGGGACCAGTGTAACCGGTAGGAAATGACCGCGTCGTCCCGGGTCTCCCCGTTTGAGAGTATGACGATAATTTGCAAAAATCACACTTTGACTTGAAAACAGACCGTTAAAGGGTGAAAACCCAAACAAGCCCCCAAACGACCCCGTAGGAGGCACGCACACCTCGCACGGGACCAATGTAACTTCTATGAACTGACCGCGTAGTCCCGGGTTTCCCGATTTGAGAGTATGAAGATAATTTTCAAAAATAACACTTAGACTGGAAAACAGGCCGTTACGGGGTGAAAACCCAAACCAGCCCTCAAACGACCCCGTAGGAGGCGCGAACACCTCGCACGGGACCAATGTAACTTGTAGGAAATGACCGCGTCGTCCCGGGTCTCCCCGTTTGAGAGTATGACGATAATTTGCAAAAATCACACTTTCTCGAAAATAGGTCGTTAAAGGGTGAAAATCCAAACCAGCCCCCAAACGACCCCGTAGGAGGCACGAACACCTCGCACGTGAACAATGTAACTTTTAGGAGCTGACCGCATTGTACGGGGTCTCTTGGTTCGAGAGTATGATGATAATTTTCGGAAATCACATTTTAGAATTGAAAACAGGACGTTAAAGGGTGAAAACCCAAACCATCCCCCAAACGACCCCGTAGGAGGCACGAAGTGCTCTCACGGGACCATTGTAACTTGTAGGAAATGACCGCGTAGTCCCGGGTCTCCCGGTTAGAGAGTATGATGATAATTTGCAAAAATCACACTTAGACTTGAAAACAGGCCGTTAAAGGGTGGAAACACAAACCAGCCCCCAAACGAACCCGTAAGAGGCACGAACACCTCACACGGGACCAATGTAACTTCTATGAACTGACCGTGTAGTACCGAGTTTCCCGGTTTGAGATTATGACGATAATTTGCAAAAATAACACTTAGACTTAAAAAATAGGCCGTTAAAGGGTGAAAACCCAAACCAGCCCCCAAACGACCCCGTAGGAGACACGAACACTGCGCACGGAACCATTGCACCTGGTAGCAACTGACCGCGTAGTCCCGGGTCTCCCAGTTAGAGAGTGTGATGATAATTTTAAATAATCACACTTAGACTTGAAAACAGACCGTTCAAGGGTGAAAACCCAAACCAACCCTGAAACAACCCCGTAGAAGGCACGAACACCTCGCACGGGATAAATGTAACTTGTAGGAACTGACCCTGTAGTTCCGGGTCTCCCGGTTTGAGATTATGACGATAATTTGCAAAAATAACACTTGGACTTGAAAACAGGCCGTTAAAGGGTGAAAACCCAAACCAACCCCCAAACGACCCCGTAGGAGGCACGAACAACTCGCACGGGACCATTGTAACTGGTAGGAAATGACCGCGTAGTCCCGGGTCTCCCAGTTAGTGACTATGACAATAATTTTCAAAAATCACACTTAAACTTGGAAACAGGCCGTTAAAGGGTGAAAACACATACCAGCCCCCAAACGACCCCGTAGGAGGCACGAACACCTCGCACTGGACCAATATAACTTTTAGGAACTGATCGCATCGTCCCGGTTAGAGAGTATGACGATAATTTGCAAAAATCACAATTAGAATTGAAAGCAGGCCGTTAAAGGGTGAAAACCCAAACCAACCCCCAAACGATCCCGTAGGAGGCACTAACACCCGCACGGAACCATTGCAGCTGGTAGCAACTGACCGCGTAGTCCCTGGTCTCCCGATTAGAGAGTGTGACAATAATTTGCAAAAATCACAATTAGACTTGAAAACAGGCCGTTAAAGGGTGAAAACACAAACCAGCCCCCAAACGACCCCGTAAGAGGCACGAACACCTCGCACGGGACCAATGTAACTTCTATGAACTGATCGCGTAGTCCCGAGTTTCCCAGTTTGAGATTATGACGATAATTTGCAAAAAAAACACTTAGACTTAAAAAACAGGTCGTTAAAGGGTGAAAACCCAAACCAGCCCCCAAACGACCCCGTAGGAGACACGAACACTGCGCACGGAACCATTGCACCTGGTAGCAACTGACCGCGTAGTCCCGGGTCTCCCAGTTAGAGAGTGTGATGATAATTTTAAATAATCACACTTAGACTTGAAAACAGACCGTTCAAGGGTGAAAACCCAAACCAACCCTGAAACAACCCCGTAGAAGGCACGAACACCTCGCACGGGATAAATGTAACTTGTAGGAACTGACCCTGTAGTTCCGGGTCTCCCGGTTTGAGATTATGACGATAATTTGTAAAAATAACACTTGGACTTGAAAACAGGCCGTTAAAGGGTGAAAACCCAAACCAACCCCCAAACGACCCCGTAGGAGGCACGAACAACTCGCACGGGACCATTGTAACTGGTAGGAAATGACCGCGTAGTCCCGGGTCTCCCGGTTAGTGACTATGACAATAATTTTCAAAAATCACACTTAAACTTGGAAACAGGCCGTTAAAGGGTGAAAACACATACCAGCCCCCAAACGACCCCGTAGGAGGCACGAACACCTCGCACTGGACCAATATAACTTTTAGGAACTGATCGCATCGTCCCGGTTAGAGAGTATGACGATAATTTGCAAAAATCACAATTAGAATTGAAAGCAGGCCGTTAAAGGGTGAAAACCCAAACCAACCCCCAAACGATCCCGTAGGAGGCACTAACACCCGCACGGAACCATTGCAGCTGGTAGCAACTGACCGCGTAGTCCCTGGTCTCCCGATTAGAGAGTGTGACAATAATTTGCAAAAATCACAATTAGACTTGAAAACAGGCCGTTAAAGGTTGAAAACACAAACCAGCCCCCAAACGACCCCGTAAGAGGCACGAACACATCGCACGGGACCAATGTAACTTCTATGAACTGATCGCGTAGTCCCGAGTTTACCAGTTTGAGATTATGACGATAATTTGCAAAAATAACACCTAGACTTGAAAATAGGCCGTTAAAGGGTGAAAACCCAAACCAACCCCCTAACGACCCCGTAGGAGGCACGAACAACTCGCACGGGACCATTGTAACTGGTAGGAAATGACCGCGTAGTCCCGGGTCTCCCGATTAGAGAGTATGACAATAATTTGAAAAAATCACACTTAGACTTGGAAACAGGCCGTTAAAGGGTGAAAACACATATTAGCCTCCAAACGACCCCGTGGGAGGCACGAACACCTCGCACGGGACCAATATAACTTTCAGGAACTGATTGCGTCGTCCCGGGTCTCCCCGTTTGAGAGTATGATGATAATTTGGAAAAATCACACTTAAACTTGAAAACAGGCCGTTAAAGGGTGAAAACCCAAAGCAGCCCCCAAACGACCCCGTAGGCGGCACGAACACCTAACACGGGACCAATGTTACTTGTAGGAACTGACCACGTTGTCCCGGGTCTCCTAGTTAGAGAGTATGGCGATAATTTGCAAAAATCAAACCTAGACTTGAAAACAGGCCGTGAAAGGGTGAAAACCCAAACCAGCCCCCAAACGACCCCGTGGGAGGTACGAACACCTCACACGAGACCATTGTAACTTGTAGGAATTGACATCGTAGCCACGGGTCTCTTGGTTTGAAAGTATGACGATAATTTGTATAAATCACACTTTGACTTGAAAACAGGCCGTTAAAGGTTGAAAACCAAAACTAGCCCCCAAACGACCTCGTAGGAGGCACAAACACCTCGCACGGGACCAATGTAACTAATAGGAATTGACCGTGTTGTCTCGAGTCTCTCGGTTCGAGAGTATGATGATAATTTGCGAAAATCACACTTAGACTTGAAAACAGGCCTTTAAAGGGTGAAAACCCAAACCAGCCCCCAAATGACCCCGTAGGAGGCACGAACACCTCGCACGGGACCATTGTAACTTGTAGGAACTGACCTCGTCGTCCTACGTCTCCTCGTTTGAGCGTAACACAATAATTTGCAAAAATCAGACTTAGACTTGAAAACAGGCTGTTGAAGGGTGAAAACCCAAACCAACCCCCAAACGACCTCGTAGGAGGAACGAACACCTTGCACGTGACCAATGTAACTTGTAGGAACTGATTGCGTAGTCCCGGGTCTCTCGATTTGAGAGTATGATGATAATTTTCAATAATCACACTTAGACTTGAAAACAGACCGTTAAAGGGTGAAAACCCAAACCAACCCTAAAACGACCCCATAGGAGGCACGAACACCTCGCACGTGACAAATGTAACTTGTAGGAACTGACCCTGTAGTCCCGGGTCTCCCGGTTTGAGATTATGACGATAATTTGCAAAAATAACACTTGGACATGAAAACAGGCCGTTAAAGAGTGAAAGCCCAAATCAGCCCTCAAACGACCCCGTAGGAGGCACGAACACCACGCACGGAACAATTCCAACTGCTAGGAACTGACCGCGTACTCCTGGGTCTCGCGGTTAGAGAGTGTGATGATAATTTTCAAAAATCACACTTAGAATTGAAAACAGGCCGTTAAAGGGTAAAAACCCAAACCAGCCCCCAAACGACCCCGTAGGAGGCACGAACACCTCGCACGGGACCAATGTAACTTGTAGGAACTGACCCTGTAGTCCCGGGTCTCCTGGTCTGAGGTTATAACGATAATTTGCAAAAATAACACTTAGACTTGAAAAGAGGACGTTAAAGGGTGAAAAACCAAACCAGCCCTCAAACGACCCCGTAGGAGGCACGAACACCTCACACGGGACCAATGTAACTTATAGGAACTGACCGCGAGTCTCGGATCTCCCGATTTGAGATTATGATGATAATTTGCAAAAATCACACTTAGTCTGGAAAACAGGCCGTTAAAGGGTGAAAACCCAAACCCGCCCCCAAACGACCCCGTAGGAGGCACGAACACCTCGTACGGGACCATTGTAACTTGTAGGAAATGACCGCATAGTCCCGGGTCTCCCAGTTAGAGAGTATGACCATAATTTGGAAAAATCACATTCAGAAATGAAAACTGGCCGTTAAAGGGTGGAAATACAAACCAGCCCGCAAACGACCCCGTAAGAGGCACGAACACCTCGCACGGGACCAATGTAACTTCTATGAACTGATCGGGTAGTCCTGGGTTTCTCGGATTGATATTATGATGATAATTTGCAAAAATAACACTTAGACTTGAAAACAAGCCGTTAAAGAGTGAAAACCCAAACCAGCCCCCAAACGACCCCGTCGGAGGCACGAACAACACGCACAGGACCATTGTAACTGGTAGGAATTGACCGCGTAGTCCCGGGTCTCCCGATTAGAGAGTATGACCATAATTTGAAAAAATCACACTTAGACTTGGAAACAGGTCGTTAAGGGGTGAAAACACATACTAGCTCCCAAACGACCCCGTAGGAGGCACGAACACCTCGTACGGGACCAATGTAACTTGTAGGAACTGACCGCGTCATCCCGGTTAGAGAGTATGACGATAATTTGCAAAAATCACACTTAAAATTGAAAACAGGTCATTAAAGGGTGAAAACCCAAACCAAGCCCAAACGACCCCGTAGGAGGCACGAACACCACGCACGGGACCAATGTAACTTCTATTAAATGACCGCGTAGTCCGGGGTCTCCCGGTTAGAGAGTATGACGATAATTTCCAAAAATCACACTTGGACTTGAAAGCAGGCCGTTAAAGGGTGAAAACCCAAACCATCCCCCAAACGACCCCGTAAGAGGCATGAAAACCTCGCACGAGACCAATGTAACTTCTATGAATTGACCGCGTAGTCCCGAGTTTCCCGGTTAGATATTATGACCATAATTTGCAAAAATAACACTTAGACTTGAAAACAGGCAGTTAAAGGGTGAAAACCCAAACCAGCCCCCAAACGACCCCGTAGGAGGTACGACCAACTCGCACGGGACCATTGTAACCGGTAGGAAATGACCGCGTAGTCCCAGGTCTCCCGGTTAGAGAGTATGACAACAATTTGCGAAAATCACACTTAGACTTGAAAACAGGCCGTTAAAGGGTGAAAACCCAAACAAGCCCCCAAACGACCCCGTAGGAGGCACGAACACATCGCACGGGACCAATGTAACTTCTATGAACTGACCGCGTAGTCCCTGGTCTCCCGATTTGAGAGTATGACGATAATTTTCAAAAATAACACTTAGACTGGAAAACAGGCCGTTAATGGGTGAAAACACAAACCAGCCCCCAAACGACCCCGTAAGAGGCACGAACACCTCGCACGGGACCAATGTAACTTCTATGAACTGAACGCGTAGTCCCGAGTTTCTCGGTTTGAGATTATGACGATAATTTGCAAAAATAACACTTAGACTTGAAAATAGGCCGTTAAAGGGTGAAAACCCAAACCAGCCCCCTAACGACCCCGTAGGAGGCACGAACAACTCACACGGGACCATTGTAACTGGTAGGAAATGACTGCGTAGTCCCGGGTCTCCCGATTAGAGAGTATGACAATAATTTCCAAAAATCACACTTAGACTTGGAAACAGGCCGTTAAAGGGTGAAAACACATATTAGCCTCCAAACGACCCCGTGGGAGGCACGAACACCTCGCACGGGACCAATGTAACTTGCAGGAACTGATTGCGTCGTCCCGGGTCTCCCCGTTTGAGAGTATGATGATAATTTGCAAAAATCACACTTAAACTTGAAAACATGCCGTTAAAGGGTGAAAACCCAAACCAGCCCCCAAACGACCCCGTAGGCGGCACGAACACCTAACACGGGACCAATGTTACTTGTAGGAACTGACCACGTCGTCTCGGGTCTCCCAGTTAGAGAGTATGGTGGTAAGTTGTAAAAATCAAACCTAGACTTGAAAATAGGCCGTGAAAGGGTGAAAACCCAAACCAACCCCCAAACCACCCCGTGGGAGGTACGAACACCTCACACGAGACCATTGTAACTTGTAGGAATTGACATCGTAGTCACGGGTCTCTTGGTTTGAAAGTATGACGATAATTTGTATAAATCACACTTAGACTTGAAAACAGGCCGTTAAAGGTTGAAAACCAAAACTAACCCCCAAACGACCTCGTAGGAGGCACAAACACCTCGCACGGGACCAATGTAACTAATAGGAATTGACCGTGTTGTCTCGGGTCTCTCGGTTCGAGAGTATGATGATAATTTGCGAAAATCACACTTAGACTTGAAAACAGGCCGTTAAAGGGTGAAAACCCAAACCAGCCCCCAAACGACCCCGTAGGAGGCACGAACACCTCGCACGGGACCAATGTAACTTCTATGAACTGACCGCGTAGTCCCGGGTTTCCCGATTTGAGATTATGAAAATAATTTTTAGAAATAACAATTAGACTTGAAAACAGGCCGTTAAAGGGTGAAAACCCAAACCAGCTCTCAAACGACCCCGTGAGAGGCACGAACACCTCGCACGGGACCAATGTAACTTGTAGGAACTGAAAGCGTAGTCCTGGGTCTCCCGATTTTTTATTATGACGATAATTTGCAAAAATCATACTTAGACTAGAAAACAGGCCGTTAAAGGGTGAAAACCCAAACGACCCCGTAGGAGGCACGAACACCTCGCACGGGACCATTTAACTTGTAGGAACTGACCGCGTCGCCCCGGTTAGAGAGAATGACGATAATTTGAAAAAATCACACTTAGAATTGAAAACAGGCTTTTAAAGGGTGAAAACCCAAACCAGCCCCCAAACGACACCGTAGGAGGCACGAACACCTCGCACGGGACCAATGTAACTTCTATGAACTGACCGCGTAGTCACGGGTTTCCCGATTTGAGATTATGACGATAATTTTAAAAAATAACACTTAGACTGGAAAACAGGCCGTTAAAGGGTGAAAACCCAAACCATCCCCCAAACGACCCCGTAAGAGGCACGAACACCTCGCACGGGACCAATGTAACTTCTATAAACTGACCGCGTAGTTCCGGGTTTCCCGGTTTGAGATTATGACGATAATTTGCAAAAATAACACTTAGACTTGAAATAGGCCGTTAAAGATTGAAAACACAAACCAGCCCTCCAACGACCCCGTAGGAGGCACGAACACCTCGCACGGGACCAATGTAACTTGTAAGAACTGACCCTGTAGTCCCGGGTCTCCCGGTTTGAGATTACGACGATAATTTGCAAAAATCACACTTTCTTGAAAATAGGCCGTTAAAGGGTGAAAATGCAAACTAGCCCCCAAACGACCCCGTAGGAGGCACGAACACCTCGCACGGGACCAATGTAACTTTTAGGAGCTGACCGCATTGTACGGGGTCTCTTGGTTCGAGAGTATGACGATAATTAACGAAAATCACATTTTAGAATTGAAAACAGGCCGTTAAAGTGTAAAAACCCAAACCAGCCCCCAAACGACCCCGTAGGAGCCACGAAGAGCTCGCACGGGACCATTGTAACTTGTAGGAAATGACCGCGTAGTCCCGGGTCTCCCGATTAGAGAGTATGACGATAATTTGCAAAAATCACACTTAGACTTGAAAACAGGCCGTTAAAGGGTGAAAACACAAACCGGCCCCCAAACGAACCCGTAAGAGGCACAAACAGCTCACACGGGACCAATGTAACTTCTATGAATTGATCGCGTAGTCCTGATTTTCCCGATTTGAGATTATGACGATAATTTGCAAAAATAACACTTAGACTTAAAAATAGGCCGTAAAAGGGTGAAAACCCAAACCAACCCCCAAACGACCCCGTAGGAGACACGAACACCGCGCACGGAAGCATTGCAACTGGTAGCAACTGACCGCGTAGTCCCGGGTCTCCCGGTTAGAGAGTGTGACGATAATTTTCAATAGTCACACTTAGACATGAAAACAGACCGTTAAAAGGTGAAAACCCAAACCAACCCTGAAACGACCCCGTAGGAGGCACCAACACCTCGTACGGGACAAATGTAACTTGTAGGAACTGACCCTGTAGTCCCGGGATTCCCGGTTTGAGATTACGGCGATAATTTGCAAAAATAACACTTGGACTTGAAAACAGGCCGTTAAAGGGTGAAAACCCAAACCAACCCCCAAACGACCCCGTTGGAGGCACGAACAACTCGCACGGGACAATTGTAACTGGTAGGAAATGACCGCGTAGTCCCGGGTCTCCCGGTCAGAGAGTATGACAATAATTTGCAAAAATCACACTTAGACTTGGAAACAGGTCGTTAAAGGGTGAAAACACATACCAGCCCCCAAACGACCCCGTAGGAGGCACGAACACCTCGCACGTGACCAATATAACTTGTTGGAACTGACCACATCGTCCCGGTTAGAGAGTATGATGATAATTTGCAAAAATCACTATTAGAATTGAAAACAGGTCGTTAAAGGGTGAAAACCCAAACCAGCCTCCAAACGACCCCGTAGGAGGCACTAACACCGCGCACGGAACCCTTGCAACTAGTAGCAATTGACCGCTTAGTCCCGGGTCTCCCGGTTAGAGAGTGTGACGATAATTTGCAAAAATCACAATTAGACTTGAAAACAGGCCGTTAAAGGGTGAAAACACAAACCAGCCCCAAAACGACCCCGTAAGAGGCACGAACACCTCGCACGGGACCAATGTAACTTCAATGAATTGACCGCGTAGTCCCGGGTTTCCCGGTTCGAGATTATGACGATAATTTGCAAAAATAACACTTAGACTTGAAAATAGGCCGTTAAAGGGTGAAAACCCAAACCAGCCCATAAACGACCCCGTAGGAGGCACGAATAACTCGCATGGGACCATTGTAATAGGTAGGAAATGACCGCGTAGTCCTGGGTCTCCCGGTTAGAGAGTACGACAATAATTTTCAAAAATCACACTTAGACTTGGAAACAGGCCGTTAAAGGGTGAAAACACATATCAGCCCCCAAACGACCCTGTAGGAGGCACGAACACCTCGCACGGGACCAATGTAACTTGCAGGAACTGATTGCGTCATCCCGGGTCTCCCCGTTTGAGAGTATGATGATAATTTGCAAAAATCACACTTAGACTTGAAAACAGGCCGTTAAAGGGTGAAAACCCAAACCAGCCCCCAAACGACCCCATAAGAGGCACGAACACCTCGCACGGGACCAATGTTACTTGTAGGAACTGACCACGTCATCCCGGGTCTACCGGTTAGAGAGTATGGTGATAATTTGCAAAAATCAAACCTAGACTTGAAAACAGGCCGTTAAAGGGTGAAAACCCAAACCAGCCCCCAAACGACCACGTGGGAGGTAGGAACACCTCACACGAGACCATTGTAACTTGTAGGAATTGACATCGTAGTCACGGGTCTCTTGGTTTGAAAGTATGACGATAATTTGTATAAATCACACTTAGACTTGAAAACAGGCCGTTAAAGGGTGAAAACCAAAACTAGCCCCCAAACGACCCCATTGAAGGCACGAACACCTCGCACGAGACCAATGTAACTTATAGGAATTGACCGCGTTATCTCGGGTCTCTCGGTTCGAGAGTATGATGATAATTTGCGAAAATCACACTTAGACTTGAAAACAGGCCGTCAAAGGGTGAGAACCCAAACCAGCCCCCAAACGACCCCGTAGGAGGCACGAACACCTCGCACGGGACCAATGTAACTTCTATGAACTGACCCCGTAGTCCCGGATCTCCCGATTTGAGATTATGACGATAATTTTCAAAAATAACAATTAGACTTGAAAACAGGCCGTTAAAGGGTGAAAACCCAAACCAGCTCTCAAACGACCCCTTGAGAGGCACGAACACCTCGCACGGGACCAATGTAACTTGTAGGAACTAAAAGCGTAGTCCTGGGTCTCCCGATTTTTTATTATGACGATAATTTGCAAAAATCACACTTAGACGGGAAAACAGGCCGTTAAAGGGTGAAAACCCAAACGACCCCGTAGGAGGCACGGACACCTCGCACGGGACCATTGTAACTTGTAGGAAATGATCGCGTAGTCCCCGGTTTGCATGTTAGTGAGTATGACGATAATTTGCAAAAATCACACTTAACTTGAAAATAGGCCGTTAAAGGGTGAAAACACAAACCAACCCCTAAACGACCCCGTTGGAGGCACGAACACCTCGCATGGGACCAATGTAACCTGTAGGAACCGACCACGTCATCCCGGGTCTCCCCATTTGAGAGTATGATGATAATTTGCAAAAATCACACTTAGACTTGAAAACAGGCCGTTAAAGGGTGAAAACCCAAACCAGCCCCCAAACGACCTCGTAGGAGGAACGAACACCTCGTACGTGACCAATGTAACTTGTAGGAACTGACTGCGTAGTCCGGAGTCTCTCTGTTTAAGAGTACGACGATAATTTGCAAAAATCACACTTAGACTTGAAAACAGGTTGTTAAAGGGTGAAAACATAAACCATCCCCTAAACGACCCTATAGGAGGCACGAACACCTTGAACGGGACCAATGTAACTTGTAGGAACTGACCACGTTATCCTACGTCTCCCCGTTTGAGAGTAACACGATAATTTGAAAAAATCACACTTAGACTAGAAAACAGGGCGTTAAAGGGTGAAAACCCAAACCAGCCCCCAAACGACCTCGTAGGATGAATGAGCACCTCCCACGTGACCAATGTAATTTGTAGGAACTGACTGCGTAGTCCCGGGTCTCTCGGTTTTAGAGTATGATGATAATTTTCAATAATCACACTTAGACTTGAAAACATACCGTTAAAGGGTGAAAACCCAAACCAACCCTGAAACGACCCCGTAGGAGGCACGAACACCCCGCACGGGACAAATGTAACTTATAGGAACTGACCCTGTAGTCCCGGGTCTCCCGGTTTGAGATTATGACGATAATTTGCAAAAATAACACTTGGACTTGAAAACAGGCCGTTAAATAGTGAAAACCGAAATCAGCCCTCAAACGACCCCGTAGGAGGCACGAACACCTCGCACGGAACCATTCCAACTGGTAGGAACTGACCGCGTAGTCCTTGGTCTCCCGATTAGAGAGTGTGACGATAATTTTCAAAAATCACACTTAGAATTGAAAACTGGCCGTTAAAGGGTGAAAACCCAAACCAGCCCACAAACGACCCCGTAGGAGGCACGAACACCTCGCACGGGACCAATGTAACTTGTAGGAACTGACCCTATAGTCCCGGGTCTCCCGGTTTGAGGTTATGATGATAATTAGCAAAAATAACACATAGACTTGAAAACAGGCCGTTAAAGGGTGAAAACCCAAACCAGCCCTCAAACGACCCCGTAGGATGCACGAACACCTCGCACGGGACCAATGTAACTTATAGGAACTGACCGCTAGTCCCGGGCCTCCCGATTTGAGATTATGACGATAATTTGCAAAAATAACACTTAGACTTGAAAATAGGCCGTTAAAGGGTGAAAACCCAAACCAGCCCCCTAACGACCCCGTAAGAGGCACGAACAACTCGCACGGGACCATTGTAACTGGTAGGAAATGACCGTGTAGTCCCGGGTCTCCCGGTTAGAGAGTATGACAATAATTTGCAAAAATCACACTTAGACATTGAAACAGGCCATTAAAGGGTGAAAAAAAGTACCAGCCCCCAAACGACCCCGTAAGAGGCACGAACACCTCGCACGGGACCAATTTTAAATTGTAGGAAATGACCGCGTAGTCCCGGGTCTCCCAGTTAGAGAGTATGATGATAATTTGAAAAAATCACACTTTGACTTGAAAACAGGTTGTTAATGGGTGAAAACTCAAATCAGCCCCCAAACGACCCTGTAGGAGGCACGAACATTTTGCACGGGACCATTGTAAATTGTAGGAAATGATCGCGTAGTCCCGGGTCCCCCGGTTAGAGAGTATGACGATAATTTGCAAAAATCACACTTAGACTTGAAAACAGGTCATTAAAGAGTGAAAACACAAACCAGCCCCTAAACGACCCCGTAGGAGGCACGAACACCTCGCACGGGACCAATGTAACTTGTCGGAACTGACCACGTCGTCCCGTGTCTCCCCGTTTGAGAGTAACACGATAATTTGCAAAAATCACACTTAGACTTGAAAACAGGCCGTTAAAGGGTGAAAACCCAAACCAGCCCCCAAACGACCTCGTAGGAGGAACGAACACCTCGTACGGGACCAATGTAACTTTTAGGAACTGACCCTGTAGTCCCGGGTCTCCCGGTTTGAGGTTATGACTATAATTTGCAAAAATGACACTTATACTGGAAAACATGTCGTTAAAGAGTGAAACCAAAATTGGCCCTCAAACGACCCCGTAGTAGTCACGAACACCTTGCACGGGACCATTGTAACTGGTAGGAACTGACCGCGTAGTCCCGGGTCTCCGGATTAGAAAGTATGATGATAATTTGTAAAAATCACACTTAGACTTGAAAACAGGTCGTTAATGGGTGAAAACCCAAATCAGCCCCCAAACGACCCCGTAGGAGGCACGAACACCTCGCACGGGACCATTGTAACTGGTAGGAACTGACCGCGTAGTCCCGGGTTTCCCGGTTAAAGAGTATGATGATAATTTGCAAAAATCACACT
Organism: Sambucus nigra; assembly: GCA_949130495.1. NCBI lineage: Eukaryota > Viridiplantae > Streptophyta > Magnoliopsida > Dipsacales > Adoxaceae > Sambucus > Sambucus nigra. Next base: position 27,738,826 of record OX422224.1, on the reverse strand, counting down.
TAGACTTGGAAACAGGCCGTTAAAGGGTGAAAACACAAACCAGCCCCTAAACGACCCCGTAGGAGGCACGATCACCTCGCACGGGACCAATGTAACTTGTAGGAACTGACCACGTCGTCCCGGGTCTCCCCATTTTAGAGTAACACGATAATTTTCAAAAATCACACTTAGACTTGAAAACATGCCGTTAAAGGGTGAAAACCCAAACCAGCCCCCAAACGACCTCATAGGAGGAACGAACACCTCGCACGTGACCAATGGAACTTGTAGGAACTGACTGCGTTGTCCTGGGTCTCTCGGTTTGAGAGTATGACGATAGTTTTCAATAATCACACTTAGACTTGAAAATAGGCCATTAAAGGGTGCAAACCCAAACCAACCCTCAAACGACCCCGTAGGAGGTACGAACACCTCGCACGGGACAAATGTAACTTGTAGGAACTGACTCTGTAGTCCCGGGTCTCCCGATTTGTGATTATGACGATATTTTGCAAAAATAACACTTGGACTTGAAAACAGGTCGTTAAAGAGTGAAAACCCACATCAGCCCTCAGACGACCCCATAGGAGGCACGAACACCTCGCACGGGACCATTGTAACTGGTAGGAACTGACCGCGTAGTCTCGGGTCTACCGGTTAGAGAGTATGACGATAATTTGCAAAAATCACACTCGGGTCTCCTGGTTTGAATGTAAGATGATAATTTGTAAAAATCACTCTTAGACTTGAAAACAGGCCGTTAAAGGGTGAAAACCCAAACCAACCCCCAAACGACCCCGTAGGAGGCACGAACACCTCGCACGGGACCAATGTAACTTGTACGAAATGGCCACGTCTTCCCGGGTCTCCCTGTTTGAGAGTATGACGAGATTTTGCAAAAATCACACTTTCTTGAAAATAGGCCGTTAAAGGGTGAAAATCCAAACCAGCCCTCAAACAACCCCGTAGGAGGCACGGACACCTCGCATGGGACCAATGTAACTTTTAGGAACTGGCCGCATTGCACGGGGTCTCTTGGTTCGAGAGTATGATGATAATTTACAAAAATCACACTTAGACTTGAAAACAGGTTGTTAAAGGGTGAAAACCCAAACCAGCCCCAAAACGACCCCGTAGGAGGCACGAACACCTCGCACGGGACAATTATAACTTCTATGAACTGACCGCGTAGTCCCAGGTCTCCTGATTTGAGATTATGACGATAATTTTCATAAATAAAAATTAGTCTGAAAAATTGCTCGTTAAAGGGTGAAAACCCAAACCAGCCCTCAAACGACCCTGTAGGAGGCACGAACACCTTGCACGAGACCAATGTAACTTGTATGAACTGACCACGTAGTCCAGGGTCTCCCGGTTTGATATTATGATGATAATTTGCAAAAATCACACTTAGTCTGGAAAACAGGTCGTTAAAGGATGAAAACCCAAACCAGCCCCCAAACGACCCCGTAGGAGGTACGAACACCTCGCACGGGACCATTGTAACTTGTAGGAAATGACCGCGTAGTCCCGGGTCTCCCAGTTAGAGAGTATGATGATAATTTGCAAAAATCAAACTTAGACTTGAAAACAGGCCGTTAAAGGGTGAAAACACAAACCAGCCCCCAAACGACCCCGTAGGAGGGACGAAAACCTCGCATTGGACCAATGTAACTTGTAGGAACTGATCACGTTGTCCCGGGTCTCCCCGTTTGAGAGTATGACGATAATTTGCAAAAAACACACTTAGACTTGAAAACAGGCCGTTAAAGGGTGAAAACCCAAACCAACCCCCAAACGACCTCGTAAGACGAACGAACACCTCGTACGGGACCAATGTAACTTGTAGGAACTGACTGCGTAGTCCCGAGTCTCTCGATTTGAGTGTATGGCGATAATTTTAAAAAATCACATTTAAGCTTGAAAACAGGCCGTTGAAGGGTGAAAACCCAAACCAGCCCTCAAACGACCCCGTAGAAGGCACGAACACCTCGCACGGGACCAATGTAACTTGTAGGAACTGACCCTATAGTCCCGGGTCTCCCGGTTTGAGGTTATTACGACAATTTGCAAAAATAACACTTAGACTTGAAAATATGTCGTTAAAGAGTGAAAACAAAAATTAGCCCTCAAACGACCCATAGGAGGCACGGACACCTCGCACGGGACCATTGTAACTGGTAGGAACTGACCGCGCAGTCCCGGCTCTCCCGGTTAGAGAGTTTGACGATAATTTTCAAAAATCATACTTAGAATTGAAAACAGGCCGTTAAAGGGTGAAAACCCAAACCCGCCTCCAAACGACCCTGTAGGAGGCAAGAACACCTCGCACGGGACCAATGTAACTTCTAGGAACTGACCGCATAGTCCCGCTTAGAGAGTATGACGATAATTTGCAAAAATCACACTTAGAATTGAAAACAGGCCCTTAAAGGGTGAAAACCCAAACCAGCCCCCAAACAACCCCGTAGGAGGCACGGACACCTCGCACCGGACCAATGTAACTTGTATTAAATGACCGCGTAGTCCCGGGTCTCCCGGTTAGAGAGTATGACGATTATTAGAAAAAATAACACTTTGACTTGAAAATAGGCCGTTAAAGGGTGAAAACGCAAACCATCCCCCAAACGACCCCGTAAGAGGTACGAACACTTCGCACGGGATTAATGTAACTTCTATGAACTGACCGCGTAGTCCCGAGTTTCCCGGTTTGAGATTATGGTGATAATTTGCAAAAATAACACTTAGACTTGAAAACAGGCCGTTAAAGGGTGAAAACCCAAACCAGCCACCAAACGACCCCGTAGGAGGCACGAACAACTCGCACGGGACCATTGTAACTGGTAGGAAATGACCGCGTAGTCCGGGGTCTCCCGGTTAGAGAGTATGACGATAATTTGCAAAAATCACACTTAGACTTGGAAATAGGCCGTTAAAGGGTGAAAACACATACCAGCCTCCAAACGACCCCGTAGGAGGCACGAACAACTCGCACGGGACCAATGTAACTTGTTGGAAATGATCGCATCGTCCCGGGTCTCCGCATTTGAGAGTATGATGATAATTTGCAAAAATCACATTTCTTGAAAATAGGTCGTTAAAGGGTGAAAATCCAAACCAACCCTCAGGCACGAACATCTCGCATGGGACCAATGTAACTTTTAGGATCTGACCGCATTATACGGGGTCTCTTGGTTCGAGAGTATGACAATAATTTGCAAAAATCACACTTAGACTTGAAAACAGGCCGTTAAAGGGTGAAAACCCAAACCATCCCCAAAACGACCCCGTAGGAGGCACGCACACCTCGCGCGGGACAGTTTTAAATTCTATGAACAGACCGCTTAGTCCCGGGTCTCCCGATTCTAGATTATGACGATAATTTTCAAAAATCACACTTATTCTCGAAAACAGGCCGTTAAAGGGTGAAAACCCAAACCAACCCCCAAACGACCCCGTAGGAGGCACAAACACCTCGCACGGGACCATTGTAACTTGTAGGAAATGACCGCGTAGTCCCGGGTCTCCCGGTTAGAGAGTATGACGATAATTTGCAAAAATCACACTTAGACTTGAAAACAGGCCGTTAAAGGGTGAAAACCCAAACCAGCCACCAAACGACCCCATAGGAGGAACGAACAACTCGCACGGGACCATTGTAACTGGTAGGAAATGACCGCGTAGTCTCGGGTCTCCCGGTTAGAGAGTATGACAATAATTTGCAAAAATCACACTTAGACATGGAAACAGGCCGTTAAAGTGTGAAAACACATACCAGCCCCCAAACGACCCCGTAGGAGGAACGAACACCTCGCACGGGACCAATGTAACTTGTAGGAAATGACCGCATCGTCCCGGGTCTCTCCGTTTGAGAGTATGACGATAATTTGCAAAAAACACACTTAGACTTGAAAATAGGCAGTTAAAGGGTGAAAACCCAAACCAGCCCCCAAACGACCTCGTAGGAGCAACGAACACCTCGCACGGGACCAATGTAACTTGTAGGAACTGACCGCGTAGTCCCGAGTCTCTCGATTTGAGTGTATGATGATAATTTTAAAAAATCACACTTAGACTTGAAAACAGGCCGTTGAAGGGTGAAAACCCAAACCATCCCTCAAACGACACCGTAGGAGGCACGAACACCTCGCACGGGACCAATGTAACTTGTAGGAACTGACCCTGTAGTCCTGGGTCTCCCGATTTGAGGTTATGATGATAATTTGCAAAAATAACACTTAGACTTGAAAATATGTCGTTAAAGAGTGAAAACAAAAATCAGCCCTCAAACGACCCCGTAGGAGGCACGAACACCTCGCACAGGACCATTGTAACTGGTAGGAACTAACCGCGTAGTCTCGGGTCTCCCGGTTAGAGTGTATGAGGATAATTTTCAAAAATCATACTTAGAATTGAAAACAGGCCGTTAAAGGGTGAAAGCTCAAACCAGCCTCCAAACGGCCCGGTAGGAGGCACGAACACCACGCACGGGACCAATGTAACTTGTAGGAACTGACCGCGTAGTCCCGCTTATAGAGTATGACGATAATTTGGAAAAATCACACTTAGAATTGAAAATAGGCCGTTAAAGGGTGAAAACCCAAACCATCCCCCAAACAACCCCGTAGGAGGCACGAACACCTCGCACGGGACCAATGTAACTTGTATTAAATGACCGAGTAGTCTCGGGTCTCCCGGTTAGAGAGTATGACGATTATTTGAAAAAATAATAGTTAGACTTGAAAATAGGCCGTTAAAGGGTGAAAACCCAAACCATCCACCAAACGACCCCGTAAGAGGTACGAACAACTCGCACGAGACTGATGTAACTTCTATGAACTGACCGCGAAGTCCCGAGTTTCCCGGTTTGAGATAATGACGAAAATTTGCAAAAATAACACTTAGACTTGAAAATAGGCCGTTAAAGTGTGAAAAACTAAACCAACCACCAAACGACCCCGTAGTAGGCACGAACAACTCGCACGGCACCATTGTAAGTGGTAGGAAATGACCGCGTAGTGTCGGGTCTCCCGGTTAGAGAGTATGACGATAATTGTAAAAATCACACTTAGACTTGGAAACAGGCCGTTAAAGGGTGAAAACACATACCAGCACCCAAACGACCCCGTAGGAGGCACGAACACCTCGCACGGGACCAATGTAACTTGTAGGAAATGACCGCGTCATCCTGGGTCTCCCCGTTTGAGAGTATGATGATAATTTGCAAAAATCACACTTTCGTGAAAATAGGCTGTTAAAGGGTGAAAATCAAAACCAGCCCTCAGGCAGGAACACCTCGAACGAGACCAATGTAACTTTTAGGATCTGACCGCATTGTACGAGGTCTCTTGGTTCGAGAGTATGACAATAATTTCCGAAAATCACACTTAGACTCGAAAACAGGCCGTTAAAGGGTGAAAACCCAAACCAGCCCCAAAACGACCCCGTAGGAGGCATGCACACCTCGTACGGGACAATTGTAAATTCTATGAACAGACCGCTTAGTCCCGGGTCTCCCGATTTGAGATTATGACGATAATTTTCATAAATAACACTTAGACTTGAATACATCCCGTTAAAGGGTGAAAACCCAAACCAACCCTCAAACGACCCCGTAGGAGGCAGGAACACCTCGCACGGGACCAATGTAACTTGTAGGAACTGACCGCGTAGTCCCGGGTCTCCCGGTTTGAGATTATGACTATAAGTTGTAAAAACCACACTTAGTCTAGAAAATAGACCGTTAAACGGTGAAAACCCAAACCAGCCCCCAAATGACCCCATAGGAGGCACGAACACCTCGCACGGGACCAGTGTAACTTGTAGGAAATGACCGCGTAGTCCCGGGTCTCCCGGTTAGAGAGTATGATGATAATTTTAAAAAATCACACTTAGACTTGAAAACAGACTGTTAAAGGGTGAAAACACAAACTAGCCCCCAAACGACCCCGTAGGAGGCACGAACACCTCGCACTAGACCATTGTAACTTATAGGAATTGACCGCGTCATCCCGGGTCTCCCCGTTTGAGAGTATGACGATAATTTGCAAAAAACACACTTAGACTTGAAAACAGGCCGTTAAAGGGCGAAAACCCAAACCAACCCCCAAACAACCCCGTAGGAGGCACGAACACCTCGCACGGACCAATGTAACTTGTATTAAATGACCGCGTAGTCTCGAGTCTCCCTGTTAGAGAGTATGACGATAATTTGTAAAAATAACACTTAGACTTGAAAACAGGCCGTTAAAGGGTGTAAACCCAAACCATCCCCCAAACGACCCCGTAAGAGGCACGAACACCTCGTACTGGACCAATGTAACTTCTATGAACTGATCGCATAGTCCCGGGTTTCCCGGTTTGAGATTATGACGATAATTTGTAAAAATAACACTTAGACTTGAAAATAGGCCGTTAAAGGGTGAAAACCCAAACCAGCCACCAAACGACCCCGTCGGAGGCACGAATAACTCGCACGGGACCATTGTAACTGGTAGGAAATGACCGCGTAGTCCCGGGTCTCCCGGTTAGAGGGTATGACGATAATTTGGAAAAATCACACTTAAACTTGGAAACAGGCCGTTAAAGGGTGAAAACATATACCAGCCCCCAAACGACCCCGTAGGAGGCACGAACATCTCGCACGGGACAAGTGTAACTTGTAGGAAATAACCGCGTCGTCCCGAGTCTCCCCATTTGAGAGTATGACGATAATTTGCAAAAATCACACTTTCTTGAAAATAGGTCGTTAAAGGGTGAAAATCCAAACCAGCCCTCTGGCACGAACATCTCGCACGGGACCAATGTAACTTTTAGGATCTGATCGCATTGTACAGGGTCTCTTGGTTTGAGAGTATGACAATAATTTCCGAAAATCACACTTAGAATTGAAAACAGGCCGTTAAAGGGTGAAAACCCAAACCAGCCCCAAAACGACCCCGTAGGAGGAACGCACATCAGTACCTTCCATCCTGGGCACCAAATGGTTGCTGGCTTCCCACCAATATTTCGCCTCTCCTTTGAGCTTAAACACAGCTAGATTCACTTTCTGGTTATCTGGAACCTTCATAACTGCAAAGATAGTTTCTAGATCCCTGACCCACATCTCAGCTTCTGTAGGTTCAACTGACCCTGAATATTCCAGAGGATTCAACTTCAAAAACTTCTCATGCATGGAATCTTTCATTTCCTTCCTTGCCTCTTTCTCAATCCTGGCCAGTCTTGGATTCTAGATATCTAGCCTGTTGTTCTGCCATTTGCGCCATATTTCTTTCTTGTTGCTCTGCCATCCTCATCATTGCCTGCGCCATTATTTTCATCTCTGTAGGCTGCTCTTGCTCTCTAGCCCTTCCAGCAACACTTTGCTCCACTTCAGTATTCTCTGTACGAGAAGCGACTCCCTCTTCTCTAGGTTGTCCATCCCCAGGTTCCATCTGGAATACAATAAAATTTTAACAACCAATATAAACAGTTTACAGTACTAAACTATTGGTTAGTATATAAACAATTCAATAATATCAAATCAATCAATAACTGCCATCAAATCGTCACACACGTCCAGAATTAATAACCTAGACGCTCTGATACCACTAATTGTAACACCCCAAACCCAATATCCATACTAATCATTTATTATTAGAATAATTAAATCATAATCTAGAGCCCATTGGAAATATAATTCATCTATCCATATTTTACGGTATAATGTGCATAATCAACATAATATTATTATTGTGCCATAACGAAATCAATATTAGAGTCATAATTAAGCGGACATACAATACTATGATTAACTATGATAAAATTTCACAATCATCAACTCAATCCATACTAACGCAAAATATACAATGTGTGAGTAAATTAAAATCTTCAGTGTGACAATGATAAAATCCCCACATTTAAACCCCGGCTCCTTCCAACGGTGCAACTCTCAAAGTTACCGGTCATATGGTATTCTAGTTGGCAGCATACAAACCTGAAATTGTTAAAATATAACTGTAAGCATTAAGCTTAGTGAGGTACTCCTTCCCTACAATGTAATAACAATTCTATATAGAATATGTGGATATAAAATCCGAACAATCCTGCCCATTGGTAATAACAAATCCTGGAACATAAGTTCCAATTAATTCTGCCCATTGGCAATAACAAATCCTGGAACATAAGTTCCAACAAATCATTGGATCTTTGTCCAATTCCAATCCTGGATCATAAGACCCAACCAATCCTGGATATTTTAATATCCAAACAAATCCTGAATACCGAAGTATTCAAACAAATCCGCTCTTAGAGCTATATTCATATTTATATATGAAACAAATCATAAGTACACTCACCTTGACAGTTTGACTGGCTTTTCCCTTGCCTTTATCCGGTACTTGTTCAATCAGCTCTTCTTCCCTTCCTATCATTCTCACAATATTAGTATCATCATAAGAATATTAATAGTCCAAAGAATAACTTCAATCATAACTCAATTCATAAGCATCATATTATTCAATCCAAATCATTCATTAAAATGAAGTCCCATCTAGACTCAGGTTCTGATATTTAACATATTCAAATTACAGTCCAAACCCTTTTTAATTATTCTTGGTAATCCAATCCTTATTATATCATGTTTCCAAACCAAAAGACGGCACATCATTCCGAGTTTCCTAGAGCAAAATAAGTCTATTTCTTCACCACATAGCAAATCTGCCCTATAGGCTCTTTTATCGTTCATTCAACTTCCAGGAATTTTCATGATTTTTATACATCATAAATTTCTATGATATTTCACCCAACATCAGTAAACAAATTGAAAAATATAATATTAAAGTTTCATAATTTTTAAGGTTCGTTTTCTATGTCAAGCAAAACATCGAACACATGGTAGGCATACTTTCACCCTTAGGGCAGATTTCATACCCGAACTTAAAACTCTTACCAAGGACTCATTTCTTGGTATTTTCCCATGATTTTCGGATATGTCATACATATGTAAGTCCAGGTTAATCTCCAGTTGGAATCAATCGATTCCAGTTACTATAAAAAATATATGGAAGTTTGAATAAACAAAGTTTCTAAACAAAGCAATCTTAGGGTTTTGTACATTCAACTTAACTTAAACTTGCATATATCCATACATATGCACCCAAGTACGAAAGTTCAATAAACAATCAAGGATTTATGTCATATAAATCATAATTTCAAGAAAAATAACAAGATTCATGGTTGGAATTACCTTAGGGGCTTCTACGTAATTTTCTATGAATTTTCTTCAATTTTCTCCTCACTTTTTCTTCCTAACTTCCAACTTCTCTTTCCTTAGGCTTAAAATCTCTCATGGCTGCATTTTGAATGAATAAAGAGGTAATTCTAAAGTTTTAAGGTCGGCCAAAGCCACCACCCTTCCCAACCAATGAGAATAAAACATTTGTTGCCATAATAAGACAAAATACTACTTAACGGATGGACTATTTTGCCCTTGTTTCGTAATTTTGGTATAACTTCTCACTCGAACCTCCGTTTCATTCACCGTTTGTTGTGTTACAACCATAACTCACTCGTATACAACTATATAGTTTTCACCTCAAGTCAATTGTTATGTCATAAAGGTCAAAACTAGCCTTAAACATGGGCATTCCTATCGAAACCTTCAAAATTTTGTATTTGTAACTAATTCGACATTTCATGCTTTTTGAAGGTAAGATTAGACTAAACATAATAAATTAACATCACATATATTAATAAAACACTAATCATATCACATAAGCTAGGCATGATTTAAGCATAATTAATCATAATTATATTCGTGTTGTCACAATTCTCCCCCTGTTAGGAAATTTCGTCCTCGAAATTGACATACCTTGGTTGTCCGAATCAAACAAATAGGGATAACGCATTTTCATGCTATCCTCACTCTCCCATGTAGCTTCTTCCATGGAATGCCTTCTCCACACAACTTTCACAAGTGGGATCACCTTTGATCTTAATATTTGTTCTTTCCTATCAACGATAGCAAGCGGTTCTTCCACGTAGCTCAAATCTTCCTTCAACTCAATAGGTTGTTCCACCAATACATGTGAAGGGTCCGCTACATACTTTCTCAACATAGAAACATGGAAAACATCATGTAATCGGGCTAACTCCTGTGGTAACGCTAACTTGTAGGCAACCATCCCGACTTTCTCAAGAATTTCATAAGGTCCAATGTAGCGTGGACTCAATTTACCTTTCTTTCCAAACCTCATAACTCCTTTCCATGGTGATATCCGAAGAAACACGTAATCCCCCTTCTGAAATTCTAAATCTTTTCGTCTCTTATCCGCATAACTTTTCTGTCTGCTTTGAGCCGTTCTCATTCTATCTTGAATAATCTTCACTTTTGCAGTGGTGACTTCAATCAACTCTGGACCCTCTATCTTCCTCTCACCAACTTCACCCCAACATTCGGGTGTACGACACCGTCTACCATACAACGCTTCATATGGAGCCATACCAATAGTAGACTGAAAACTATTGTTATATGCAAATTCTATCAAAGGCAAATATTCATCCCAATTACCTTTGAAATCAAGCACACAAGCTCTAAGCATATCTTCCAAAATCTGTATTGTCCTTTCAGACTGCCCATCTGTCTGGGGATGAAAAGCCGTACTAAACTTTAAGTGGGTACCCATAGCATACTGCAAACTATCCCAGAATCTGGAGGTAAAAGTAGGGTCCCTATCTGAAACAATAGAAACAGGTGCTCCATGCAATCGAATAATTTCATTAACATACAATCTAGCATACCTATCAACTGTATACGTAGTCTTCACTGCTAGAAAGTGAGCTGACTTGGTTAACCTTTCTACCACTACCCAAATCGAATCTGACCCCTTCTGAGATCGAGGAAGCCCAACCACAAAATCCATCGTTACATGATCCCATTTCCATTCCGGTATTGGCAATGGCTGAAGCAGACCAGTAGGTTTCTGATGCTCTACTTTCACTTGCTGACATATAAGGCACCTAGAAACAAAATCAGCTATTTCCTTCTTCATATTATTCCACCAATAATGCTCCTTTAAATCCCTATACATTTTAGTGCTACCAGGATGCATAGTATAAATGGAATTATGAACCTCATCTAAGATTTCCTCTTTCAATCCACCCACATTAGGCACACATAACTGTTGTTTATACAATAAAGTGCCATCATTCACAATACAAAAATCTTCAGACTTACCGTCTTGGACATCTTGTCGTTTCTTCTCAAGGAAAGGATCCTGACTTTGCAAATCATGAATATGGGTAGCTAACAAAGACCTCACGCTTACATGAGCAAAGAATCTGTCCCCGTCTGCTAGCTGCAATTCCACTCCCATCAATCTCAACTCCATAATGTGAGCAACTCTAGCACATCGAATATAAGATAACCTGCCTGAAGCCTTTCTACTCAAAGCATCTGCAACTACATTTGCCTTTCCTGGGTGGTAGTGAATTGTACAATCATAATCTTTAATCAACTCCATCCACCGCCTCTGCCTCAAATTCAACTCCTTCTGAGTAAATAAATACTTAAGGCTTTGATGGTCAGTAAAAATTTCACATACCTCACCATATAGATAATGACGCCATAACTTCAAAGCAAACACAATAGCAGCAAGTTCCAAATCATGTGTAGGATAATTACGTTCATGTGTACGCAACTGCCTAGAAGCATAGGCAATAACTTTACCATGCTGCATAAAAACACAACCCAACCCCTGATGTGAAGCATCGGTATAAACAACAAAACCATCTCCACCATGCGGAATAGTAAGAACAGGTGCAGTTACCAACCTCTTTTTCAATTCATCAAAACTATTTTCGCAATCAGAATTCCATTCAAACTTAACATCTTTCCGGGTCAGTTTAGTCATTGGTAAGGTAATCGAAGAAAATCCCTTAATAAACCTTCTATAATACCCAGCTAAACCCAGGAAACTCCTCACCTCAGTCACATTATCGGGTCTCTCCCATTTCACAATAGCATCTACCTTTTTAGGATCAACACATATACCATCTCCAGAAATAACATGGCCTAAAAATGCAACTTGTGATAGCCAAAATTCACACTTGCTAAACTTGGCATACAACTTCTTATCTTTCAACAGATTCAATATAGTTGTGAGATGCTTTTCATGTTCAACCATATCATGTGAATAAATCAGAATATCATCAATAAAAACTATCACAAATGAATCAACAAAAGGACGCAGTACTCGGTTCATAAGATCCATAAATACAGCTGGAGCATTAGTCACCCCAAAAGGCATCACAAGAAATTCAAAATGACCATACCGAGTACGGAAAGCGGTTTTAGAAATATCACTTTCCTTCACCCTCACCTGATGATAACCCGATCGCAAGTCTATCTTTGAAAACACTTTAGCACCCTGTAACTGATCAAACAAATCATCTATACGAGGTAAAGGATACTTGTTCTTAGTTGTAGCTTTATTCAGTTGCCTATAATCAATACACAAACGCATGGTACCATCTTTCTTTTTCACAAATAAAACTGGCGCACCCCATGGAGATACACTAGGCTGTATGAACCCCCTATCAAGTAAATCTTGCAACTGGATCTTAAGTTCTTTCAACTCAGCAGGTGCCATTCTATACGGTGCCATAGAAATAGGGGTTGTCCCTGGTGCTAATTCAATACTAAATTCAACTTCTCTTTCTGGAGGTAACCCTGGCAACTCACTAGGAAACACTTCAGGAAAATCCCGTACAATAGGAACATCGACTAATTGTAAAGCCCCCTTACTAGTGTCAAGAACATATGCAATAAAACCCTCACAACCCTTACTCAATAATTTCCTCGTCTGAATAGCAGAAATGATGCAACTGGGAACAATTTTCCTTTCCCCCACAAATTTAAATTCAGGCTCACCAGGCATATTAAAAACAACTTCCTTACGGAAACAATCCATGGATGCATGATATTTGGATAGCCAATCCATTCCCAGAATTATATCAAAATCAGAAATATCCAATGGAAGTAGATCTATAACTGTATCTCTAGACCCCACAGTCAAAACACAATCATGAAAAACATATTCAGTTACAACCATATCCCCCATAGGCATATAAATACCCAACCCCATATCTAAACGAGCACACGGTATATTCAGGTATATGGCAAAAGCATAGGACACAAAAAAATGTGTGGAACCAGGATCAACCAAAACATAAGCACTTCTATCACTAACAGAAAGTGTACCTGTCACCACATCTGGAGTAATCTGAGCTTCTTTCATCGTAAAGACTCGCCCACCTGGCCTGGAACCACTAGCTTGTCCTCTACCCACACTCTTCACTGTACTGCCTGGAGATAACATTCTGCTTGCTACTTCACTATGTGCTGCTGGAGTCTGTGCCAATTGCGGACAATTCTTCTTAATATGCCCCACTTGATGACAATGGTAGCATTCCAATCCCTTAAGCTTAGGACACTCAGATTTATAATGTCCTTCCTCTTTACAAAAGAAACATGTAACACCTCCTATTGGGGCCTCACCTCTCCCTGACTTTCTGGCTGAACCAAAAGATCCTCCACCCCTGGTATCTCTACCAAACCTCCCCTGACCTCTACCACTATCTCCACCTCCTCTCTGAAATTTATGAGGTTCCACCTTAACACCTCCACTCTCACCTCCCCTATACTGAGATGCGTCGAATCTACTTTTCTTAAAACTCTCTCTGCTCGCCACCCGTTGGTTCATTTGCCTTTCTGCTATCATGGATTTGTTTACCAGAGAAGCATAATCTTCTAACTCATAAGTGGCCACTCTATTTTGAATAGGCCAAATCAGTCCATCTTGAAACTTACTACATTTATCTTCTTCCTCCTGCACATACTTAGTAGCAAATCTAGACAAAGCAGTAAATTTAGCATCATACTCCCTCACAGACATGTTCCCTTGGGTCAAATTTATAAACTCCCTCAGCTTCTCCCTCCTATAGACCTTAGGGAAATACTTAACATACAAAGCTTTAATAAATTCAGCCCAAGTAATAACATCAGTACCTTCCATCCTGGGCACCAAATGGTTGCTGGCTTCCCACCAATATTTCGCCTCTCCTTTGAGCTTAAACACAGCTAGATTCACTTTCTGGTTATCTGGAACCTTCATAACTGCAAAGATAGTTTCTAGATCCCTGACCCACATCTCAGCTTCTGTAGGTTCAACTGACCCTGAATATTCCAGAGGATTCAACTTCAAAAACTTCTCATGCATGGAATCTTTCATTTCCTTCCTTGCCTCTTTCTCAATCCTGGCCAGTCTTGGATTCTAGATATCTAGCCTGTTGTTCTGCCATTTGCGCCATATTTCTTTCTTGTTGCTCTGCCATCCTCATCATTGCCTGCGCCATTATTTTCATCTCTGTAGGCTGCTCTTGCTCTCTAGCTCTTCCAGCAACACTTTGCTCCACTTCAGTATTCTCTGTACGAGAAGCGACTCCCTCTTCTCTAGGTTGTCCATCCCCAGGTTCCATCTGGAATACAATAAAATTCTAACAACCAATATAAACAGTTTACAGTACTAAACTATTGGTTAGTATATAAACAATTCAATAATATCAAATCAATCAATAACTGCCATCAAATCGTCACACACGTCCAGAATTAATAACCTAGACGCTCTGATACCACTAATTGTCACACCCCAAACCCAATATCCATACTAATCATTTATTATTAGAATAATTAAATCATAATCTAGAGCCCATTGGAAATATAATTCATCTATCCATATTTTACAGTATAATGTGCATAATCAACATAATATTATTATTGTGCCATAACGAAATCAATATCAGAGTCATAATTAAGCGGACATACAATACTATGATTAACTATGATAACATTTCACAATCATCAACTCAATCCATACTAACGCAAAATATACAATGTGTGAGTAAATTAAAATCTTCAGTGTGACAATGATAAAATCCCCACATTTAAACCCCGACTCCTTCCAACGGTGCAACTCTCAAAGTTACCGGTCATATGGTATTCTAGTTGGCAGCATACAAACCTGAAATTGTTAAAATATAACTGTAAGCATTAAGCTTAGTGAGGTACTCCTTCCCTACAATATAATAACAATTCTATATAGAATATGTGGATATAAAATCCGAACAATCCTGCCCATTGGTAATAACAAATCCTGGAACATAAGTTCCAATTAATTCTGCCCATTGGCAATAACAAATCCTGGAACATAAGTTCCAACAAATCATTGGATCTTTGTCCAATTCCAATCCTGGATCATAAGACCCAACCAATCCTGGATATTTTAATATCCAAACAAATCCTGAATACCGAAGTATTCAAACAAATCCGCTCTTAGAGCTATATTCATATTTATATATGAAACAAATCATAAGTACACTCACCTTGACAGTTTAACTGGCTTTTCCCTTGCCTTTATCCGGTACTTGTTCAATCAGCTCTTCTTCCCTTCCTATCATTCTCACAATATTAGTATCATCATAAGAATATTAATAGTCCAAAGAATAACTTCAATCATAACTCAATTCATAAGCATCATATTATTCAATCCAAATCATTCATTAAAATGAAGTCCCATCTAGACTCAGGTTCTGATATTTAACATATTCAAATTACAGTCCAAACCCTTTTTAATTATTCTTGGTAATCCAATCCTTATTATATCATGTTTCCAAACCAAAAGACGGCACATCATTCCGAGTTTCCTAGAGCAAAATAAGTCTATTTCTTCACCACATAGCAAATCTGCCCTATAGGCTCTTTTATCGTTCATTCAACTTCCAGGAATTTTCATGATTTTTATACATCATAAATTTCTATGATATTTCACCCAACATCAGTAAACAAATTGAAAAATATAATATTAAAGTTTCATAATTTTTAAGGTTCGTTTTCTATGTCAAGCAAAACATCGAACACATGGTAGGCATACTTTCACCCTTAGGGCAGATTTCATACCCGAACTTCAAACTCTTACCAAGGACTCATTTCTTGGTATTTTCCCATGATTTTCGGATATGTCATACATATGTAAGTCCAGGTTAATCTCCAGTTGGAATCAATCGATTCCAGTTACTATAAAAAAAATATATGGAAGTTTGAATAAACAAAGTTTCTAAACAAAGCAATCTTAGGGTTTTGTACATTCAACTTAACTTAAACTTGCATATATCCATACATATGCACCCAAGTACGAAAGTTCAATAAACAATCAAGGATTTATGTCATATAAATCATAATTTCAAGAAAAATAACAAGATTCATGGTTGGAATTACCTTAGGGGCTTCTACGTAATTTTCTATGAATTTTCTTCAATTTTCTCCTCACTTTTTCTTCCTAACTTCCAACTTCTCTTTCCTTAGGCTTAAAATCTCTCATGGCTGCATTTTGAATGAATAAAGAGGTAATTCTAAAGTTTTAAGGTCGGCCAAAGCCACCACCCTTCCCAACCAATGAGAATAAAACATTTGTTGCCATAATAAGACAAAATACTACTTAACGGATGGACTATTTTGCCCTTGTTTCGTAATTTTGGTATAACTTCTCACTCGAACCTCCGTTTCATTCACCGTTTGTTGTGTTACAACCATAACTCACTCGTATACAACTATATAGTTTTCACCTCAAGTCAATTGTTATGTCATAAAGGTCAAAACTAGCCTTAAACATGGGCATTCCTATCGAAACCTTCAAAATTTTGTATTTGTAACTAATTCGACATTTCATGCTTTTTGAAGGTAAGATTAGACTAAACATAATAAATTAACATCACATATATTAATAAAACACTAATCATATCACATAAGCTAGGCATGATTTAAGCATAATTAATCATAATTATATTCGTGTTGTCACAATTCTCCCCCTGTTAGGAAATTTCGTCCTCGAAATTGACATACCTTGGTTGTCCGAATCAAACAAATAGGGATAACGCATTTTCATGCTATCCTCACTCTCCCATGTAGCTTCTTCCATGGAATGCCTTCTCCACACAACTTTCACAAGTGGGATCACCTTTGATCTTAATATTTGTTCTTTCCTATCAACGATAGCAAGCGGTTCTTCCACGTAGCTCAAATCTTCCTTCAACTCAATAGGTTGTTCCACCAATACATGTGAAGGGTCCGCTACATACTTTCTCAACATAGAAACATGGAAAACATCATGTAATCGGGCTAACTCCCGTGGTAACGCTAACTTGTAGGCAACCATCCCGACTTTCTCAAGAATTTCATAAGGTCCAATGTAGCGTGGACTCAATTTACCTTTCTTTCCAAACCTCATAACTCCTTTCCATGGTGATATCCGAAGAAACACGTAATCCCCCTTCTGAAATTCTAAATCTTTTCGTCTCTTATCCGCATAACTTTTATGTCTGCTTTGAGCCGTTCTCATTCTATCTTGAATAATCTTCACTTTTGCAGTGGTGACTTCAATCAACTCTGGACCCTCTATCTTCCTCTCACCAACTTCACCCCAATATACGGGTGTACGACACCGTCTACCATACAAAGCTTCATATGGAGCCATACCAATAGTAGACTGAAAACTATTGTTATATGCAAATTCTATCAAAGGCAAATATTCATCCCAATTACCTTTGAAATCAAGCACACAAGCTCTAAGCATATCTTCCAAAATCTGTATTGTCCTTTCAGACTGCCCATCTGTCTGGGGATGAAAAGCCGTACTAAACTTTAAGTGGGTACCCATAGCATACTGCAAACTATCCCAGAATCTGGAGGTAAAAGTAGGGTCCCTATCTGAAATAATAGAAACAGGTGCTCCATGCAATCGAATAATTTCATTAACATACAATCTAGCATACCTATCAACTGTATACGTAGTCTTCACTGCTAGAAAGTGAGCTGACTTGGTTAACCTTTCTACCACTACCCAAATCGAATCTGACCCCTTCTGAGATCGAGGAAGCCCAACCACAAAATCCATCGTTACATGATCCCATTTCCATTCCGGTATTGGCAATGGCTGAAGCAGACCAGTAGGTTTCTGATGCTTTACTTTCACTTGCTGACATATAAGGCACCTAGCAACAAAATCAGCTATTTCCTTCTTCATATTATTCCACCAATAATGCTCCTTTAAATCCCTATACATTTTAGTGCTACCAGGATGCATAGTATAAATGGAATTATGAGCCTCATCTAAGATTTCCTCTTTCAATCCACCCACATTAGGCACACATAACCGTTGTTTATACAATAAAGTGCCATCATTCACAATACAAAAATCTTCAGACTTACCGTCTTGGACATCTTGTCGTTTCTTCTCAAGGGAAGGATCCTGACTTTGCAAATCATGAATACGGGTAGCCAACAAAGGCCTCACGCTTACATGAACAAGGAATCTTTCCCCATCTGCTAGCTGCAATTCCACTCCCATCAATCTCAACTCCATAATGTGAGCAACTCTAGCACATCGAATACAAGATAACCTGCCTGAAGCCTTTCTACTCAAAGCATCTGCAACTACATTTGCCTTTCCTGGGTGGTAGTGAATTGTACAATCATAATCTTTAAACAACTCCATCCACCACCTCTGCCTCAAATTCAACTCCTTCTGAGTAAATAAATACTTAAGGCTTTGATGGTCAGTAAAAATTTCACATACCTCACCATATAGATAATGACGCCATAACTTCAAAGCAAACACAATAGCAGCAAGTTCCAAATCATGTGTAGGATAATTACGTTCATGTGTATGCAACTGCCTAGAAGCATAGGCAATAACTTTACCATGCTGCATAAAAACACAACCCAACCCCTGATGTGAAGCATCGGTATAAACAACAAAACCATCTCCACCATGCGGAATAGTAAGAACAGGTGCAGTTACCAACCTCTTTTTCAATTCATCAAAACTATTTTCGCAATCAGAATTCCATTCAAACTTAACATCTTTCCGGGTCAGTTTAGTCATTGGCAAGGCAATCGAAGAAAATCCCTTAATAAACCTTCTATAATACCCAGCTAAACCCAGGAAACTCCTCACCTCAGTCACATTATCGAGTCTCTCCCATTTCACAATAGCATCTACCTTTTTAGGATCAACACAATACAAAAATAACACTTTGACTTGAAAACAGGCCGTTAAAGGGTGAAAACCCAAACCATCCCCCAAACGACCCCGTAAGAGGAACGAAAACCTCGCACGGGACTAATGTAACTTCTATGAACTGATCACGTAGTCCCGGGTTTCCCGGTTTGAGATTATAACGACAATTTACAAAAATAACACTTAGACTTGAAAACAGGCCGTTAAAGGGTGAAAACCTAAACCAGCCACCAAACGACCCCGTAGGAGGCACGAAAAACTCGCACGGGACCAATTTAACTGGTAGGAAATGACCGCGTAGTCCCGGGTCTCCCGGTTAAAGAGTATGATGATAATTTGCAAAAATCACACTTTCTTGAAAATAGGCCGTTAAAGGGTGAAAATCAAAACCAGCCCTCCGGCACGAACACCTCGGACGGGACCAATGTAAATTTTAGGATCTGACCACATTGTACGGGGTCTCTTGGTTCGAGAGTATGACAGTAATTTCCGAAAATCACACTTAGACTTCAAAACAGGCCGTTAAAGGGTGAAAACCCAAACCAGCCCCAAAACGACCCCGTAGGAGGCACGCACACCTCGCAAGGGACAATTGTAAATTCTATGAACAGACCGCTTAGTCCCGGGTCTCTCGATTTGAGATTATGACGATAATTTTCATAAATAACACTTAGACTTGAATACAGGCCGTTAAAGGGTGAAACCCAAACTAGCCCTCAAACGACCCTGTAGGAGGCAGGAACACCTCGCACGGGACCAATGTAACTTGTAGGAACTGACTGCGTAGTCCCGGGTCTCCCGATTTGAGATTTTGACTATAATTTGCAAAAATCACACTTTGTCTGGAAAACAGGTCGTTAAAGGGTGAAAATCCAAACCAGCCCCCAAACGACCCCGTTGGAGGCACGAACACCTCGCACGGGACCATTGTAACTTGTAGGAAATGACCGCGTAGTCCCGGGTCTCTCGGTTAGAGAGTATGACGATAATTTGCAAAAATCACACTTAGACTTGAAAACAGGTTGTTAAAGGGTGAAAACACAAACCAGCCCCCAAACGACCCCGTAGGAGGGACGGACACCTCGCACTGGACCAACGTAACTTGTGGGAATTGACCGCGTCGTCCCGGGTCTCCCCGTTTGAGAGTATGATGATAATTTGTAGAAAACACACTTAGACTTGAAAACAGGCCGTTAAAGGGTGAAAACCAAAACCAACCCCCAAACGACCTCGTAGGAGGAACGAACACCTCGCACGGGACCAATGTAACTTGTAGGAAGTGACCGCGTAGTCCTGGGTCTCTCGGTTTGAGAGTATGATGATAATTTTAAAAAATCACACTTAGACTTAAAAACAGGCCGTTGAAGGGTAAAAACCCAAACCAGCCCTCAAACGACCCCGTAGGAGGCACGGACACCTCGCACGGGACCAATGTAACTTGTAAGAACTGACCATGTAGTCTCGGGTCTCCCGATTTGAGATTATGACGATAATTTGCAAAAATAACACTTGGACTTGAAAACAGGCCGTTAAAGAGTGAAAACGCAAATCAGCCCTCAAACGACCCCGCAGGAGGCACGAACACCTCGCACGGAACCATTGTAACTGGTAGGAACTGACCGCGTAGTTCCGGGTCTCCCGGTTAGAGAGTATGACGATAATTTGTAAAAATCATACTTTGAATTGAAAATAGGCCGTTAAAGGGTGAAAACCCAAACCAGCCTCCAAACGACCCCGTAGGAGGCACGAACACCTCGTACGGGACCAATGTAACTTGTCGGAACTGATCGCGTAGTCTCGGTTAGAGAGTATGATGATAATTTGCAAAAATCACACTTAGAATTGAAAACAGGCCGTTAAAGGGTGAAAACCCAGACCAGCCACCAAACGACCCCGTACGAGGTACAAACACCTCGCACGGGACCAATCTTACTTGTATTAAATGATCGCATAGTCCTGGGTCTCCCGGTTTGATATTATGACGATAATTTACAAAAATAATACTTAGACATGAAAACAAGCCGTTAAAGGGTGAAAACCCAAACCATCCCCCAAACGACCCCGTAAGAGGCACGAACACCTCGCACGGGACCAATGTAACTTCTATGAACTGACCGCGTAGTCCCGGGTTTCCCGGTTTCAGATTATGACGATAATTTGCAAAAATAACACTTAGACTTGAAAACAGGCCGTTAAAGGGTGAAAACCCAAACCAGCCATTAAACGACCCCGTAGGAGGCACGAACAACTCGCACGGGACCATTGTAACTGGTAGGAAATGACCGCGTAGTCCCGGGTCTCCCGGTTAGAGAGTATGACGGTAATTTGGAAAAATTACACTTAGACTTGGAAATAGGCCGTTAAAGTGTGAAAACACATACCAGCCCCCAAACGACCCCGTAAGAGGAACGAACACCTCGCACGGGACTAATATAACTTCTATGAACTGACCACGTAGTCCCGGGTTTCCCGGTGTGAGATTATAACGATAATTTACAAAAATAACACTTAGACTTGAAAACAGGCCGTTAAAGGGTGAAAACCCAAACCAGCCCCAAAACAACCCCGTAGGAGGCACGCACACCTCGCACGGGACAATTGTAAATTCGATGAACTGACCGCTTAGTCCCGGGTCTCCCGATTTGAGATTATGAAGACAATTTTCATAAATAACACTTAGACTTGAATACAGGCCATTAAAGGGTGAAAACCCAAACCAGCCCTCAAACAACCCTGTAGGAGGCAGGAACACCTCGCACGGGACCAATGTAACTTGTAGGAACTGACCGCGTAGTCCCGGGTCTCCCGGTTCGAGATTATGTCTATAATTTGCAAAAATCACACTTAGTCGGGAAAACAGGCCGTTAAAGGGTGAAATCCCAAACCAGCCCCCAAAGAGGCACGAACACCTCGCACGGGACCATTGTAACTTGTAGGAAATGACCGCGTAGTCCCGGGTCTCCCGGTTAGAGAGTATGATGATAATTTGCAAAAATCACACTTAGACTTGAAAACAGGCCGTTAAAGGGTGAAAACACAAACCAGCCCCCAAACGACCCCGTAGGAGGCACGAACACCACGCACTGGACCAATGTAACTTGTAGGAACTGACCACGTCGTCCCGGGTCTCCCCATTCGAGAGTATGATGATAGTTTGCAAAAATAACACTTAGTTTTTAAAATAGGCCGTTAAAGGGTGAAAACCCAAACCAGCCCCCAACCGACCTCATAGGAGGAACGAACACCTCGCACGGGACCAGTGTGACTTGTAGGAACTGATCGCGTAGTCCCGGGTCTCTTGGTTTGAGAGTATGATGATAATTTTAAAAAATCACACTTAGACTTGAAAACAGGCCGTTGAAGGGTGAAAACCCAAACCAGCCCTCAAACGACCCCGTAGGAGGCACGAACACCTCGCACGGGACCAATGTAACTTGTAGGAATTGACCCTGTAGTCCTGGGTCTCCCGGTTTGCGGTTATGATGATAATTTACAAAAATAACACTTAGACTTGAAAACATGTCGTTAAAGAGTGAAACCAAAATCAGCCCTCAAACGACCCCGTAGGAGGCAGGAACACCTCGCACGGGACCGATGTAACTTGTAGGAAATGACCGTGTAGTCCCGGTTAGAGAGTATGACGATAATTTGCAAAAATCAAACTTAGACTTGAAAACAGGCCGTTGAAGGGTGAAAACCCAAACCAGCCCTCAAACGACCCCGTAGGAGGCACGAACACCTCGCACGGGACAAATGTAACTTATAGGAACTGACCCTGTAGTCCCGGGTATCCCGGTTTGAGGTCATAACGATAATTTGCAAAAATAACACTTAGACTTGAAAACATGTCGTTAAAGAGTGAAACCAAAATCAGCCCTCAAACGACCCAGTAGGAGGCACCAACACCTCGCACGGGACCATTGTAACTGGTCTGAACTGACCACGTAGTCCCGGGTCTCCCGGTCAGAGAGTATGATGATAATTTGCAAAAATCATACTTAGAATTGAAAACAGGCCGTTAAAGGGTGAAAACCCAAACCAGCCTCCAAACGACCCTGTAAGAGGCATGAACACCTCGCACGGGACCAATGTAACTTGTAGGAACTAATCGCATAGTCCCGGTTAGAGAGTTTGACGATAATTTGAAAAAATCACACTTAGAATTGAAAACAGGCCATTAAAGGGTGAAAACCCGAACCAGCCCCCAAACAACCCCGTTGGTGGCACGAACACCTCGCACGGGACCAATGTAACTTGTATTAAATGACCGCGTAGTCCCGGGTCTCCCGGTTAGAGAGTATGACGATAATTTGCAAAAATAACACTTAGACTTGAAAACAGGCCGTTAAAGGGTGAAAACCCAAACCATCCCCCAAACGACCCAGTAAGAGGAACGAACACCTCGCACGGGACTAATGTAACTTCTTTGAACTGACCACGTAGTCCCGGGTTTCCCGGTGTGAGATTATAACGATAATTTGCAAAAATAACACTTAGACTTGAAAACAGGCCGTTAAAGGGAGAAAACCTAAACCAGCCACTAAACGACCCCGTAGGAGGCACGGAAAACTCGCACGGGACCATTGTAACTAGTAGGAAATGACCGCGTAGTCTCGGGTCTCCCGGTTAGAGAGTATGACGATAATTTGCAAAAATCACACTTTCTTGAAAATAGGCCGTTAAAGGGGGAAAATCAAAACCAGCCCTCCGGCACGAACACCTCGGACGGGACCAATGTAACTTTTAGGATCTGACCGCATTGTACGGGGTCTCTTGGTTCGAGAGTATGACAATAATTTCCAAAAATCACACTTAGACTTGAAAACAGGCCGTTAAAGGTTGAAAACCCAAACCAGCCCCAAAACGACCCCGTAGGAGGCACGCACACCTCGCACGGGACAATTGTAAATTCTATGAACAGACCGCTTAGTCCCAGGTCTCCCGATTTGAGATTATGATGATAATTTTCATAAATAACACTTAGAGTTAAATACAGGCCGTTAAAGGGCGAAACCCAAACTAGCCCTCAAACGACCCTGTAGGAGGCAGGAACACCTCGCACGGGACCAATGTGACTTGTAGGAACTGACCGCGTAGTACCGGGTCTCACGGTTTGAGATTATGACTATAATTTGCAAAAATCACACTATGTCTGGAAAACAGGTCGTTAAAGGGCGAAAATCCAAACCAGCCCCCAAACGACCCCGTAGGAGGCACGAACACCTTGCATGGGACCATTGTAACTTTTAGGAAATAACCGCGTAGTCTCGGGTCTCTCGGTCAGAGAGTATGACGATAATTTGCAAAAATCACACTTAGACTTGAAAACAGGTTGTTAAAGGGTGAAAACACAAACCAGCCCCCAAACGACCCCGTAGGAGGCACGAACACCTCGCACTGGACCAATGTAACTTGTGGGAATTGACCGCATCGTCCCGGGTCTCCCCGTTTGAGAGTATGACGATAATTTGTAGAAAACACACTTAGACTTGAAAACAGGCCGTAAAAGGGTGAAAACCAAAGCCAGCCCCCAAACGACCTCGTAGGAGGAACGAACACCTCGCACGTGACCAATGTAACTTTTAGGAACTGACCGCGTAGTCTTGGGTCTCTCGGTTTGAGAGTATGATGATACTTTTAAAAAATCACACTTAGACTTTAAACACAGGCCGTTCAAGGGTGAAAACCCAAACCCGCCCCCAAACGACCCCGTAGGAGGCACGAACACCTCGCACGGGACCAATGTAACTTGTAGGAACTGACCCTGTAGTCTCGGGTCTACCGGTTTGAGATTGTGACGATAATTTGCAAAAATAACACTTAGACTTGAAAACAGGCCGTTAAAGAGTTGAAACCCAAATCAGCCCTCAAACGACCCCGCAGGAGGCACGAACTCCTCGCACGGAACCATTGTAACTGGTAGGAACTGACCGCGTAGTTCCGGGTCTCCCGGTTAGAGAGTATGACGATAATTTGTAAAAATCATACTTAGAATTGAAAATAGGCCGTTAAAGCGTGAAAACCCAAACCAGCCTCCAAATGACCCCGTAGGAGGCACGAACACCTCGCACGGGACCAATGTAACTTGAAGGAACTGATCGCATAGTGTCGGTTAGAGAGTATGATGATAATTTGCAAAAATCACACTTAGAATTGAAAACAGGCCGTTAAAGGGTGAAAACCCAAACCAGCCACCAAATGACCCCGTAGGAGGTACAAACACCTCGCACGGGACCAATGTTACTTGTATTAAATGACCGCGTAGTCCCGGGTCTCCCGGTTTGATATTATGACGATAATTTGCAAAAATAACACTTAGACTTGAAAACATGCCGTTAAAGGGTGAAAACCCAAACCATCCCCCAAACGACCCCGTAAGAGGAAAGAACACCTCGCACGAGACCAATGTAACTTCTATGAACTGACCGCGTAG
Organism: Sambucus nigra; assembly: GCA_949130495.1. Lineage (NCBI taxonomy): Eukaryota > Viridiplantae > Streptophyta > Magnoliopsida > Dipsacales > Adoxaceae > Sambucus > Sambucus nigra. Next base: position 27,713,302 of record OX422224.1, on the reverse strand, counting down.
TCCCGGGTTTTTCGGTTTGAGATTATGATGATAATTTGCAAAAATAACACTTAGACTTGGAAACAGGCCGTTAAAGTGTGAAAACACATACCAGCCCCCAAACGACCCCGTAGGAGGCACGAACACCTCGCACGGGACCATTGTAACTGGTAGGAAATGACCGCGTAGTCTCGGGTCTCCCGGTTAGAGAGTATGACGATAATCTGCAAAAATCACACTTTCTTGAAAATAGGCCGTTAAAGGGTGAAAATCAAAACCAGCCCTCCGGCACGAACACCTCGGACGGGACCAATGTAACTTTTAGGATCTGACCGCGTTGTACGGGGTCTCTTGGTTCGAGAGAATGACAATAATTTCCGAAAATCACATTTAGACTTGAAAACAGGCCGTTAAAGGGTGAAAACCCAAATCAGCCCAAAAAATGACCCCGTAGGAGGCACGTACACCTCGCACGGGACAATTGTAAATTCTATGAACTGATCGCTTAGTCCCGGGTCTCCCGATTTGAGATTATGACGATAATTTTCATAAATAACACTTAGACTTGAATACAGGCCGTTAAAGGGTGAAAACCCAAACCAGCCCTCAAACGACCCCGTAGGTGGCAGGAACACCTCGCACGGGACCAATGTAAGTTATAGGAACTGACCGCGTAGTCCCGGGTCTCTCGGTTTGAGATTATGTCTATAATTTGCAAAAATCACACTTAGTCGGGAAAACAGGCCGTTAAAGGGTGAAATCCCAAACCAGCCCCCAAAGAGGCACGAACACCTCGCACGGGACCATTGTAACTTGTAGGAAATGACCGCGGAGTCCCGGGTCTCCCGGTTAGAGAGTATGATGGTAATTTGCAAAAATCACACTTAGACTTGAAAACAAGCCGTTAAAGGGTGAAAACACAAACCAGCCCCCAAACGACCCCGTAGGAGGCACGAACACCTCGCACTGGAACAATGTAACTTGTAGGAACTGACCACGTCGTCCCGGGTCTCCCCGTTTGAGAGTATGACGATAGTTTGCAAAAATCACACTTAGTTTTTAAAATAGGCCGTTAAAGGGTGAAAACCCAAACCAGCCCCCTAACGACCTCATAGGAGGAACGAACACCTCGCACGGGACCAGTGTGACTTGTAGGAACTGACCGCGTAGTCCCGGGTCTCTCGGATTGAGAGTATGATGATAATTTTAAAAAATCACACTTAGACTTGAAAACTGGCCGTTAAAGGGTGAAGACCCAAACCAGCACTCAAACGAACCCGTAGGAGGCACGAACACCTCGCACGAGACCAATGTAACTTGTAGGAACTGACCCTGTAGGCCCGGGTCTCCCGGTTTGAGGTTATGATGATAATTTGCAAAAATAACACTTAGACTTGAAAACATGTCGTTAAAGAGTGAAACCAAAATCATCCCTCAAACGACCCCGTAGGAGGCAGGAACACCTCGCACGGGACCAATGTAACTTGTAGGAAATGACCGCGTAGTCCCGGTTCTCCCGGTTATAGAGTATGATGATAATTTGCAAAAATCACACTTAGACTTGAAAACGGGCCGTTAAAGGGTGAAAACCCAAACCAGCCCCCAAACGACCTCGTAGGAGGAACGAACACCTCGCACGGGACCAATGTAAGTTGTAGGAACTGATCGCGTAGTCCCGGGTCTCTCGGTTTGAGAGTATGATGATAATTTTAAAAAATCACACTTAGACTAGAAAACAGGCCGTTGAAGGGTGAAAACTCAAACCAGCCCTCAAACGACCCCGTAGGAGGCACGAACACCACGCACGGGACAAATGTAACTTGTAGGAACTGACCCTGTAGTCCCGGGTATCCCGGTTTGAGGTCATGAAGATAATTTGCAAAAATAACACTAAGACTTGAAAACATGTCGTTAAAGTGTGAAGCCAAAATCAACCCTCAAACGACCCCGTAGGAGGCACGAACACCTCGCAGGGGACCATTGTAACTGGTCGGAACTGACCGCGTAGTCCCGAGTCTCCCGGTTAGAGAGTATGACGATAATTTGCAAAAATCATACTTAGAATTGAAAACAGGCCGTTAATGGGTGAAAACCTAAACCAGCCTCCAAACGACCTTGTAAGAGGCATGAACACCTCGCACAGGACCAATGTAACTTCTAGGAACTGACCGCATTGTCCCGGTTAGAGAGTTTGATGATAATTTGAAAAAATCACCCTTAGAATTGAAAATAGGTCGTTAAAGGGTGAAAACCCAAACCAGCCCCCAAACAACCCCGTTGGAGGCACGAACAACTCGCACGGGACCAATGTAACTTGTATTAAATGACCGCGTAGTCCCAGGTCTCCCGGTTAGAGAGTATGACGATAATTTGCTAAAATAACACTTTGACTTGAAAATAGGCCGTTAAAGGGTGAAAACCCAAACCATCCCCCAAACGACCTCGTAAGAGGAACGAAAACCTCGCACGGGACTAATATAACTTCTATGAACTGACCGCGTAGTCCTGGGTCTCCCGGTTTGAGATTATGACGATAATTTGCAAAAATAACACTTGGACTTGAAAACAGGCCGTTAAAAAGAGAAAACCCAAATCATCCCTCAAACGACCCCGCAGGAGGCACGAACACCTCGCACGGAACCATTGTAACTGGTAGGAACTGACCGCATAGTTCCGGGTCTCCCGGTTAGAGAGTATGACAATAATTTGTAAAAATCATACTTAGATTTGAAAATAGGCCGTTAAAGGGTGAAAACCCAAACCAGCCTCCAAACGACCCCGTAGGAGGCACGAACACCTCGCAGGGGACCAATGTAACTTGTAGGAACTAACCACGTAGTTTCGGTTAGAGAGTATGATGATAATTTGCAAAAATCACACTTAGCATTGAAAACAGGATGTTCAAGGGTGAAAACCCAAACCAGCCACCAAACCACGCCGTAGGAGGTACAAACACCTCGCACGGGACCAATGTTACTTGTATTAAATGACCGCGTAGTCCCGGGTCTCCTGGTTTGATATTATGACGATAATTTGCAAAAATAACACTTAGACTTGAAAACAAGCCGTTAAAGGGTGAAAACCCAAACCATCCCCCAAACGACCCCGTGAGAGGCACGAACACCTCGCACGGGACCAATGTAACTTCTATGAACTGACCGCGTAGTCCCGGGTTTCTCGGTTTGAGATTATGACGATAATTTGCAAAAATAACACTTAGACTTGAAAACAGGCCGTTAAAGGGTGAAAACCTAAATCAGCCAGTAAACGACCCCGTAGGAGGCACGAACTACTCGCACGGGACCATTGTAACTGGTAGGAAATGACCGCGTAGTCTCGGGTCTCCCGGTTAGAGAGTATGACGATAATTTGGAAAAATCACACTTAAACTTGGAAACAGGCCGTTAATGTGTGAAAACACATACCAGCCCCCAAACGACCCCGTAGGAGGCGCAAACACCTCGCACGGGACCAATGTAACTTGTACGAAATGACTGCGTCATCCCGGGTCTCCCCGTTTGAGAGTATGACGATAATTTGCAAAAATCACACTTTCTTGAAAATAGGCCGTTAAAGGGTGAAAATCCAAACCAGCCCTCAGGCACGAACACCTCGCACGGGACCAATGTAACTTTTAGGATCTGACCGCATTGTACGGGGTCTCTTGGTTCGAGAGTATGACAATAATTTTCGAAAATCACACTTAGACTTGAAAACAGGCCGTTAAAGGGTGAAAACCCAAACCAGCCCCAAAACGACCCCGTAGGAGGCACGCACACCTCGCACGGGACAATTGTAAATTCTATGAACTGACCGCTTAGTCCCGGGTCTCCCGATTTGAGATTATGACGATAATTTTCATAAATAACACTTTGACTTGAATACAGGCCGTTAAAGGGTGAAAACCCAAACCAGCCCTAAAACGACCCCGTAGGAGGCAGGAACACCTCGCACGGGACCAATGTAACTTGTAGGAACTGACCGCGTAGTCCCGGGTCTCCCGGTTTGAGATTATGTCTACAATTTGCAAAAATCACACTCAGTCGGGAAAACAGGCCGTTAAAGGGTGAAAACCGAAACCAGCCCCCAAACGACCCCGTAGGAGGCACGAACACCTCCACGTGACCATTGTAACTTGTAGGAAATGACCGCGTAGTCCCGGGTCTCCCGGTGAGAGAGTATGTCGATAATTTGCAAAAATCACACTTAGACTTGAAAACATGCCGTTAAAGGGTGAAAACACAAACCAGCTCCCAAACGACCCTGTAGGAGGCACGAACACCTCGCACTGGACCAATGTAACTTGTAGGAACTGACCACGTCGTCCCGGGTCTCCCCGTTTGAGAGTATGACGATAGTTTGCAAAAATCACTCTTAGTTTTTAAAACAGGCCGTTAAAGGGTGAAAACCCAAACCAGCCCCCAAACGACCTCATAGGAGGAACGAACACCTCGCACGGGACCTGTGTGACTTGTAGGAACTCACTGCGTAGTCCCGGGTCTCTCGGTTTGAGAGTATGATGATAATTTTAAAAAATCACACTTAGACTTGAAAACAGGCTGTTGAAGGGTGAAAACCCAAACCAGCTCTCAAACGACCCCGTAGGAGGCACGAACACCTCGCACGGGACCAATGTAACTTGTAGGAACTGACCCTGTAGTCCCGAGTCTCCCGGTTTGAGGTTATGATGATAATTTGCAAAAATAACACTTAGACTTAAAAACATGTCGTTAAGAGTGAAACCAAAATCAGCCCTCAAACGACCCCGTAGGAGGCAGGAACACCTCGCACGGGACCAATGTAACTTGTAGGAAATGACCGCGTAGTCCCGGTTCTCCCGGTTAGAGAGTATGACGATAATTTGCAAAAATCACACTTAGACTTGAAAACAGGCCGTTAAAGGGTGAAAACCCAAACCAGCCCCCAAACGACCTCGTAGGAGGAATGAACACCTTGCACGGGACCAATGTAAGTTGTAGGAACTGACCGCGTAGTCCCGGGTCTCTCGGTTTGAGAGTATGATGATAATTTTAAAAAATCACACTTACACTTGAAAACAGGCCGTTGAAGGGTAAAAACCCAAACCAGCCCTCAAACGACCTCGTAGGAGGCACGAACACCTCGCACGGGATCAATGTAACTTGTAGGAACTGACCCTGTAGTCTCGATTCTCCCGGTTTGAGATTATGACGATAATTTGCAAAAATAACACTTGGACATGAAAACAGGCCGTTAAAGAGTGAAAACCCAAATCAGCCCTCAAACGACCCCGCAGGAGGCACGAACACCTCGCACGGAACCATTGTAACTGGTAGGAACTGACCGCGTAGTTCCGGGTCTCCCGGTTAGAGAGTATGACGATAATTTGTAAAAATCATACTTAGAATTGAAAATAGGCCGTTAAAGGGTGAAAACCCAAACCAGCCTCCAAACGACCGCGTAGGAGGCACGAACACCTCGCACGGGACCAATGTAACTTGTAGGAACTGATCGCGTAGTCTCGGTTGAAGAGTATGATGATAATTTGCAAAAGTCACACTTAGAATTGAAAATAGGCCGTTAAAGGGTGAAAACCCAAACCATCCACCAAACGACCCCGTAGGAGGTACAAACACCTCGCACGGGACCAATGTTACTTGTATTAAATGACCACGTAGTCCCGAGTCTCCCGGTTTGATATTATGACGATAATTTGCAAAAATAATACTTAGACTTGAAAACAAGCCGTTAAAGGGTGAAAACCCAAACCATCCCCCGAACAACCCCGTAAGAGGCAAGAACACCTCGCACGGGACCAATGTAACTTCTATGAACTGACCGCATAGTCCCGGGTTTCCCGGTTTGAGATTATGACGATAATTTGCAAAAATAACACTTAGACTTGAAAACAGGCCGTTAAAGGGTGAAAACCCAAACCAGCCATTAAACGACCCCGTAGGAGGAACGAACAACTCGCACGGGACCATTGTAACTGGTAGGAAAAGACCGCATAATCCCGGGTCTCCCGGTTAGAGAATATCACGATAATTTGGAAAAATCACACTTAGACTTGGAAACAGGCCGTTAAAGTGTGAAAACACATTCCAGCCCCCAAACGACCCCGTAGGAGGCACAAACACCTCGCACGGGACCAATGTAACTTGTACGAAATGACCACGTCATCCCGGGTCTCCCCGTTTGAGAGTATGACGATAAATTGCAAAAATCACACTTTCTTGAAAATAGGCCGTTAAAGGGTGAAAATCCAAACTAGCCCTCAGGCACGAACACCTCGCATGGGACCAATGTAACTTTTAGGATCTGACCGCATTGTACGGGGTTTCTTGGTTCGAGAGTATGACAATAATTTCCGAAAATCACACTTAGACTTGAAAACAGGTCGTTAAAGGGTGAAAACCCAAACGAGCCCCAAAACGACCCCGTAGGAGGCACGCACACCTCGCACGGGACAATTGTAAATTCTATGAACTGACCGCTTAGTCCCGGGTCTCCCGATTTGAGATTATGATGATAATTTTCATAAATAACACTTTGACTTGAATACAGGCTGTTAAAGGGTGAAAACCCAAACCAGCCCTCAAAAGACCCCGTAGGAGGCAGGAACACCTCGCACGGGACCAATGTAACTTGTAGGAACTGACCGCGTAGTCTCGGGTCTCCCGGTTTGAGATTATGTCTATAATTTGTAAAAATCACACTTAGTCGAGAAAACAGGCCGTTAAAGGGTGAAAACCCAAACCAGCCCCTAAACGACCCCGTAAGAGGCACGAACACCTCGCACGGGACCATTGTAACTTGTAGGAAATGTCCGCGTAGTTCGGGTCTCCCGGTTAGAGAGTATGACGATAATTATCAAAAATCACACTTAGACTTGAAAACAGGCCGTTAAAGGGTGAAAACACAAACCAGCTCCCAAACAACCCCGTAGGAGGCACGAACACCTCGCACTGGACCAATGTAACATGTAGGAACTGACCACGTCGTCCCGGGTCTCCCCGTTTGAGAGTATGACGATAGTTTGCAAAAATCACACTTAGTTTTTAAAACAGGCCATTAAAGGGTGAAAACCCAAACCAACCCCCAAACGACCTCATAGGAGAAACGAACACCTCGCACGGGACCAGTGTGACTTGTAGGAACTGACCGCGTAGTCCCGGGTCTCTCGGTTTGAGAGTATGATGATAATTTTAAAAAATCACACTTAGACTTGAAAACAGGCCGTTGAAGGGTGAAAACCCAAACCAGCCCTCAAACGACCCCGTAGGAGGCACGAACACCTCGCACGGGACCAATGTAACTTGTAGGAACTGACCCTATAGTCCCGGGTCTCCCGGTTTGAGGTTATGATGATAATTTGCAAAAATAACACTTAGACTTGAAAACATGTCGTTAAAGAGTGAAACCAAAATCAGCCCTCAAACGACCCCGTAGGAGGCAGGAACACCTTGCAGGGGACCAATGTAACTTGTAGGAAATGACCGCGTAGTCCCGGTTCTCTCGGTTAGAGAGTATGACGATAATTTGCAAAAATCACACTTAGACTTGAAAACAGGCCGTTAAAAGGTGAAAACCCAAACCAGCCCCCAAACGACCTCGTAGGAGGAACGAACACTTCGCACGGGACCAATGTAAGTTGTAGTAACTGACCGCGTAGTCCCGGGTCTCTCGGCTTGAGAATATGATGATAATTTTAAAAAATCACACTTAGACTTGAAAACAGGCCGTTGAAGGGTAAAAACCCAAACCAGCCCTCAAACGACCCCGTAGGAGGCACGAACACCTCGCACGGGACCAATGTAACTTGTAGGAACTGACCCTGTAGTCTCGAGTCTCCCGGTTTGAGATTATGATGATAATTTGCAAAAATAACACTTGGACTTGAAAACAGGCCGTTAAGGAGTGAAAACCCAAATCAGCCCTCAAACGACCCCGTAGGAGGCACGAACACCTCGCACGGAACCATTGTAACTGGTAGGAACTGACCGCGCAGTTCCGGGTCTCCTGGTTAGAGAGTATGACGATAATTTGTAAAAATCATACTTAGAATTGAAAATAGGCCGTTAAAGGGTGAAAACCCAAACCAGCCTCCAAACGACCCCGAAGGAGGCACGAACACCCTGCACTGGACCAATGTAACTTGTGGGAATTGACCGCGTCATCCCTGGTCTCCCCATTTGAGAGTATGATGATAATTTGTAAAAAACACACTTAGACTTGAAAACAGGCCGTTAAAGGGTGAAAACCAAAACCAGCACCCAAACGACCTCGAAGGAGGAACGAACACCTCGCTCGGGACCAATGTAACTTGTAGGAACTGACCGCGTAGTCCTGGGTCTCTCGGTTTGAGTGTATGATGATAATTTTAAAAAATCACACTTAGACTTGAAAACAGGCCGTTGAAGGGTAAAAACCCAAACCAGCCCTCAAACGACCCCGTAGGAGGCACGAACACCTCGTACGGGACCAATGTAACTTGTAGGAGCTGACCGTGTAGTCTCGGGTCTCCCGGTTTGAGATTATGATGATAATTTGCAAAAATAACACTTGGACTTGAAAATAGGCCGTTAAAGAGTGAAAACCCAAATCATCCCTCAAACGACCCCGCAGGAGGCACGAACACCTCGCACGGAACCATTGTAACTGGTAGGAACTGACCACGTAGTTCCGAGTCTCCCGGTTAGAGAGTATGACGATAATTTGTAAAAATCATACTTAGAATTGAAAATAGGTCGTTAAAGGGTGAAAACCCAAAACAGCCTCCAAACGACCCCGTAGGAGGCACGAACACTTCGTACGGGACCAATGTATTTTGTAGGAACTGATCGCGTAGTCTCGGTTGGAGAGTATGATGATAATTTGCAAAAATCACACTTAGAATTGAAAACAGGCCGTTAAAGGGTGAAAACCCAAACCATCCACCAAACGACCCCGTAGGAGGTACAAACACCTGGCACGGGACCAATGTTACTTGTATTAAATGATCGCGTAGTCCCGGATTTCTCGTTTTGATATTATGACGATAATTTGCAAAAATAACACTTCGACTTGAAAACAAGCCGTTAAAGGGTGAAAACCCAAACCATCCCCCAAACGACCCCGTAAGAGGCACGAACACCTCGCATGGGACCAATGTAACTTCTATGAACTGACCGCGTAGTCCCGAGTTTCCCGGTTTGAGATTATGACGATAATTTGCAAAAATAACACTTAGACTTGAAAACAGGTCGTTAAAGGGTGAAAACCCAATCCAGCCATTAAACGACCACATAGGAGGCAGGAACACCTCGCGCGGGACCGATGTAACTTGTAGGAACTGACCGCGTAGTCCCGGGTCTCCCGGTTTGAGATTATGTCTATAATTTGCAAAAATCACACTTAGTCAGGAAAACAGGCCGTTAAAGGGTGAAAACCAAAACCAGCCCCCAAACGACCCCGTAGGAGGCACGAACACCTCGCACGGGACCATTGTAACTTGTAGGAAATGACTGCGGAGTCCCGGGTCTCCCGGTTAGAGAGTATGACGATAATTTGCAAAAATCACACTTAGACTTGAAAACAGGCCGTTAAAGGGTGAAAACACAAACCAGCCCCCAAACGACCCTGTAGGAGGCACGAACACCTCGCACTGGACCAATGTAACTTGTAGGAACTGACCACGTCGTCCCGGGTCTCCCCGTTTGAGAGTATGAAGATAGTTTGCAAAAATCACACTAAGTTTTTAGAATAGGCCGTTAAAGGGTGAAAACCCAAACCACCCCAAATGACCTCATAGGAGGAACGAACACCTCGCACGGGACCAGTGTGACTTATAGGAACTGACCGCGTAGTCCCAGGTCTCACGGTTTGAGAGTAAAATGATAATTTTAAAAAATCACACTTAGACTTGAAAACAAGCCGTTGAAGGGAGAAAACCCAAACCAGCCCTCAAACGACCCTGTAGGAGGCACGAACACCTCGCACGGGACAAATGTAACTTGTAGGAACTGACCCTTTAGTCCCGGGTCTCCCGATTTGAGGTTATGATGATAATTTGCAAAAATAACACTTAGACTTGAAAACATGTCGTTAAAGAGTGAAACCAAAATCATCCCTCAAACAACCCCGTAGGAGGCAGGAACACCTCGCACGGGACCAATGTAACATGTAAGAAATGACCGCGTAGTCCCGGTTCTCCTGGTTAGAGAGTATGACGATAATTTGCAAAAATCACACTTAGACTTGAAAACAGGCCGTGAAAGGGTGAAAACCCAAACCAGCCCCCAAACGACCTCGTAGGAGGAAGGAACACCTCGCACGGGACCAATGTAAGTTGTAGGAACTGACCGTGTAGTCCTGGGTCTCTCGGTTTGCGAGTATGATGATAATTTTAAAAAATCACACTTAGACTAGAAAACAGGCCGTTGAAGGGTGAAAACCAAAACCAGCCCTCAAACGACCCCGTAGGAGGCACGAAGACCTCGCACGGGACAAATGTAACTTGTAGGAACTGACCCTGTAGTCCCAGGTATCCCGGTTTGAGGTCATGACGATAATTTGCAAAAATATCACTTAGACTTGAAAACATGTCGTTAAAGAGTGAGACCAAAATCAGCCCTCAAACGACCCCGTAGGAGGCACGAACACCTCGCACGGGACCATTGTAACTGGTCGGAACTGACCGCGTTGTCCCGGGTCTCCCGGTTAGAGAGTATGACGATAATTTGCAAAAATCATACTTAGAATTGAAAACAGGCCGTTAAAGGGTGAAAACCCAAACCAGCCTCAAACGACCCTGTAAGAGGCATGAACACCTCGCACGGGACCAATGTAACTTGTAGGAACTGACCGCGTAGTCCCGGTTAGAGAGTTTGACGATAATTTGAAAAAATCACACTTTGAATTGAAAACAGGCCGTTAAAGGGTGAAAACCCAAACCAGCCCCCAAACAACCCCGTTGGAGGCACGAACACCTCGCACGGGACCAATGTAACTTGTATTAAATGATCACGTAGTCCCGGGTCTCCCGGTTAGAGAGTATGATGATAATTTGCAAAAATAACACTCAGACTTGAAAACAGGCCGTTAAAGGGTGAAAACCCAAACCATCCCCCAAACGACCCCGTAAGAGGAACGAGCACCTCGCTCGGGACTAATGTAACTTCTACGAACTGACCGCGTAGTCCCGGGTTTCCCGGTGTGAGATTATAATGATAATTTGCAAAAATAACACTTAGACTTGAAAACAGGCCGTTAAAGGGTGAAAACCTAAACCAACCACCAAACGACCCCGTAGGAGGCACAGAAAACTCGCACGGGACTATTGTAACTGTTAGGAAATGACCGCGTAGTCTCGGGTCTCCCGGTTAGAGAGTATGACGATAATTTGCAAAAATCACACTTTCTTGAAAATAGGCCGTTAAAGGGTGAAAATCAAAACCAGCCCTCCGGCACGAACACCTCGGACGGGACCAATGTAACTTTTAGGATCTGACCGCATTGTACGGGGTCTCTTGGTTCAAGAGTATGACAATAATTTCCGAAAATCACACTTAGACTTGAAAACAGGCCGTTAAAGGGTGAAAACCAAAACCAGCACCCAAACGACCTCGTAGGAGGAACGAACAGCTCGCATGGGACCAATGTAACTTGTAGGAACTGACCGCGTAGTCCTGGGTCTCTCGGTTTGAGAGTATGATGATAATTTTAAAAAATCACACTTAGACTTGAAAACAGGCCGTTGAAGGGTAAAAACCCAAACCAGCCCTCAAACGACCCCGTAGGAGGCACGAACACCTCGCACGGGACCAATGTAACTTGTAGGAACTGACCCTGTAGTCTCGGGTCTCCCGGTTTGAGATTATGACGATAATTTGCAAAAATAACACTTGGACTTCAAAAAAGGCCGTTAAAGAGTGAAAACCCAAATCAGCCCTCAAACCACCCCGCAGGAGGCACGAACACCTCGCACGGAACCATTGTAACTGGTAGGAACTGACCGCGTAGTTCCGGGAATCCCGGTTAGAGAGTCTGACGATAATTTGTAAAAATCATACTTAGAATTGAAAGTAGGCCGTTAAAGTGTGAAAACCGAAACGGCCTCCAAACGACCCCGTAGGAGGTACGAACACCTCGCAGGGGACCAATGTAACTTGTAGGAACTGACCGCGTAGTCTCGGTTAGAGAGTATGATGATAATTTGCAAAAATCACACTTAGAATTGAAAACAGGCCGTTAAAGGGTGAAAACCCAAACCAGCCATCAAACGACCCCGTAGGAGGTACAAACACCTCGCACGGGACCAATGTTACTTGTATTAAATGACCGCGTAGTCCCGAGTCTCCCGATTTAATATTATGACGATAATTTGCAAAAATAACTCTTAGACTTGAAAATAAGCCGTTAAAGGGTGAAAACCCAAACCATCCCCCAAACGACCTCGTAAGTGGCACGAACATCTCGCATGGGACCAATGTAAATTCTATGAACTCATCGCGTAGTCCCGGGTTTCCCGGTTTGAGATTATGACGATAATTTGCAAAAATAACACTTAGACTTGAAAACAGGCCGTTAAAGGGTGAAAACCCAAACCAGCCATTAAACGACCCCGTAGGAGGCACGAACTACTCGAACGGGACCATTGTAACTGGTAGGAAATGATCGCGTAGTCCCGGGTCTCTCGGTTAGAGAGTATGACGATAATTTGGAAAAATCACACTTAGACTTGGAAACAGGCCGTTAAAGTGTGAAAACACATACCAGCCCCCAAACGACCCGTAGGAGGCACAAACACCTCGCACGGGACCAATGTAACTTGTACGAAATGACCGCATCGTCCCGGGTCTCCCCGTTTGAGAGTATGACGATAATTTGCAAAAATCATACTTTCTTGAAAATAGGCCGTTAAAGGGTGAAAATCCAAACCAGCTCTCAGGCGCGAACACCTCTCACGGGACCAATGTAACTTTTAGGATCTGACCGCATTGTACGACGTCTCTTAGTTCGGGACCAATGTAAAAATCACACTTAGACTTGAAAACAGGCCGTTAAAGGGTGAAAACCCAAACCAGCCCAAAAACGACCCCGTAGGAGGCACGCACACCTCGCACGGGACAATTGTAAATTCTATGAACTGACCGATTAGTCCCGGGTCTCCCGATTTGAGATTATGACGATAATTTTCATAAATAACACTTAGACTTGAATACAGGCCGTTAAAGGGTGAAAACCCGAACCAGCCCTCAAACGACCCCGTAGGAGGCAGGAACACCTCGCACGGGACCAATGTAACTTGTAGGAACTGATCGCGTAGTCCCGGGTCTCCCGGTTTGAGATTATGTCTATAATTTGCAAAAATCACACTTAGTCGGGAAAACAGGCCGTTAAAGGGTGAAAACCCAAACCAGCCCCCAAACGACCCCGTAGGAGGCACGAACACCTCGCACGGGACCATTGTAACTTGTAGGAAATGACCGCGTAGTCCCGGGTCTCCCGGTTAGACAGTATGACGATAATTTGCAAAAATCACACTTAGATTTGAAAACATGCCGTTAAAGGGTGAAAACACAAACCAGCCCCCAAACGACCCCGTAGGAGGCACGAACACCTCGCACTGGACCAATGTAACATGTAGGAACTGACCACGTCGTCCCGGGTCTCCCCGTTTGAGAGTATGACGATAGTTTGCAAAAATCACACTTAGTTTTTAAAACAGGCCATTAAAGGGTGAAAACCCAAACCAACCCCCAAACGACCTCATAGGAGGAACGAACACCTCGCACGGGACCAGTGTGACTTGTAGGAACTGACCGCGTAGTCCCGGGTCTCTCGGTTTGAGAGTATGATGATAATTTTAAAAAATCACCCTTAGACTTGAAAACAGGCCGTTGAAGGGTGAAAACCCAACCCAGCTCTCAAACGACCCCGTAGGAGGCACGAACACCTCGCACGGGACCAATGTAACTTGTAGGAACTGACCCTGTAGTCTCGGGTCTCCCGGTTTGAGATTATGACGATAATTTGCAAAAATAATACTTGGACTTGAAAAGAGGCCGTTAAAGAGTGAAAACCCAAATCAGCCCTCAAACGACCCCGCAAGAGGCACGAACACCTCGCACGGAACCATTGTAACTGATAGGAACTGACCGCGTAGTTCCGGGTCTCCCGATTAGAGAGTATGACGATAATTTGTAAAAATCATACTTAGAATTGAAAATAGGCCGTTAAAGGGTGAAAACCCAAACCAGCCCCCAAACGACCCTGTAGGAGGCACGAACACCTCGCACGGGACCATTGTAACTTGTAGGAAATGACCGCGAAGTCCCGGGTCTCCCGGTTAGAGAGTATGACGATAATTTGCAAAAATCACACTTAGACTTGAAAACAGGCCGTTAAAGGGTGAAAACACAAACCAGCCGCCAAACGACCCCGTAGGAGGCACGAACACCTCGCACTGGACCAATGTAACATGTAGGAACTGACCACGTCGTCCCGGGTCTCCCCGTTTGAAAGTATGACGATAGTTTGCAAAAATCACACTTAGTTTTTAAAACAGGCCGTTAAAGGGTGAAAACCCAAACCAACCCCCAAACGACCTCATAGGAGGAACGAACACCTCGTACGGGACAAGTGTGACTTGTAGGAACTGACCGCGTAGTCTCGGGTCTCTCTGTTTGAGAGTATGATTATAATTTTAAAAAATCACCCTTAGACTTGAAAACAGGTCGTTAGAGGGTGAAAACCCAAACCATCCCCCAAACGACCCCGTAAGAGGCACGAACACCTCGCACGGGACCAATTTAACTTCTATGAATTGACCGCGTAGTCCCGGGTTTCCCAGTTTGATATTATGATGATAAAAATTGCAAAAATAACACTTACACTTGAAAACAGGCCGTTAAAGTGTGAAAACCCAAACCAGCCACCAAACGACCCCGTAGGAGGCACAAACAACTCGCACGGGACCATTGTAACTGGTAGGAAATGACCGCGTAGTCTCGGGTCTCCCAGTTAGAGAGTATGACGATAATTTTGAAAAATCACACTTAGACTTGGAAACAATCCGTTAAAGGGTGAAAACACATACCAGCCCCCAAAAGACCCCGTAGGAGGCACGAAAACCTCGCACGTGACTAATGTAACTTGTAGGAAATGATCGCGTCGTCCCGGGTCTCTCTGTTTGAGAGTATGATGATAATTTGTAAAAATCACACTTTCTTGAAAATAGGTCGTTAAAGAGTGAAAGTCCAAACCAGCCCTTAGGCACGAACACCTCGCACAGGAACAATGTAACTTTTAGGATATGACCGCATTGTACGGGGTCTCTTGGTTCGAGAGTTTGACAATAATTTACGAAAATCACACTTAGACTTGAAAACAGGCCGTTAAAGGGTGAAAACTCAAACCAGCACCAAAACGACCCCGTAGGAGGCACGCACACCTCGCACGGGACAATTATAAATTCTATGAACTGATCGCGTAGTCCCGGGTCTCTCGATTTGAGATTATGACAATAATTTTCATAAATAACACTTAGACTTGAATACAGGTCGTCAAAGGGTGAAAACCCAAACCAGCCCTCAAACGACCCCGTAGGAGGCAGGACCAACTCGCACGGGACCAATGTAACTTGTAGGAACTGACCGCGTAGTCTCGGGTCTCTCGGTTTGAGATTATGACGATAATTTGCAAAAATCACACTTTGTCTGGAAAATAGGCCGTTAAAGGGTGAAAACCCAAACCAACCCCCAAACGACCCCGTACGAGGCCCGAACACCTCGCACGGGACCATTGTAACTGGTAGGAAATGACCGCGTAGTCCCGAGTCTCCCGATTCGAGAGTATGACGATAATTTACAAAATTCACACTTAGACTTGAAAACAGGCCGTTAAAGGGTGAAAACACAAACCAACCACCAAACGACCCCGTAAGAGGCATGAACACCTCGCACTAGATCAATGTAACTGGTAGGAACTGACCACGTCGTCCCGGGTCTCCCCGTTTCAGAGTATGACGATAGTTTGCAAAAATCACACTTAGATTTGAAAACAGGTTGTTAAAGGGTGAAAACCCAAACCAACCCCTAAATGACCTCGTAGGAGGAACGAACACCTCGCACGGGACCAATGTAACTTGTAGGAACTGACCGCGTAGTCCCGGGTCTCTCGGTTTGAGAGTATGACGATAATTTTCCAAAATCACACTTAGACTTGGAAACAGGTCGTTGAAGGGTGAAAACCCAAACCAGCCCTTAAACGACACCGTAGGAGGCACGGACACCTCGCACGGGAGCAATGCAACTTATAGGAACTGACCCTGTAGTCCCGGGTCTCCCGGTTAGAATGTATGACGATAATTTGCAAAAATCACACTTAGACTTGAAAACAGGCCGTTAAAGGGTGAAAACCCAAACCAACCCCCAAACGACACCGTAGGAGGCACGAACACCTCTCACGGGACCAATGTAACTTGTAGTAACTGACAGCGTAGTCCCGAGTCTCTCAGTTTGAGAGTATGACTATAATTTGTAAAAATCACACTTAGAATTGAAAACAGGCCGTTAAAGGGTGAAAACTCAAATCATCCCCAAAACGACCCCGTAGGAGGCACGAACACCTCGCACAGGACCAATGCAACTTGTAGGAACTGACCGCGTAGTCTCGGTTAGAGAGTGTGATGATAATTTGCAAAAATCACACTTAGAATTGAAAACAGGCCGTTAAAGGGTGAAAACCCAAACCGGCCACCAAACGACCCCGTAGGAGGCATGAACACCTCGCACGGGACCAATGTAACCTGTTGGAACTGATCGCGTATTCCCGGCTCTCCCGGTTTGAGATTATGATGATAATTTGCAAAAATCACACTTAGACTGGAAAATAGGCCGTCAAAGGGTGAAAACCCAAACCGGCCCCCCCAACGACCCCGTAGGAGGCACGAACACCTCGCACGGGACCATTGTAACTTGTAGAAACTTCCCGCGTAGTCCCGGGTCTCCCGGTTAGAGAGTATGACCATAATTTGTAAAAATCACACTTAGACCTGAAAACAGGCCGTTAAAGGGTGAAAACACATACCAGCCCCCAAACGACCCAGAAGGAGGCACGAACACCTCGCACGGGACTAATGTAACTTGTAGGAACTGATCGCGTCGTCTCGGGTCTCCCCGTTTGAGAGTATGACGATAATTTGCAAAAATCACACTTAGACTTGAAAACAGGCCGTTAAAAGGTGAAAACCCAAACCAACCCCCAAACGACCCCGTGGGAGGTACGAACACCTCTCACGAGACCATTGTAACTTGTAGGAATTGACCTCGTAGTCCCGGGTCTCTTGGTTTGAAAGTATGACGATAATTTGTATAAATCACACTTAGACTTGAAAACAGGTCGTTAAAGGGTGAAAACCCAAACCAACCCCCAAACGACCCCGTAGGAGGCACGAACAGCTCGCACGGGACCAATGTAACTTGTACGAATTGACCGCGTTGTCTCGGGTCTCTCGGTTCGAGAGTATGATGATAATTTGTGAAACTCAAAATTAGACTCGAAAACAGGCCATTAAAGGGTGAAAACCCAAACCAGCCACCAAACGATCCCGTTGGAGGCACGAAGACCTCGCACGGGACCAATGCAACTTCTATGAACAGACCGCGTAGTCCCGGGTTTCCCGATTTGAGATTATGACGATAATTTGCAAAAATAACACTTAGACTTGAAAATAGGTCGTTAAAGCCTGAAAAACCCAGACCAGCCCTCAAACGACCCCGTAAGAGGCACGAACACCTCGCACGGGACCAATGTAACTTGTAGGAACTGACCGCGTAGTCCTGGGTCTCTCGATTTTTGATTATGAAGATAATTTGAAATAATCACACTTAGACTGGAAAACAAGCCGTTAAAGGGTGAAAACCCAAACGACCCCGTAGGAGGCACGAACACCTCAGACGGGACCATTGTAACTTGTCAGAAATGATCGCGTAGTCCCGGGTCTCCCGGTTTGAGAGTATGACGATAATTTTCAATAATCACACTTAGACTTTGAAACAGGCCGTTATAGGGTGAAAACACATACCAGCCCCCAAACGACCCCGTAGGAGGCACGAACACATCGCACGGGACCAATGTAACTTGTAGGAAACGACCGCGTCGTGGTGGGTCTCCCCATTTGAAAGTATGATGATAATTTGCAAAAATCACACTTAGACTTGAAAACAGGCCGTTAAAGGGTGAAAACCCAAACCAGCCCCCAAACGACCCCGTAGGAGGAACGAACACCTCGCACGGGACCAATGTAACTTGTAGGAACTGACCGTTTAGTCCCGGGTCTCCCGATTAGAGAGTTTGATGATAATTTGCAAAAATCACACTTAGACTTGAAAACAGGTCGTTAAAGGGTGAAAACCCATACCAATCGCACGGGACCAATGTAACTTGTATGACATGACCGCGTAGTCCCGAGTCTCCCGGTTAGAGGGTATAATGATAATTTGAAAAAATCAAACTTACACTTGAAAATAGGCCGTTAAAGGGTGAAAACCCAAACTATCCCCCAAACGACCCCGTAAGAGGCACGAACACCTCGCACGGGACCAATGTAACTTCTATGAACTGACCGCGTAGTCCCGAGTTTCCCAGTTTGAGATTATGACGATAATTTGCAAAAAAAAATACTTAGACTTGAAAACAGACCGTTAAAGGGTGAAAACCCAAACCATCTACCAAACGACCCCATAGGAGGCACGGATAACTCGCACGGGACCATTGTAACTGGTAGGAAATGACCGCGTAGTCCCGGGTCTCCCGGTTAGAGAGTATGACAATAATTTGCAAAAATAACACTTAGACTTTGAAACATGCCGTTGAAGGGTGAAAACCCATACCAACCCCAAATGACCCCGTAGGAGGCACGAACACCTCGCACGGGACCAATGTAACTTGCAGGAACTGACCGCGTCGTCCCGGGTCTCCCCGTTTGAGAGTATGACGATAATTTGCAAAAATCACACTTAGACTTGAAAATAGGCAGTTGAAGCATGAAAACCCAAACCATCCCCTAAACGACCCCGTAGGAGGCACGAACACCTCGCACGGGACCAATGTAACTTGTAGGAACTGATCGCGTAGTCTCGGGTCTCTCGATTTGAGATTATGACGATAATTTGCAAAAATCACACTTTGATTGGAAAACAGGCCGTTAAAGTGTGAAAACCCAAACCAGCCTCCAAATGACCCCGTAGGTGGCACGAACACCTCGCACGGGACCATTGTAACTTGTAGAAAATGACCTCGTAGTCCCGGGTCTCCCGGTTAGAGAGTATGACTATAATTTGCAAAAATCACACTTAGACTTGAAAATAGGCCGTTAAAGGGTGAAAACACATACCAGCCCCCAAACGACCCCGTAGGAGGCACGAACACCTCGTACTGGACCAATGTAACTTGTAGGAACTCGCCGCGTAGTCTCGGTTAGAGAGTATGATGATAATTTGCAAAAATCACACTTAGACTTGAAAACAGGCCGTTAAAAGGTGAAAACCAAACCAGCCCCCAAACGACCCCGTGGGAGGTACGAACACCTCGCACGAGACCATTGTAACTTGTAGGAATTGACCTCGTAGTCCCGGGTCTCTTGGTTTGAAAGTATGACGATATTTGGTATAAATCACAATTAGAGTTGAAAACAGGCCGTTAAAGGGTGAAAACCCAAACCAGCCCCCAAACGACCCCGTAGGAGACACGAACACCTCGCACGGGACCAATGTAACTTCTGAAAATTGACCGCATTGTCTCGGGTCTCTCGGTTCGAGAGTATGATGATAATTTGAAAAAATCCCACTTAGACTTGAAAATAGGCCGTTAAAGGGTGAAAACGCAAACCAGCCCCCAAACGATCCAACAGGAGGCACGGACACCTCGCACGGGACCACTGTAACTTCTATGAACTGACCGCGTAGTCCCAGGTTTCCCGATTTGAGATTATGACGATAATTTGCAAAAATAACACTTAAACTTGAAAATAGGCCGCGAAAGGTTGAAAACCCAAACCAACCCTCAAACGACCGCGTAAAAGGCACGGCCACCTGGCACGGGACCAATGTAACATGTAAGAACTGACCGCGTCGTCCTGGGTCTCTCGATTTTTTATTATGATGATAATTTGAAAAAATCACACTTCGACTGGAAAACAGGCCGTTAAAGGGTGAAAACCCAAACGACCCTGTGGGAGGCACGAACACCTCGCACGGGACCATTGTAACTTGTCGGAAATGATCGCGTAGTCCCGGGTCTCCCGGTTAGAGAGTATGAAGATAATTTGCAAAAATCACACTTAGACTTGAAAACAGGCCGATAAAGGGTGAAAACACAAACCAGCCCCTAAACGACCCCGTAGGAGGCACGAACACCTCGCACGGGACCAATGTAACTTGTAGGAACTGACCACGTTGTCCCGGGTCTCCCCGTTTGAGAGTATGACGATAATTTGCAAAAATCACACTTAGACTTGAAAACAGGCCGTTAAAGGGTGAAAATCCAAACCAGCCCCAAAACGACCCTGTAGGAGGCACGAACACCTCGCACGGGACAAATGTAACTTCTATGAACTACTGCGTAGTCCCGGGTCTCCCGATTTGAGATTATGACGATAATTTTCATAAATAACACTTAGACTTTAAAACAGGCCGTTAAAGGGTGAAAACCCAAACCAGCCCTCAAACGACCCCGTAGGAGGCACAAACTCCTCGCACGGGACCAATGTAACTTGTAGGAATTGACCGCGTAGTCCCGGGTCTCCCGGTTTGAAATTATGACGATAATTTCCAAAAATCACACTTAGACTTGAAAACAGGTCGTTAAAGGGTGAAACCCCAAACCAGCCCCAAAATGACCCCGTAGGAGGCACGAACACCTCGCACTGGACCAATGTAACTTGTAGGAACTGACCACGTCGTCCCGGGACTCCCCGTTTGAGAGTATGATGATAATTTGCAAAAATCACACTTAGACTTGAAAACAGGCCGTTAAAGGGTTAAAACCCAAATCAGCCCTCAAACGACCTCGTAGGAGGAACGAACACCTCGTACGGGACCAATGTAACTTGTTGGAACTGACCGCGTAGTCCCGGGTCTCTCGATTTGAGAGTATGACGATAATTTTCAAAAAACACACTTAGACTTGAAAACAGGCCGTTAAAGGGTGAAAACCCAAACCAACCCTCAAATGACCCCGTAGGAGGCACGAACTACTCGCACGGGACCAATGTAACTCGTAGGAACTGACCCTGTAGTCCCGGGTCTCCCGGTTTGAGATTATGAATATAATTTGCAAAAATAACACTTAGACTTTAAAACATGCCGTTAAAGAGTGAAAACCCAAACCAGCCAGGAAACGACCCCGTAGGAGGCACGAACAACTCGCACAGGACCATTGTAACTGGTAGGAAATGGTCGCGTAGTCCCAGGTCTCCCGGTTAGAGAGTATGATGATAATTTACAAAAATCACACTTAGACTTGGAAATAGGCCGTTAAAGGGTGTAAACTCAAATCAGCCCTCAAATGACCCCGTAGGAGGTACGAACACCTCGCACGGGACCATTGTAACTGGTAGGAACTGACCGCGTAGTCCCGGGTCTCCCAGTTAGAGAGTATGATGATAATTTGAAAAAATCATACTCAGAATTGAAAACAGGCTGTTAAAGGGTGAAAATCCAAACCAGCCCCCAAACGACCCCGTAGGAGGCACGAAAACCTCGCACGGGACAAATGTAACTTGTAGGAACTAACCGCGTAGTCTCGGTTAGAGAGTATGATGATTATTTGCAAAAATCACACTTAGAATTGAAAATAGGCCGTTAAAGGGTGAAAACTCAAACCAGCCCCCAAACGAAAACGTAGGAGGCACGAACACCTCGCACGGGACCAATGTAACTTGTATTAAATGACCGCGTAGTCCTGGGTCTCCCGATTAGAGAGTATGACGATAATTTGCAAAAATCACACTTAGACTTGAAAACAAGCCGTTAAAGGGTGAAAACCCAAACCATCCACCAAACGACCCCGTAAGAGGCACGAACACTTCGCAAGGGACCAAAGTAACTTCTATGAACTAACCGTGTAGTCCCGGGTTTCCCGGTTTGAGATTATGACGATAATTTGCAAAAATAACACTTAGACTTAAAAACAGGCCGTTAAAGGGAGAAAACCCAAACCAGCCCCCAAATGACCGCATATGAGGCACGAACAACTCGCACGGGACCCTTGTAAGTGGTAGGAAATGACCGCATAGTCTCGGGTCTCCTGGTTAGAGAGTATGATAATAATTTGCAAAAATCACAATTAGACTTGGAAACAGGCCGTTAAAGGGTGAAAACACATACCAGCCCCAAAACGACCCCGTAGAAGGCACGAACACCTCACACGGGACCAATGTAACTTATAGGAACTGACCGCGACGTCCTGGGTCTCCTCGTTTGAGAGTATGATGATAATTTGCAAAAATCACACTTAGACTTGAAAACAGGCCGTTAAAGGGTGAAAACCCAAACCAGCCCCCAAACGACCCCGTAGGAGGCACGAACACCTCGTACGAGAACAATGTAACATATAGGTACAGATCGCGTAGTCTCGGGTCTCCCGGCTTGAGATTATGATGATAATTTGCCAAAATCACACTTAGACTTGAAAACAGGCCGTTAAAGGGTGAAAACCCAAACCAGCCCCCAAACGACCCAGTAGGAGGCACGAACAACTCGCACGGGGCCATTGTAACTTCTAGGAAATGACCGCGTAGTCCCGGGTCTCCCGGTTAGAGAGTATGGCAATAATTTGCAAAAATCACACTTAGACTTGAAAACACACACCAACCCCCAAACGACCTCGTAGGAGGCACGAACAACTCGCACGGGACCAATGTGACTTGTAGGAACTGACCACATCGTCCCGGGTCTCCCGATTAGAGATTATGATGATAATTTGCAAAAATCACACTTAGACTTGGAAACAGGCCGTTAAAGGGTGAAAATACATACCAGCCCCCGAACGACCCCGTAGGAGGCACGAACACCTCGCACGGAATCAATGTAACTTGTAGGAAATGACCGCATCGTCCCGGGTCTCCCCTGTTGAGAGTATGACGATACTTCAAAAAAATCACACTTTCTTGAAAAAAGGCCGTTAAAGGGTGAAAATCCAAACCAACCCTCAAACGACCCTGTAGGAGGCACGAACACCTCGCACGGGACCAATGTAACTTTTAGGAACTGACCGCATTGTACGGGGTCTCTTGGTTCGAGTGTATGACAATAATTTGCAAAAATCATACTTAGACTTGAAAAGAGGCCGTTAGAGGGTCAAAACCCAAACCAGCCCCAAAACAACCCCTTAGGAGGCACGAACACCTCACACGGGACAATTCTAACTTCTATGAACTGACCGCGTAGTCCCAGGTCTCCCGATTTGAGATTATGACGATATTTTTCATAAATAACACTTAGACTTGAATACAGGCCGTTAAAGGGTGGAAACCCAAACCAGCCCTCAAACGACCCCGTAGGAGGCACGAGCACCACGCACGGGATCAAAGTAATTTGTAGGAACTGACAGCATAGTCCCGGGTCTCCCGATTTGAGATTATGATGATAATTTGCGAAAATCACACTTAGTCTGGAAAACAGGCAGTTAAAGGGTGAAAACCCAAACCAGCCCCCAAATGACCCCGCAAGAGGCACAAACACCTCGCACGGGACCTTTGCAACTTGTTGGAAATGATCGTGTAGTCCCGGGTCTCTCGATTAGAGAGTATGACGATAATTAACAAAAATCTCACTTTGACTTGAAAACAGGCCGTTAAAGGGTAAAAACCAAAACCAGCCCCCAAATGACCCCGTAGGAGGCACGAACACCTCGCACGGGACCTTTGTAACTTGTAGGAAATGACCGCGTAGTCCCGGGTCTCCCGATTAGAGAGTATGACGATAATTTACAAAAATCACACTTAGACTTGAAAACAGGCCGTTAAAGGGTGAAAACACAAACCAGCCCCCAAACAACCCCGTAGGAGGCACGAACACCTCGCACGGGACCAATGTTTCTTGTAGGAAGTGACCACGTCGTCCCGGGTGTCCTGCTTAGAGAGTTTGAGGATAATTTGCAAAAATCAAACTTAGATTTGAAAATAGGCCGTTAAAGGGTAAAAACCCAAACCATCCCCCAAACGACCTCGTGGGAGGTACGAACACCTCGCATGAGATCATTGTAACTTGTAGGAATTGACTTCGTTGTCCCGGGTCTCTTGGTTGGAAAGTATGACGATAATTTGTATAAATCACACTTAGACTTGAAAACAGGCCGTTAAAGGGTGAAAACCCAAACCAGCCCCCAAACGACCCCGTAGAAGGCACGAACACCTCGCATGGGACCAATGTAACTTGTAGGAATTGACCGCGTTGTCTCGGGTCTCTCGGTTCGAGAGTATGATGATAATTTGCGAAAATCACACTTAGACTTGAAAACAGGTCGTTAAAGGGTGAAAACCCAAACCAGCCCCCAAACGACCCCGTAGGAGGCACGAACATCTCGCACGGGACCAATGTAACTTCAATGAACTGACCGCGTAGTCCCGGGTTTACCGATTTGATATTATGACGATAATTTGCAAAAATAACACTTAGACTTGAAAACAGGCCGTTAAAGGGTGAAAACCTAAACCAGCCCTCAAACGACCCCATAAGAGGCACGAACACCTCGCACGGGACCAATGTAACTTGTTAGAACTGATCACATCGTCCCGGGTCTCCCCGTTTGAGAGTATGACGGTAATTTGCAAAAAACACACTTAGACTTGGAAACAGGCCGCTAAAGGGTGAAAACCCAAACCAACCCCCAAACGACCCCGTAGGAGGCACGAACACCTCGCACGGGACAATTATAACTTCTATGAATAGACCGCGTAGTCTCGGGTCTCCCGATTTGAGATTATGATGATAATTTTCATAAATAACAGTTAGACTTGTATACTGGCCGTTAAAGGGTGAAACCCAAACCATCCCTCAAACGACCCCGTAGGAGGCACGAACACCTCGCACGGGACCAATGTAACTTGTAGTCCCGGGTCTCCCGGTTTGAGATTATGATAATAATTTGCAAAAATCACACTTAGACTAGAAAATAGGCCGTTAAAGGGTGAAACCCTAAACCAGCCCCCAAACGACCCCGTAGGAGGCCCGAACACCTCGCACGGGACCATTATAACTTGTAGGAACTGACCACGTCGTCCCGAGTCTCCCCGTTTGAGAGTATGATGATAATTTTCAAAAATCACGCTTAGACTTGAAAATAGGCCGTTAAAGGGTGAAAACCCAAACCAGGCCCCAAACGACCTCGTAGGAGGAACGAACACCCCGCACGGGACCAATGTAACTTGTAGGAACGAACCGTGTACTCCCGGGCCTCTCGATTTGAGAGTATGACGATAATTTTAAAAAATCACACTTAGACTTGAAAACAGGTCGTTAAAGGGAAAAAACCCAAACCAGCCCTCAAACGACCCCGTAGGACGCACGAACACCTCGCACGGGACCAATGTAACTTGTAGGAACTGACCCTGTAGTCCCGGGTCTCCCGGTTTGAGATTATGACGATAATTTGCAAAAATAACACTTAGACTTAAAAATAGGCCGTTAAAGAGTGAATACCCGAATCAGCCCTCAAACGACCCCGTAGGAGGCACGAACTCCTCGCACGGGAGCATTGTAACTGGTAGGAACTGACCGCGTAGTCCCGGTTAGAGAGTATGACGATAATTTGAAAAAATCACACTTATAATTTAAAACAGTCCGTTAAAGGGTGAAAACCCAAACCAACCCCCAAACGACCTCGTAGGAGGCACGAACACCTCGCACGGGACCAATGTGACTTGTAGGAACTAACCGCGTCGTCCCGGGTGTCTCGGTTTGAGAGTATGACGATAATTTGCAAAAATCACACCTAGACTTGAAAATAGGCCGTTAAAGGGTGAAAACCCAAACCAGCCCCCAAACGACTCCGTAGGGGGCACGAGCACCTCGCACGGGTCCAATGTAACTTCTATGAACTGGCCGCGTAGTTCAGAGTATCCCGATTTGAGATTATGACTATAATTTGCAAAAATAACACTTAGACTTGAAAACTGGTCGTTAAAGGGTGAAAACCCAAACCATCCCTCAAACGACCCCATAATAGGAACGAACACCTCGCACGGGACCAATGTAACTTGTTGGAATTGACCGCGTAGTTTTTGGTCTCCCGATTTTAGATTATGACGATAATTTGCAAAAATCACACATAGACTTGAAAACAAGTCGTTAAAGGGTGAAAACCCAATCCATCCCCCAAACGACCCCGTAGGAGGCACGAACACCTCACATGGGACCATTGTAACTTTTAGAAAATGACCGTTTAGTCCCGGGTCTCCCGGTTAGAGAGTATGATCATAATTTGCAAAAATCACACTTAGACTTGAAAATAGGCCGTTAAAGGGTGAAAACCCAAACCAGCCCCCAAACGACCCCGTAAGAGGCACGAACATCTCGCACAAGACCAATGTAACTTGTAGGTACTGACCCTGTAGTCCCGAGTCTCCCGGTTAGAGAGTATGATGATAATTTGCAAAAATCACACTTAGACTTGAAAATAGGGTGAAAACCCAACCAGCCCCCAAACGACCCCGTAAGAGGCACGAACGTCTCGCACAGGACCAATGTAACTCGTAGGTACTATCCCTGTAGTCCCGGGTCTCCCGATTTGAGATTATGATGATAATTTGTAAAAATAACACTTAGACTTGAAACACATGCCGTTAAAGGGTGAAAACCCAAACCATCCCTCAAACGACCCCGTAGGAGGCACGAACACCTCGCACGGGACCAATGTAACTTGTAGGAACTGATCGCGTCGTCCCGAGTTTCCCCGTTTAAGAGTATGACGATAATTAGCGAAAATCACACTTAGACTTGAAAATAGGCCGTTAAAGGGTGAAAACCCAAACCAGCCCCCCAAACGACCCCGTAGGAGGAACGAACACCTCGCACGGGACCAATGTAACTTGTAGGAACTGACCATTTAGTCCCGGGTCTCCCGATAAGAGAGTATGATAATAATTTGCAAAAATCACACTTAGACTTGAAAACAGGTCGTTAAAGGGTGAAAACCTATACCAACCCTCAAACGACCCCGTGGAAGGCACGAACACCTCACACGGGACCATTACAACCGGTAGGAAATGACCGCATAGTCCCGGGTCTCCCGATTAGAGAGTATGACGATAATTTGCAAAAATCACACTTAGACTTGGAAATAGGCCGTTAAAGGGTGAAAACACACACCAGCCCCCAAATGACCCCGTAGGAGGGACGAACACCTCGCACGGGACCAATTTAACTTGTAGGAACTGACCACATCGTCCCGGGTCTCCCTGTTAGAGAGTATGACGATAATTTGCATAAGTCACACTTAGACTTAAAAACAGGCCGTTAGAGGGTGAAAACCATGACCAGCCCCCAAACGACCCAATAGGAGGCACGAACACGTCGCACGGGACCAATGTAACTTGTAGGAACTGACCTCATAGTCCCAGGTCTCCCCGTTTGAGATTATGACGATAATTTGCAAAAATAATACATAAACTTGAAAATAGGTCGTTAAAGGGAGAAAACCTAAATCAGCCCTCAAACGACCCCGTAGGACGCACGAACACCTCGCACGGGACCATTGTAACTCGTAGGAACTCACCGCGTACTCCCGGGTCTTCCGGTTAGAGAGTATGGTGATAATTTGCAAAAATCATACTTAGACTTGAAAACAGGCCGTTAAAGGGTTAAAACCAAAACCAAACCCCAAACGACCCTGTAGGAGGCACGAACACGTCGTGCGGGACCAATGTAACTTGTAGGAACTGACCGCGTAGTCCCGGGTCTATCGATTTGAGTTTATGACGATAATTTGCAAAAATCACACTTAGACTGGAAAACAGGCCGTCAAAGGGTGAAAACCCGAACCAGCCTCAAAACGACCCCGTTGGAGGCACGAACATCTCGCACGGGACCAATGTAACTTGTAGGAACTGACTGCGTCATCCCGAGTCTCCCCGTTTGAGAGTATGACGATAATTTACAAAAATCACACTTACACTTGAAAACAGGTCGTTAAAGGGTCAAAACCCAAACCAGCCCCCAAACGACCTCATAGGAGGAACGTTCACCTCTCACGGAACCAATGTTACCTGTAAGAACTGACCGCGTAGTCCCGGGTCTCTCGGTTTGAGAGTATGACGATAATTTGCAAAAATCACACTTAGACTTGAAAACAGGTCGTTAAAGGGTGAAAACCAAAACCAGCCCCCAAACGACCCGGTAGGAGGCACGAACACCTCGCCCGGGACCAATGTAACTTGTAGGAACAGACCCTGTAGTCCCGGGTCTCCCGGTTTGAGATTTTGATGATAATTTGCAAAAATAACACTTAGGCTTGAAAACAGGCCGTTAAATGGTGAAAACACAAATCAGCCCTCAAATGACCTCGTAGGAGGCACGAACACCTCGCACGGGACCATTGTAACGGGTAGGAACTGACCGCATAGTCCTGGGTCTCCCGGTTAGAGAGTATGACGATAATTTGAAAAAATCACACTTAGACTTGAAAACAGGCCGTTAAAGGGTGGAAACCCAAACCAGCCCTCAAACGACCCATTAGGAGGCACGAACACCTCGAACAGGACCAATGTAAGTTGTAGGAACTGACCGCGTAGTCCCAGGTCTCTCGGTTTGAGATTGTAATGATAATTTGCAAAAATAACACTTAGACTTGAAAGCAGGCCGTTAAAAGGTGAAAACCCAAACTAGCCCCCAAACGACCCCGTAGGTGGCACGAACACCTCGCATGGGACGATCGTAACTTGTAGAAAATGACCGTGTAGTCCCGGGTCTCCCGGTTAGAGAGTATGATGATAATTTGCAAAAATCACACTTAGACTTGGAAACAGGGCGTTAAAGGGTGAAAACACAAACCTGCCCCCAAAAGACCCCGTAGCAGGCCCGAACACCTCGCACGGGACCAATGTAACTGGTAGGAACTGACCGCATCGTCTCGGTCTCCCCGTTTGAGAGTATGACGATAATTTTTTAAAATCACACTTAGACTTGAAAATAGGCCGTTAAAGGGTGAAAACTCAAACCAGCCCCCAAACGATTCCATAGGAGGGACGAACACCTCGCACGGGACCCATGTAGCTTGTAGGAACTGATCGCGTAGTCTCGGGTCTCTCGATTTGAGAGTATGACGATAATTTTCAAAAACCACAATTAGACTTGAAAACAGGCCGTTAAAGGGTGAAAACCCATACCAACCCCCAAACGACCCCGTAGGAGGCACGAACACCTCACGCGGGACCTATGTAACTTGTAGGAACTGACCCCGTAGTCTCGGGTCTCCCGGTTTGACATTATGACGATAATTTGCAAAAATAACACTAAGACTTGAAAACAGGCCGTTAAAGGGTGAAAACCCAAATCAGCCCCCAAACGAACCCCGTAGGAGGCACGAACACCTCGCACGGGACCATTGGAACTGGTAGGAACTGGCCGCTTTGTACGGGGACTCTTGGTTCGAGAGTATGACGATAATTTGAAAAAATCACACTTAGACTTCAAAACAGGCTGTTAAAGGGTGAAAACCCAAACTAGCCCCCAAACGTCCCCGTAGGAGGCACGAACACCTCGCACGAGACCATTGTAACTTGTAAGAACTGGCCTCGTAGTCCCGGGTCTCTTGGTTTGAGAGTATGACGATAATTTGCAAAAATCACACTTTCTTGAAAATAGGCCGTTAAAGGGTGAAAACCCAAACCAGCCCTCAAACAACCCCGTAGGAGGCACGAACACTTCGCACGGGACTAATGTATCTTTTAGGAACTGACCGCGTTGTACGGGGTCTCTTGGTTCGAGAGTATGACGATAATTTGGGAAAATCACACTTAGACTTGAAAACATGACATTAAAGGGTGAAAACCCAAACGACCCCGTAGGAGGCACGAACACCTCGCACGGGACCAATGTAACTTGTAGGAACTGACCGCGTAGTCCCGGGTCTCCCGGTTTGAGATTATGATGAGAATTTGCAAAAATCACACTTAGACTGGAAAATAGGCCATTAAAGGGTGAAAACCCAAACCAGTCTCCAAACGACCCCGTAGGAGGCCCGAACACCTCGCACGGGACCAATGTAACTTGTAGGAACTGACCACATCGTCCCGAGTCTCCCCGTTTGAGAGTATGATGATAATTTTCAAAAATCACGCTTAGACTTGAAAACAGGCCGTTAAAGGGTGAAAACCCAAACCAGACCCCAAACGACCTCGTAGGAGGAACGAACACCCCGCACGGGACCAATGTAACTTGTAGGAACTGACCGCGTTCTCCCAGGTCTCTCGATTTGAGAGTATGACGATAATTTTAAAAAATCACACTTAGACTTGAAAACAGGTCGTTAAAGGGAGAAAACCCAAACCAGCCCTCAAACGACCCCGTGGGACGCACGAACACCTCGCACGGGACCAATGTAACTTGTAGGAACTGACCCTGTAGTCCCGGGTCTCCCGGTTTGAGATTATGACGATAATTTGCAAAAATAACACTTAGACTTAAAAATAGGCCGTTAAAGAGTGAATACCCGAATCAGCCCTCAAAACGACCCCGTAGGAGTCACGAACACCTCGCACGGGAGCATTGTAACTGGTAGGAACTGACCGCGTAGTCCCGGTTAGAGAGTATGACGATAATTTGCAAAAATCACACTTAGATTTTAAAACAGTCCGTTAAAGGGTGAAAACCCAAACCAACCCCCAAACGACCTCGTAGGAGGCACGAACACCTCGCACGGGACCAATGTGACTTGTAGGAACTGACCCCGTCGTCCCGGGTGTCTCGGTTTGAGAGTATAACGATAATTTGCAAAAATCACACCTAAACTTAAAAATAGGCCGTTAAAGGGTGAAAACCCAAACCAGCCCCCAAACGACTCCGTAGGGGGCACGAGCACCTCGCACGGGTCCAATGTAACTTCTATGAACTGACCGCGTAGTCCCGAGTATCCCGATTTGAGATTATGACAATAATTTGCAAAAATAACACTTAGACTTGAAAACAGATCGTTAAAGGGTGAAAACCCAAACCAGCCCTCAAACGACCCCGTAAGAGGCACGAACACCTCGCACGGGACCAATGTAACTTGTTGGAACTGACCGCGTAGTTTTGGGTCTCCCGATTTTAGATTATGACGATAATTTGCAAAAATCACACTTAGACTTGAAAACAAGTCGTTAAAGGGTGAAAACTCAATCCAGCCCCCAAACGACCCCGTAGGAGGCACGAACACCTCGCATGGGACCATTGTAACTTATAGGAAATGACCGTTTAGTCCCGGGTCTCCCGGTTAGAGAGTATGATGACAATTTGCAAAAATAACATTTAGACTTAAAAATAGGCCGTTAAAGGGTGAAAACCTAAACCAGCCCCCAAACGACCCCGTAAGAGGCACGAACATCTCGCACAAGACCAATGTAACTTTTAGGTACTGACCCTGTAGTCCCGAGTCTCCCGGTTAGAGAGTATGATGATAGTTTGCAAAAATCACACTCAGATATGAAAATAGGCCGTTAAAGGGTGAAAACCCAAACCAGCCCCCAAACGACCCCGGAAGAGGCACGAACATCTCGCACAGGACCAATGTAATTTGTAGGTACTGAACCTGTAGTCCTGGGTCTCCCGATTTGAGATTATGATGATAATTTGTAAAAATAACACTTAGACTTGAAACACAGGCCGTTAAAGGGTGAAAACCCAAACCATCCCTCAAACGACCCCGTAGGAGGCACGAACACCTCGCACGGGACCAATGTAACTTGTAGGAACTGATCGCGTCGTCCCGGGTTTCCCCGTTTAAGAGTATGACGATAATTTGTGAAAATCACACTTAGACTTGAAAACAGGCCGTTAAAGGGTGAAAACCCAAACCAGCCCCCAAACGACCCCGTAGGAGGAACGAACACCTCGCACGAGACCAATGTAACTTGTAGGAACTGACCGTTTAGTCCCGGGTCTCCCGATTAGAGAGTATGATGATAATTTGCAAAAATCACACTTTGACTTGAAAACAGGTCGTTAAAGGGTGAAAACCCATACCAACCGCCAAACGACCCCGTGGAAGGCACGAACACCTCACACGAGACCATTACAACTGGTAGGAACTGACCGCGTAGTCCCGGGTCTCCCGACTAGAGATTATGACAATAATTTGTAAAAATCACACTTAGATTTGGAAACTGGCCGTTAAAGGGTGAAAACGTAAACCAGCCACCAAACGGCCCCGTAGGAGGCCCGAACACCTCGAACGGGACCATTGTAACCGGTAGGAAATGACCGCATAGTCTTGGGTCTCCCGATTAGAGAGTATGACGATAATTTGCAAAAATAACACTTAGACTTGGAAATAGGCCGTTAAAGGGTGAAAACACACACCAGCCCCCAAATGACCCCGTAGGAGGGACGAACACCTCGCACGGGACCAATTTCACTTGTAGGAACTGACCACATCGTCCCGGGTCACCCTGTTAGAGAGTATGACGATAATTTGCTAAAATCACACTTAGACTTTAAAACAGGCCGTTAGAGGGTGAAAACCCAGACCAACCCCCAAACGACCCCATAGGAGGCACGAACACGTCGCACGGGACCAATGTAACTTGTAGGAACTGACCTCGTAGTCCCGGGTCTCGCCGTTTGAGATTATGACGATAATTTGCAAAAATAACACTTAAACTTGAAAACAGGTTGTTAAAGGGAGAAAACCTAAATCAGCCCTCAAACAACCCCGGAGGAGGCACGAATACCTCGCACGGGACCATTGTAACTCGTAGGAGCTCATCGCATACTCCCGGGTCTTCCGGTTAGAGAGTATGGCGATAATTTGCAAAAATCACACTTAGACTTGAAAACAGGCCGTTGAAGGGTTAAAACCTAACCAAACCCCAAACGACCCCGTAGGAGGCACGAACACGTCACGCGGGACCAATGTAACTTGTAGGAACTGACCGTGTAGTCCCGAGCCTATCGGTTTGAGTTTATGCCGATAATTTGCAAAAATCACACTTAGACTAGAAAACAGGCCGTCAAAGGGTGAAAACCCGAACCAGTCCCAAAACGACCCCGTTGGAGGCACGAACACCTCGCACGGGACCAGTGTAACTTGTAGGAACTGACCGCGTCATCCCGAGTCTCCCCGTTTGAGAGTATGACGATAATTTACAAAAATCACACTTACACTTGAAAACAGGCCGTTAAAGGGTGAAAACCCAAACCAGCCCCCAAACGACCTCATAGGAGGAACGAACACCTCGCACGGAACCAATGTAACTTGTAGGAACTGACCGCGTAGTCCCGGGTCTCTCGGTTTGAGAGTATGACGATAATTTGCAAAAATCACACTTAGACTTGAAAACAGGTCGTTAAAGGGTGAAAACTAAAAACAGGCCCCAAACGACCCCGTAGGAGGCACAAACACCTCGCACGGGACCAATGTAACTTGTAGGAACAGACCCTGTAGTCTCGGGTCTCCCGGTTTGAGATTTCGATGATAATTTACAAAAATAACACTTAGGCTTGAAAGCAGGTCGTTAAAAGGTGAAAACACAAATCAGCCCTCAAATGACCTCGTAGGAGGCACGAACACCTCGCACGGGACCATTGTAACTGGTAGTAACTGACCGCATAGTCCTGGGTCTCCCAGTTAGAGAGTATGACGATAATTTGAAAAAATCACACTTAGACTTGAAAAGAGGCCGTTAAAGGGTGGAAACCCAAACCAGCCCTCAAACGACCCATTAGGAGGCACGAACACCTCGAACAGGACCAATGTAAGTTATAGGAACTGACCGCGTAGTCCAAGGTCTCCCGGTTTGAGATTATAATGATAATTTTCAAAAATCACACTTAGACTTGAAAACAGGCCGTTAAAGGGTGAAAACCCAAACCAGTCCCCAAACGACCCCGTAGGAGGCACGAACACCTCGCATGGGACCATTGTAACTTGTAGGAAATGACCGTGTAGTCCCGGGTCTCCCGGTTAGAGAGTATGATGATAATTTGCAAAAATCACACTTAGACTTGGAAACAGGGCGTTAAAGGGTGAAAACACAAACCTGCCCCGAAAAGACCCCGTAGGAGGCCCGAACACCTCGCACGGGACCAATGTAACTGGTAGGAACTGATCGCATCGTCTCGGGTCTCCCCGTTTGAGAGTATGACGATAATTTTTGAAAATCACACTTAGACTTGAAAACAGGCCGTTAAAGGGTGAAAACTCAAACCAGCCCCCAAACGACCCCATAGGAGGGACGAACACCTCGCATGGGACCCATGTAGCTTGTAGGAGCTGATCGCGTAGTCTCGGGTCTCTCAATTTGAGAGTATGACGATAATTTTCAAAAACCACAATTAGACTTGAAAACAGGCCGTTAAAGGGTGAAAACCCATACCAAACCCCAAACGACCCCGTAGGAGGCACGAACACCTCGCGCGGGACCTATGTAACTTGTAGGAACTGACCCCGTAGTCTCGGGTCTCCCGGTTTGACATTATGAAGATAATTTGCAAAAATAACACTAAGACTTAGACTTGAAAACAGGCCGTTAAAGGGTGAAAACCCAAACGACCCCGTAGGAGGCACGAACACATCGCACGGGACCAATGTAACTTGTAGGAACTGACCGCGTATTCCTGGGTCTCCCGATTTGAGATTATGAAGATAATTTTCATAAATAACACTTAGACTTGAATACAGGCCGTTAAAGGGTGAAAACCCAAACCAGCCCTCAAGCGACCCCGTAGGAGGCACGAACACCTCGCACGAGACCAATGTAACTTGTAGGAACTGACCGCGTAGTTCCGGGTCTCTCGATTTGAGATTATAATGATAATTTGCAAAAATCACACTTAGACTGGAAAACAGGCCGTTCAAGGGTGAAAACCCAAACCAGCCCCCAAAAGACCCCGTAGGAGGCACGAACACCTCGCACGGGACCAATGTAACTTGTAGGAGCTGACCGCGTAGTCCCGGGTCTCTCGATTTGAGCTCATAATGATAATTTGCAAAAATCACACTTAGACTGGAAAACAGGCCGTTAAAGGGTGAAAACCCAAACCAGCCACCAAACGACCCCGTATGAGGCACGAACACCTCGCACGGGACCAATGTAACTTGTAGGAACTGACCGCGTCGTCCCGGGTCTCTCTGTTTGAGAGTATGATGACAATTTGTAAAAATCACACATACACATGAAAATAGGCCGTTAAAGGCTGGAAACCCAAATAAACCCCCAAACGACCTCGTTGGAGGAACGAACACTTCGCACGAAACCAATGTAACTTGTAGGAACTGACCGCGTAGTCTTGGGTCTCTCGGTTTGAGAGTATGACGATAATTTGCAAAAATCACACTTAGACTTGAAAATAGGCCGTTAAAGGGTGAAAACCCAAACCAGCTCCCAAACCGCACGACAACCTCGCACGGGACTAATATAACTTGTAGGAACTGACCATGTAGTCCCGGGTCTCCCGGTTTGAGATTATGACGATAATTTGCAAAAATAACACTTAGACTTGAAAACTGACCGTTAAAGGGTGAAAACCCAAATCAGCCCTCAAACAACCCCGTAGGAGGCACGAACACCTCGCACGGGACCATTGTAACTGGTAGGAGCTGATCGCATAGTCCCGGGTCTCCCGGTTAGAGAGTATGACGATAATTTTCAAAAATCACACTTAGACTTGAAAACTGGCCATTAAAGGGTGAAAACCAAAACCAGCCCCCAAATGACCCCGTAGGAGGCACGAACACCTCGCACGTGACCAATGTAACTTGTCGGATCTGACCGCGTAGTCCCGGGTCTCCCGGTTAGAGGGTATGACGATAATATCCAAAAATCACACTTGAAATTGAAAACAGGTCGTTAAAGGGTGAAAACCCAAACCAGCCCCTAAACAACCCCGTAGGAGACACGAACACCTCGCACGGGACCAATGTAACTTGTAGGAAATGACCGCATAGTCCCGGGTCTCCCGGTTAGAGAGTATGACGATAATTTGCAAAAATCACACTTATACTTGAAAACAGGCCGTTAAAGGGTGAAAACCAAAACCAGCCCCCAAACAACCCCGTAGGAGTCACGAACACCTCGCACGGGAACAATGTAACTTCTATGAACTGACCGCGTAGTCCCGAGTTTCCCGGTTTGAGATTATGACGATAATTTTCAAAAAACACACTTAGACTTGGAAAGAGGCTATTAAAGGGTGAAAACACAAACTAGCCCCCAAACGACCCCGTAAGAGGCACGAACACCTCTCACGGGACCAATGTAACAGGTAGGAACAGACCGCGTAGTCCCGGGTCTCCCCGTTTGAGAGTATGATGATAATTTGTGAAAATCACACTTAGACTTGAAAACAGGCCATCAAAGGGTGAAAACCCAAACCAGCCCCCAAACGACCACGTGGGAGGTACGAACACCTAGCATGAGATCATTGTAACTAGTAGGAATTGACCTCGTAGTCCCGGGTCTCTTGGTTGGAAAGTATGACGATAATTTGTATAAATCACACTTAGACTTTAAAACATGCAGTTAAAGGGTGAAAACCCAAACCAGCCCCCAAACGACCCCGTATGAGGAACGAACACCTCGCACGGGACCAATGTAACTTGTAGGAATTGACCGCGTAGTTCTGGGTCTCCCGATTTTTTATTATGGCGATAATTTGCAAAAATCACACTTAGAATTGAAAACAGGCCGTTAAAGGGTGAAAACCCAAACCAGCCCCCAAACGACCCCGTAGGAGGTACGAACACCTCGCACGGGACCAATGTAACTTGTATTAAATGACCGCGTAGTCCCGGGTCTCCTGGTTAGAGAGTATGACGATAATTTTCAAAAATTACACTTAGACTTGAAAACAGGCCGTTAAAGGGTTAAAACCCAAATCAGCCCTCAAACGACCTCGTAGGAGGAACGAACACCTCGTACGGGACTAATGTAACTTGTTGGAACTGACCGCATAGTCCCGGGTCTCTCGGTTTGAGAGTATGACGATAATTTTCAAAAAACACACTTAGACTTGAAAACAGGCCTTTAAAGGTTGAAAAACCAAACCAGCCCCCAAACGACCCCGTAGGAGGCACGAACACCTCGCATTGGATAAATGTAACTTGTAGGAACTGACCCTATAGTCCAAGGTCTCCCGGTTTGAGATTATGATGACAGTTTGCAAAAATCACAATTAGAATTAAAAACCGGCCATTAAAGGGTGAAAACCCAAACCAGCCCCCAAACGACCCCGTTGGAGCCACGAACACCTCGCACGAGACCAATGTAACTTGAAGGAACTGACAGCGTAGTCCTGAGTCTCCCGGTTTGAGATTATGATGATAATTTGCAAAAATAACACTTAGACTTGAAAATAGGCCGTTAAAGGGTGAAAACCCAAATGAGCCCAAAAACGACCCCATTAGACGCACAAACACCTCATACAGGACCATTGTAAGTAGTAGGAAGTGACCGCGTAGTCCCGGGTCTCCCGGTTAGAGAGTATGACTATAATTCACAAAAATCACACTTAGACTTGAAAATAGGCCATTAAAGGTTGAAAACCCAAACCAGCCCCCAAACGACCTCGTGGGAGGCACGAACACCTCGCACGAGACCATTGTAACTTGTAAGAACTGACCTCGTAGTCCCGGGTTTCTTGGTTTGAAAGTAAGATGATAATTTGTAAAAATCACACTTAGACTTGAAACCCAGGCCGTTAAAGGGTGAAAACCCTACCCATCCCGCAAACGACCCTGTAGGAGGAACGAACACCTCGCACGGGACCAATGTAACTTGTAGGAACTGACCCCGTAGTCCCGGGTCTCCCGATTTGAGATTATGACGATAATTTGTAAAAATAACACTTAGACTTGAAAGCGGGCCGTTAAAGGGTGAAAACCCAAATCAGCCCCCAAACGACCCCGTAGGAGGCACGAACACCTCGCACGGGAGCATTGTAACTGGTAGGAACTGACCGCGTAGTCCCGGGTCTCCGGATTAGAGAGTATGATGATAATTTGCAAGAATCACACTTAGACTTGAAAACAGGCCGTAAAAGGGTGAAAACTCAAACCATCCCCCAAACGACCCCGTAGGAGGCACGCACACCTCGCACGGGACCAATGTAACTTGTAGGAACTGGCCGCGTCTTCCCGGGTCTCCCCATTTGAGAGTATGATGATAATTTGTAGAAATCACACTTTCTTAAAAACAGACCTTTAAAGTGTGAAAACCCAAACCAGCCCTCAAACGACCTTGTAGGAGGCACGAACACCTCGCACGGGACCAATGTAACTTTCTGGAACTGATCGCGTTGTACGTGGTCTCTTGGTTCGAGAGCATGACGATAATTTGCGAAAATCACACTTAGACTTCAAAAACAGGCCGTTAAAGGGTAAAAACCCAAACCAGTCCCCAAACGACCCCGTAGGAGGCACGAACACCTCGCACCGGACCTATGTAACATCTTTGAACTGATCGCGTAGTCCCGGGTCTCCGAATTTGAGATTATTACGATAATTTTCAAAATAACACTTAGACTCGAAAACTGGTCGTTAAAGGGTGAAAACCCAAACCAGCCCTCAAACGACCCCATAGGAGTCACGAACACCTCGCACGGGACCAATGTTGCTTGTAGGAACTGACAGCGTAGTCCCGGGTCTCCCG
The DNA here is from genome assembly GCA_949130495.1 of Sambucus nigra. Classification (NCBI taxonomy): domain Eukaryota; kingdom Viridiplantae; phylum Streptophyta; class Magnoliopsida; order Dipsacales; family Adoxaceae; genus Sambucus; species Sambucus nigra. The sequence goes on along the minus strand of OX422224.1, from coordinate 27,674,514 downwards.
GTTTGAGATTATGATGATAATTTGCAAAAATTACACTTAGACTTGAAAACAGGCCGTTAAAGGGTGAAAACCCAAATCAGCCCGCAAACGACCTCGTAGGAGGCATGAACACCTCGCACGAGACCAATTTAACTTGAAGGAACTGACAGCGTAGTCCCGGGTCTCCCGGTTTGAAATTATGATGATAATTTGCAAAAATAACACTTAGACTTGAAAACAGGCCGTTAAAGGGTGAAAACCCAAATCAGCCTGTAAACGACCCCATTAGACGCACAAACACCTCATACAGGACCATTGTAAGTAGTAGGAACTGACCGCGTAGTCCCGGGTCTCCCGGTTAGAGAGTATGACTATAATTCACAAAAATCACACTTAGACTTGAAAATAGGCCGTTAAAGGTGAAAACCCAAACCAGCCCCCAAACGACCTCGTGGGAGGCACGAGACCATTGTAACTTGTAAGAACTGACCTCATAGTCCCGGGTTTCTTGGTTTGAAAGTAAGATGATAATTTGTAAAAATCACACTAAGACTTGAAACCCAGGCCGTTAAAGGGTGAAAACCCTAACCATCCCGCAAACGACCCTGTAGGAGGAACGAACACCTCGCACGGGACCAATGTAACTTGTAGGAACTGACCCCGTAGTCCCGGGTCTCCCGGTTTGAGATTATGACGATAATTTGTAAAAATAACACTTAGACTTGAAAGCAGGCCGTTAAAGGGTGAAAACCCAAATCAGCCCCCAAACGACCCCGTAGGAGGCACGAACACCTCGCACGGGAGCAGTGTAACTGGTAGGAACTGACCGCGTAGTCCTGGGTCTCCGGATTAGAGAGTATGATGATAATTTGCAAGAATCACACTTAGACTTGAAAACAGGCCGTAAAAGGGTGAAAACTCAAACCATCCCCAAAACGATCCCGTAGGAGGCACGAACACCTCGCACGGGACCAATGTAACTTGTAGGAACTGGCCGCGTCGTCCCGGGTCTCCCCATTTGAGAGTATGACGATAATTTACAGAAATCACACTTTCTTGAAAACAGACCTTTAAAGGGTGAAAACCCAAACCAGCCCTCAAATGACCTTGTAGGAGGCACGAACACCTCGCACGGGACCAATGTAACTTTCCGGAACTGATCGCGTTGTACGTGGTCTCTTGGTTCGAGAGTATGATGATAATTTGCGAAAATCACACTTAGACTTCAAAAACAGGTCGTTAAAGGGTAAAAACCCAAACCAGTCCCCAAACGACCCCGTAGGAGGAACGAACACCTCGCACCGGACCTATGTAACATCTTTGAACTGATCGCGTAGTCCCGGGTCTCCGGATTTGAGATTATTATGATAATTTTCAAAAATAACACGTAGACTCAAAAACTGGTCGTTAAAGGGTGAAAACCCAAACCAGCCCTCAAACGACCCCATAGGAGGCACGAACACCTCGCACGGGACCAATGTAACTTGTAGGAACCGACCGCGTAGTCCCGGGTCTCCCGGTTTGAGATTATGATGATAATTTGCGAAAATCACACTTAGACTCGAAAACAGGCCATTAAAGGGTGAAACCCAAAACCCACCCCCAAATGACCCCGTAGGAGGCACGAACACCTCGCACGGGACCATTGTAACTTGTAGGAACTGACCGCGTAGTCCCGGGTCTCCCAGTTAGAGAGTATGACGATAATTTGCAAAAATCACACTTAGACTTGAAAACAGGCCGTTAAAGGGTGAAAACACAAACCAGCCCCCAAACGACCCCGTAGGAGGCACGAACACCTCGTACGGGACCAATGTAACTTGTAGGAACTGACCGCGTCGTCCCGGGTCTCCCGATTAGAGAATATCACTATAATTTGCAAAAATCACACTTAGACTTGAAAACAGGATGTTAAAGGGTGAAAACCCAAACCAGCCCCCAAACGACCCCGTAGGAGGCACGAACACCTCGCAATGGATCAATGTAATTTGTAGGAACTGACCCTGTAGTCCCGGATCTCCCAGTTTGAGATTATGATGATAATTTACAAAAATCACACTTAGACTTGAAACACAGGCCGTTAAATGGTGAAAACTAAAACCATCCCCCAAACGACCCCGTATAAGGCACGAACATCTCGCACGGGACCAATGTAACTTATAGGAACCGACCGCATCGTCCCGGGTCTCCCCGTTTGAGAGTATGAGGATAATTTGCAAAAATCACACTTGGACTTGAAAACAGGCCGTTAAAGGGTGAAAACCCAAACCAGCCGCCAAACGACCCCGTAGGAGGCACGAACACCTCGCACTGGATCAGTGTAACTTGTAGGAACTGACCTTGTAGTCCCGGGTCTCCCGGTTAGTGATTATGATGATAATTTGCAAAAATAACACTTAGACTTGAAACACGGGCCGTTAAAGGGTGAAAACCAAAACCATCCCCCAAACGACCCCATATGAGGCACGAACACCTCGCACGGGACCAATACAACTTGTAGGAACCGACCGCGTCATCCGGGATCTCCCCGTTTGAGAGTATGATGATAATTTGCAAAAATCACTCTTTCCTGAAAATAGGCGGTTAAAGGGTGAAAACCCAAACCAGCCCTCAAACGACCCTGTAGGAGGCACGAACACCTCGCACGGGGCCAATGTAACTTTTTGGAACAGGCCACATTGTACAGGGTCTCTTGGTTCGAGAGTATGACGATAATTTGCAAAAATCACACTTAGACTTAAAAACAGGCCGTTAAAGGGTGAAAACACAAACCAGCCCCCAAACGACCTCGTAGGAGGCACGAACACCTCGTACGGAACCAATGTAACTTGTAGGAACTTCCCGCGTCATCTCGGGTCTCCCGGTTAGAGAGTATGATGATAATTTGTGAAAATCACACTAAGACTTGAAAACAGGCCGTTAAAGGGTGAAAACCCAAACCAGCCGCCAAACGACCCCGTAGGAGGCACGAACACCTCGCACTGGATCAATGTAACTTGTAGGAACTCACCTTGTAGTCCCGGGTCTCCCGGTTTGTGATTATGATGATAATTTGCAAAAATCACACTTAGACTTGAAACCCTGGCCGTTAAAGGGTGAAAACCAAAACCATCCCCCAAACGACCCCATAGGAGGCACGAACACCTCGTACGTTACCAATGTAACTTGTAGGAACAGACCGCGTAGTCCCGGGTCTCCCGGTTAGAGAGTAAGATGATAATTTCCAAAAATCATACTTAGACTTGAAAACAGGCCGTTAAAGGGTGAAAACCCAAACTTGCCCCCAAACGACCCTGTAGGTGGCACGAACACCTCGTACGGGACCATTGTAACTGGTAGGAACTTACCGCGTAGTCCCGGTTCTCTCGGTTAGAGAGTATGACGATAATTTGCAAAAATCAGAATTAGACGTGAAAACAGGCCGTTAAAGGGTGAAATCCCAAACCAACCCCCAAACGACCTCGTAGATGGCACCCACACCTCGTACGGAACCAATGTGACTTGCAGGAACTGACCGCATCGTCCCGGGTCTCTCGATTTTAGAATATGACGATAATTTGCAAAAATCACACTTAAATTTGAAAACACGCCGTTAAAGGGTGAAAAATCAAACCAGCTCCCAAAAGACCCCGTAGGAGGCACGAACACCTCGCACGGGACCAATGTAACTTGTAGGAACCTACCGCGTGGTCCCTGGTCTCCCGACTAGAGAGTATGACGATAATTTGCAAAAATCACACTTATACTTTAAAACAGCCCCTTAAAGGGTGAAAACCCAAACAAGCCCCCAAACGACCCCGTAGGAGGCACGAACACCTCGCACGGGACCAATGTAACTTGTAGGAACCTACCGCATAGTACCGGGTCTCCCGATTAGAGAGTATGACGATAATTTGTGAAAATCACAATTTCTTAAAAATAGCCCGTTAAAGCGTGAAAACCAAAACTAACCCTCAAATGACCCCGTAGGAGGCACGAACACCTCGCACGGGACCTTTATAACTTGTAGGAATTGACCGCGTAGTTTCGGGTCTCCCAATTATAGAGTATGATGATAATTTGTAAATTCACACTTAGACTTGAAAACAGGCCGTTAAAGGGTGAAAGTCTAAACCAGCCCCCAAACGACCCCGTCGGAGCCGCCATAACCTCCCACGGGACCAACGTAACTTCTAGGAACTGATCACGTCGTCCCAGGTCTCCCCGTTTGAGAGTATCACGATAATTTGCAAAAATCACACTTAGACTTGAAAACGTGCCGTTAAAGGGTGAAAACCAAAACCCGCCCCCAAACAATCCCGTAGGACGCACGAACACCTCGCACTAGACCATTGTAACTTATAAGAACTGACCTCGTAGACCCGGGTCTCTTGGTTTGAAAGTAAGACGATAATTTGTAAAAATCACACTTAGACTTGAAACATAGGCCGTTAAAGGGTGAAAACCCAAACCATCCCTCAAACGACCCCGTAGGAGGCACGAACACCTCGTACGGGACCAATGTAACTTGTAGGAACTGACCGCGTCGTCCCGGGACTCCCGGTTTGAGATTATGATGATAATTTGCAAAAATCACACTTAGACTTGAAACACAAGCTGTTAAAGGGTGAAAAACAAAACAATCCCACAAACGACCCCGTATGAGGCACGAACACCTCGCACGGGACCAATGTAACTTGTAGGAACTGACCGCGTCGTCCCGGGTCTCTCGGATAGAGAGTATGACGATAATTTGCAAAAATCACACTTAGACTTTAAAACAGGCTGTTAAAGGGTGAAAACCCAAACCAGCCCCCAAACGACCCCGTAGGAGGTACGAACACCTCGCAATGGATCAATGTAAATTGTAGGAACTGACCCTATAGTCCCGGGTCTCCCGATTAGAGAGTATGATGATAATTTGCAAAAATCACACTTGGACTTGAAAACAGGCCGTTAAAGGGTGAAAACCCAAACCAACCCCCAAACGACCCCGTAGGAGGCACGAACACCTCGCAATGGATCAATGAAAATTATAGGAGCTGACCCTGTAGTCCCGGGTCTCCCGGTTTGAGATTATGACAATAATTTGCAAAAATCACACTTAGACTTGAAACACAGACCGTTAAAGGGTGAAAACCAAAACCATCCCCCAAACGACCCCATATGAGGCACGAACACCTCGCACGGGACCAATGAAACATGTAGGAACCGACCGCGTCCTCCCGGATCTCCCCGTTTGAGAGTATGACGATAATTGGCGAAAATCACACTTTCCTGAAAATAGGCCGTTAAAGGGTGAAAACCCAAACCAGCCCTCAAACGACCCCGTAGGAGGCACGACCACCTCGCGCGGGACCAATGTAACTTGTAGGAACTGACCCCGTAGTCTCGGGTCTCCCGATTTGACTTTCTGACGATAATTTGCAAAAATAACACTTAGACTTGAAAACAGGCCATTAAAGGGTGAAAACCCAAATCAGCCCCCAAACGAACACCGTAGGAGGCACGAACACCTCGCAAAGGACCATTGGAACTGGTAGGAACTGACCGCGTTGTACGGGGTCTCTTGGTTCGAGAGTGTGATGATAATTTGCAAAAATCACACTTAGACTTCAAAACAGGCTGTTAAAGGGTGAAAACCCAAACCAACCCCCAAACGACCCCGTAGGAGGCACGAACACCTCGCACGAGACCATTGAAACTTGTAAGAACTGACCTCGTAGTCCCGGGTCTCTTGGTTTGAAAGTAAGACGATAATTTGTAAAAATCACACTTAGACTTGAAACATAGGCCCTTAAAGGGTGAAAACCCAAACCATCCGCCAAACGACCCCGTAGGAGGCACGAACACCTCGTACGGGACCAATGTAACTTGTAGGAACTGACTGCGTCGTCTCGGGTCTCCCGGGTTGAGATTATGATGATAATTTGTGAAAATCACACTTAGACTGGAAAACAGGTCGTTAAAGGGAGAAAACCAAAACCCGCCCCCAAACAATCCCGTAGGACGCACGAACACCTCGCACTAGACCATTGTAACTTGTAAGAACTGACCTCGTAGTCCCGGGTCTCTTTGTTTGAAAGTAAGACGATAATTTGTAAAAATCACACTTAGACTTGAAACATAGGCCGTTAAAGGGTGAAAACCCAAACCATCCGCCAAACGACCCCGTAGGAGGCACGAACACCTCGTACGGGACCAATGTAACTTGTAGGAACTGACCGCGTCGGCCCGGGTCTCCCCGTTTGAGAGTATGACGATAATTCGCAAAAATCACACTTTCTTGAAAATAGGCCATTAAAGGGTGAAAACCCAAACCAGCCCTCAAACGACCCCGTAGGAGGCACGAACACCTCGTACGGGACCAATCTAACTTTTAGGAACAGACCGCGTTGTACGGGGTCTCTTGGTTCGATAGTATGACAATAATTTGGGAAAATCACACTTAGACTTGAAAACAGGCCGTTAAAGGGTAAAAAATCTCAAAACAGCCCTCAAACGACCCCGTAGGAGGCACGAACACCTCGCACGGGACCAATGTAACTTGTAAAAACCGACCGCGTAGTCCCGGGTCTCCCGGTTTGAGATTATGATGATAATTTGTGAAAATCACACTTAGACAGGAAAACAGGCTGTTAAAGAGTGAAAACCAAAACCCGCCCCCAAACGACCCCGTAGGAGGCACGAACACCTCGCACGGGACCATTGTAACTTGTAGGAACTGACCACGTCGTCCCGAGTCTCCCCGTTTGAGAGTATGATGATAATTTTCAAAAATCACGCTTAGACTTGAAAACAGGCTGTTAAAGGGTGAAAACACAAACCAGCCCCCAAACGACCCCGTAGGAGGCACGAACACCTCGTACGGGACCAATGTAACTTGTAGGAACTGACCGCGTCGTCCCGGGTCTCTCGAATAGAGAGTATGACGATAATTTGCAAAAATCACACTTAGACTTTAAAACAGGCTGTTAAAGGGTGAAAACCCAAACCAGCCCCCAAACGACCCCGTAGGAGGCACGAACACCTCGCAATGGATCAATGTAACTTGTAGGAACTGACCCTGTAGTCCCGAGTCTCCGGATTTGAGATTATGACGATAATTTGCAAAAATCACACTTAGACTTGAAACACAGGCCGTTAAAGGGTGAAAACCAAAACCATCCCCCAAACGACCCCGTATGAGGCACGAACACCTCGCACGGGACCAATGTAACTTGTAGGAACTGACCGTTTAGTCCAGGGTCTCCCGATTAGAGAGTATGATGATAATTTACAAAAATCACACTTGGACTTGAAAACAGGCCATTAAAGGGTGAAAACCCAAAGCAACCCCCAAACGACCCCGTAGGAGGCACGAACACCTCGCAATGGATCAATGAAAATTGTAGGAACTGACCCTGTAGTCCCGGGTCTCCCGGTTTGAGATTATGACGATAATTTGCAAAAATCACACTTTGACTTGAAACATAGACCGTTAAAGGGTGAAAACCAAAACCATCCCCCAAACGACCCCATATAAGGCACGAACACCTCGCACGGGACCAATGCAACTTATAGGAACCGACCGCGTCATCCCGGATCTCCCCGTTTGAGAGTATGACGATAATTGGCAAAAATCACACTTTCCTGAAAATAGGCCGTTAAAGGGTGAAAACCCAAACCAGCCATCAAACGACCCCGTAGGAGGCACGACCACCTCACGCGGGACCAATGTAACTTGTAGGAACTGACCCCGTAGTCTCGGGTCTCCCGGTTTGACTTTCTGACGATAATTTGCAAAAATAACACTTAGACTTGAAAACAGGCCATTAAAGGGTGAAAACCCAAATCAGCCCCCAAACGAACCCCGTAGGAGGCACGAAAACCTCGCACGGGACCATTGGAACTGGTAGGAACTGACCGCGTTGTACGGGGTCTCTTGGTTCGAGAGTGTGACGATAATTTGCAAAAATCACACTTAGACTTCAAAACAGGCTGTTAAAGGGTGAAAACCAAAACCAACCCCCAAACGACCCCGTAGGAGGCACGAACACCTCGCACGAGACCATTGTAACTTGTAAGAACTGAGCTCGTAGTCCCGGGTCTCTTGCTTTGAAAGTAAGACGATAATTTGTAAAAATCACACTTAGACTTGAAACATAGGCCGTTAAAGGGTGAAAACCCAAACCATCCGCCAAACGACCCCGTAGGAGGCACTAACACCTCTTACGGGACCAATGTAACTTGTAGGAACTGACCGCGTCGTGCCGGGTCTCTCAGTTTGAGATTATGATGATAATTTGTGAAAATCACACTTAGACTGGAAAACAGGCCGTTAAAGGGTGAAAACCAAAACCCGCCCCCAAACGATCCCGTAGGAGGCAAGAACACCTCGCACGGGACCATTGTAACTTGTAGGAACTGACCGCGTAGTCCCGAGTCTCCCGGTTAGAGAGTAAGACGATAATTTGCAAAAATCACAGTTAGACTTGAAAACAGGCCGTTAAAGGGTGAAAACACAAACTAGCCCCCAAACGACCCCGTAGGAGGCATGAACACCTCGTACGGGACCATTGTAACTTGTAGGAACTGACCGCGTAGTCCCGAGTCTCCCGGTTAGAGAGTAAGACGATAATTTGCAAAAATCACAGTTAGACTTAAAAACAGGCCGTTAAAGGGTGAAAACACAAACCAGCCCCCAAACGACCCCGTAGGAGGCAGGAACACCTCGTACGGGACCAATGTAACTTGTAGGAACTGACCGCGTCGTCCCGGGTCTCTCGGATAGAGAGTATGACGATAATTTGCAAAAATCACACTTAGACTTTAAAACAGGCTGTTAAACGACCCCGTAGGAGGCACGAACACCTCGCAATGGATCAATGTAACTTGTAGGAACTGACCCTGTAGTCCCGGGTCTCCCGATTTGAGATTATGACGATAATTTGCAAAAATCACACTTAGACTTGAAACACAGGCCGTTAAAGGGTGAAAACCAAAACCATCCCCCAAACGACCCCGTATGAGGCACGAACACCTCGCACGGGACCAATGTAACTTGTAGGAACTGACCGTTTAGTCCAGGGTCTCCCGATTAGAGAGTATGATGATAATTTGCAAAAATCTCACTTGGACTTGAAAACAGGCCGTTAAAGGGTGAAAACCCAAACCAACCCCCAAACTACCCCGTAGGAGGCACGAACACCTCGCAATGGATCAATGATAATTGTAGGAACTGACCCTGTAGTCCCGAGTCTCCTGGTTAGAGAGTAAGACGATAATTTGCAAAAATCACAGTTAGACTTGAAAACAGGCTGTTAAAGGGTGAAAACCCAAACCAGCCCCCAAACGACCCCGTAGGAGGCACGAACACCTCGCAATGGATCAATGTAACTTGTAGGAACTGACCCTGTAGTCCCGGGTCTCCCGGTTTGAGATTATGATGATAATTTGTAAAAATCACACTTAGACTTGAAACACAGACCGTTAAAGGGTGAAAACCAAAACCATCCCCCAAACGACCCCACATGAGGCACGAACACCTCGCACGGGACCAATGCAACTTGTAGGAACCGACCGCATCATCCCGGATCTCCCCGTTTGAGAGTATGACGATAATTGGCAAAAATCACACTTTCCTGAAAATAGGCCGTTAAAGGGTGAAAACACAAACCAGCCCTCAAACGACCCCGTATGAGGCACGACCACCTCACGCGGGACCAATGTAACTTGTAGGAACTGACCCCGTAGTCTCGGGTCTCCCGGTTTGACTTTCTGACGATAATTTGTAAAAATAACACTTTGACTTGAAAACAGGCCATTAAAGGGTGAAAACCCAAATCAGCCCCCAAACAAACCCCGTAGGAGGCACGAACACCTCGCACGGGACCATTGGAACTGGTAGGAACTGACCGCATTGTAAGGGGTCTCTTGGTTCGAGAGTGTGACGATAATTTGCAAAAATCACACTTAGACTTCAAAACAGGCTGTTAAAGGGTGAAAACCCAAACCAACCACCAAACGACCCCGTAGGAGGCACGAACACCTCGCACGAGACCATTGTAACTTGTAAGAACTGACCTCATAGTCCCGGGTCTCTTACTTTGAAAGTAAGACGATAATTTGTAAAAATCACACTTAGACTTGAAACATAGGCCGTTAAAGGGTGAAAACCCAAACCATCCGCCAAACGACCCCGTAGGAGGCACGAACACCTCGTACGGGACCAATGTAACTTGTAGGAACTGACCGCGTCGTGTCGGGTCTCTCGGTTTGAGATTATGATGATAATTTGTGAAAATCACACTTAGACTGGAAAACAGGCCGTTAAAGGGGAAAACCAAAACCCGCCCCCAAACGATCCCGTAGGAGGCACGAACACCTCGCACGGGACCATTGTAACTTGTAGGAACTGACCGTTTAGTCCAGGGTCTCCCGATTAGAGAGTATGATGATAATTTACAAAAATCACACTTGGACTTGAAAACAGGCCGTTAAAGGGTTAAAACCCAAACCAACCCCCAAACGACCCCGTAGGAGGCACGAACACCTCGCAATGGATCAATGAAAATTGTAGGAACTGACCCTGTAGTCCCGGGTCTCCCGGTTTGAGATTATGACGATAATTTGCAAAAATCACACTTAGACTTAAAACATAGACCGTTAAAGGGTGAAAACCAAAACCATCCCCCAACGACCCCATATGAGGCACGAACACCTCGCACGGGACCAATGCAACTTGTAGGAACCGACCGCGTCATCCCGGGTCTCCCCGTTTAAGAGTATGACGATAATTGGCAAAAATCACACTTTCCTGAAAATAGGCCGTTAAAGGGTGAAAACCCAAACCAGCCCTCAAACGACCCCGTAGGAGGCACGACCACCTCGCGCGGGACCAATGTAACTTGTAGGAACTGACCCCGTAGTCTCGGGTCTCCCGGTTTGACTTTCTGACGATAATTTGCAAAAATAACACTTAGACTTGAAAACAGGCCATTAAAGGGTGAAAACCCAAATCAGCCCCCAAACGAACCCCGTAGGAGGCACGAAAACCTCGCACGGGACCATTGGAACTGGTAGGAACTGACCGCGTTGTACGGGGTCTCTTGGTTCGAGAGTGTGACGATAATTTGCAAAAATCACACTTAGACTTCAAAACAGGCTGTTAAAGGGTGAAAACCCAAACCAACCTCCAAACGACCCCGCAGGAGGCACGATCACCTCGCACGAGACCATTGTAACTTGTAAGAACTGACCTCGTAGTCCCGGGTCTCTTGCTTTGAAAGTAAGACGATAATTTGTAAAAATCACACTTAGACTTGAAACATAGGCCGTTAAAGGGTGAAAACCCAAACCATCCGCCAAACGACCCCGTAGGAGGCACGAACACCTCGTACGGGACCAATGTAACTTGTAGGAACTGACCGCGTCGTGTCGGGTCTCTCGGTTTGAGATTATGATGATAATTTGTGAAAATCACACTTAGACTGGAAAACAGGCTGTTAAAGGGGAAAACCAAAACCCGCCCCAAACGATCCCATAGGAGGCACGAACACCTCGCACGGGACCATTGTAACTTGTAGGAACTGACCGCGTAGTCCCGAGTCTCCCGGTTTGAGATTATGATGATAATTTGTGAAAATCACACTTAGACTGGAAAATAGGCCGTTAAAGGGTGAAACCCAAAACCCTCCCCCAAACGACCCCGTAGGAGGCACGAACACCTCGTACGGGACCATTGTAACTTGTAGGAACTGACCGCGTAGTCCCGGGTCTCTCGGTTAGAGAGTATGATGATAATTTGTCAAAATCACACTTAGACTTGAAAACAGGCCGTTAAAGGGTGAAAACATAAACAAGCCCCCAAACGACCCCGTAGGAGGCACGAACACCTCGTACGGGACCAATGTAACTTGTAGGAACTGATCGCGTTATCCCGGGTCTCCCGGATAGTGAGTATGATGATAATTTGCAAAAATCACACTTAGACTTGAAAACAGGCTGTTAAAGGGTGAAAACCCAAACCAGCCCCCAAACGACCCCGTAGGAGGCACGAACACCTCGCAATGGATCAATGTAACTTGTAGGAACTGACCCTGTAGTCCCGGGTCTCCCAGTTTGTGATTATGATGATAATTTGTAAAAATCACACTTAGACTTGAAACACAGACCGTTAAAGGGTGAAAACCAAAACCATCCCCCAAACGACCCCATATGAGGCACGAAGACCTCGCACGGGACCAATGCAACTTGTAGGAACCGACCGCGTCATCTCGGATCTCCCCGTTTGAGAGTATGACAATAATTTGCAAAAATCACATTTAGACTTGAAAACAGGCCGTTAAAGGATGAAAACCCAAACCAGCCCCCAAACGACCCCGTAGGAGGCACGAACACCTCGCATGGGACCATTGTAACTTGTAGGAAATGACCGTGTAGTCCCGGGTCTCCCGGTTAGAGAGTATGATAATGATTTGCAAAAATCACACTTAGACTTGGAAACAGGCTGTTAAAGGGTGAAAACAAAAACCAGCCGCCAAACGACCCCGTAGGAGGCACGAACATCTCTCACGGGACCAATGTAACTTGTAGGAACAGACCGCGTCATCTCGGGTCTCCCCATTTGAGAGTATGATGATAATTTGTGAAAATCACACTTAGACTTGAAAACAGGCCGTTAAAGGGTGAAAACCCAAACCAGCACCCAAACGACCCCTTTAGAGGCACGAACACCTCGCACGAGACCAATGTGATTTGTAGGAACTGACCGTATCATCCCGAGTCTCCCCGTTTGAGAGTATGACGATAATTTACAAAAATCACACTTACACTTGAAAACAGGCCGTTAAAGGGTGAAAACCCAAACCAGCCCCCAAACGACCTCATAGGAGGAACGAACACCTCGCACGGAACCAATGTAACTTGTAGGAACTGACCGCGTAGTCCCGGGTATCTCGGTTTGAGAGTATGATGATAATTTGCAAATATCACACTTAGACTTGAAAACAGGCCGTTAACGGGTGAAAACCAAAACCAGCCCCCAAACGACTCCGTAGGACGCACGAACACCTCGCACGGGACCAATATAACTTGTAGGAACAGACCCTGTAGTCCCGGGTCTCCCGGTTTGGGATTTTGATGATAATTTGCAAGAATAACACTTAGGCTTGAAAACAGGCCGTTAAATGGTGAAAACACAAATCAGCCCTCAAACGACCCCGTAGGAGGCACGAACACCTCGCACGGGACCATTATAACTGGTAGGAACTGACTGCATAGTCCCGGGTCTCCCGGTTAGAGAGTATGACGATAATTTAAAAAAATCACATTTAGACTTGAAAACAGGCCGTTAAAGGGTTGAAACCCAAACCAGCCCTCAAACGACCCATTAGGAGTCACGAACACCTCGCACAGGACCAATGTAAGTTGTAGGAACTGAAAGTGTAGTCCCAGGTCTCCCGATTTGAGATTATGACGATAATTTGCAAAAATCACACTTAGACTTGAAAACAGGCCGTTAAAGGGTGAAAACCCAAACCAGTCCCCAAACGACCCCGTAGGAGGCACGAACACCTCGCACGGGACCGTTGTAACTTGTAGGAAATGACCGTGTAGTCCCGGGTCTCCCGGTTAGAGAGTATGGCGATAATTTACAAAAATCACACTTAGACTTGGAAACAGGGCGTTAAAGGGTGAAAACATAAACCAGCCCCCAAAAGACCCCGTAGGAGGCCCGAACACCTCGTATGGGACCAATGTAAGTGGTAGGAACTGACCGCATCGTCTCGGGTCTCCCCGTTTGAAAGTATGACGATAATTTTTGAAAATCACACTTAGACTTGAAAATAGGTCGTTAAAGGGTGAAAACTCAAACCAGCCTCCAAACGACCCCGTAGGAGGGACGAACACCTCGCACGGGAGCCATGTAGCTTGTAGGAACTGATCGCGTAGTCTCGGGTCTCTCGGTTTGAGAGTATGACGATAATTTTTAGAAACCACACTTAGATTTGAAAACAGGCCGTTAAAGGGTGAAAACCTATACCAACCCCCAAACGACCCCGTAGGAGGCACGAACACCTCGCGCGGGACCAATGTAACTTGTAGGAACTGATCCCATAGTCTCGGGTCTCCCGGTTTGACATTATGACGATAATTTGCAAAAATAAAACTTAGACTTGAAAACAGGCCGTTAAAGGGTGAAAACCCAAATCAGCCCCCAAACGAACCCCGTAGGAGGCACGAACACCTCGCATGGGACCATTGGAACTGGTAGGAACTGACCGCATTGTACGGGGACTCTTGGTTCGAGAGTATGACGATAATTTGAAAAAATCACACTTAGACTTCAAAACAGGCTGTTAAAGGGTGAAAAGCCAAACCAGCCCCCAAACGACCCTGTAGGAGGCACGAACACCTCGCACGAGACCATTGTAACTTGTAAGAATTGACCTCGTAGTCCCGGGTCTCTTGGTTTGAAAGTGAGATGATAATTTGTAAAAATCACACTTAGACTTGAAACACAAGCCGTTAAAGGGTGAAAACCCAAACCATTCGCCTAACGACCCTGTAGGAGTCACGAACACCTCGTACGAGATCAATGTAACTTGTAGGAACTGACCGCATAGGCCCGGGTCTCCCCGTTTCAGAGTATGATGATAATTTGCAAAAATCACACTTTCTTGAAAATAGGCCGTTAAAGGGTGAAAACCCAAACCAGCCCTCAAACGACCCCGTAGGAGGCACGAACACCTCGCACCGGACCAATGTAACTTTTAGGAACTGACCGCGTTGTACGGGGTCTCTTTGTTCGAGAGTACGATGATAATTTGGGAAAATCACACTTAGAATTGAAAACAGGCCGTTACAGGGTGAAAACCCAAACCAGATCCCAAACGACCCCGTAGAAGGCATGAACATATCGCACGGGACCAATGTAACTTGTAGGAACTGACCGCGTAGTCCTGGGTCTCCCGATTTGAGATTATGACGGTAATTTTCATAAATAACACTTAGACTTGAATACAGGCCGTTAAAGGGTGAAAACCCAAACCAGCCCTCAAACGACCCCGTAGGAGGCACGAACACCTCGCACGGGACCAATGTAACTTGTAGGAACTGACCGCGTAGTCCCGGGTCTCTCGGTTTGAGCTTATAATGTTAATTTGCAAAAATCACACTTAGACTGGAAAACAGGTCGTTCAAGGGTGAAAACCCAAACCAGCCCCCAAACGACCCCGTATGAGGCACGAACACCTCGCACGGGACCAATGTAACTTGTAGGAACAGACCCTGTAGTCCCCGGTCTCCCAGTTTGAGATTTTGATGATAATTTGCAAAAATAACACTTAGGCTTGAAAACAGGCCGTTAAATGGTGAAAACACAAATCAGCCCTAAAACGACCCCTTAGGAGGCACGAAAACCTCGCACGGGACCATTGTAACTGGTAGGAACTGACCGCATAGTCCCAGGTCTCCCGGTTAGAGAGTATGACGATAATTTGAAAAAATCACACTTAGACTTGAAAACAGGTCGTTAAAGGGTGGAAACCCAAACCAGCCCTCAAACGACCCATTAGGAGGCACGAACACCTCGCACAAGACCAATGTAAGTTGTAGGAACTGAAAACGTAGTCCCAGGTCTCCCGGTTTGAGATTATGACGATAATTTGTAAAAATCACATTTAGACTTGAAAACAGGCCATTAAAGGGTGAAAACCCAAACCAGCGCCCAAACGACCCCGTAGGAGGCACGAACACCTCGCATGGGACCATTGTAACTTGTAGTAAATGACCGTGTAGTCCCGGGTCTCCTCGTTAGAGAGTATGATGATAATTTGCAAAAATCACACTTAGACTTGGAAACAGGGCGTTAAATGGTGAAAACACAAACCAGCCCCCAAAAGACCCCGTAGGAGGCCCGAACACCTCGCACGGGACGAATGTAACTGGTAGGAACTAACCGCATCATCTCGGGTCTCCCCGTTTGAGAGTATGACGATAATTTTTTAAAATCACACTTAGACTTGAAAACAGGCCGTTAAAGGGTGAAAACTCAAACCAGTCCCCAAACGACCCCGTAGGAGGGATGAACACCTCGCACGGGATCCATGTAGCTTGTAGGAAATGATCGCGTAGTCTCGGGTCTCTCGGTCTGAGAGTATGACGATAATTTTCAAAAACCGCACTTAGACTTGAAAACAGGCCGTTAAAGAGTGAATACCCATACCAACCCCCAAACGACCCCGTAGGAGGCACGAACACCTCGCGTGGGACCAATGTAACTTGCAGGAACTGATCCCGTAGTCTCGGGTCTCCCGGTCTGACATTATGACGATAATTTGCAAAAATAAAACTTAGACTTGAAAACAGGCCGTTAAAGGGTGAAAATCCAAATCAGCCCCCAAACGAACCCCGTAGGAGGCACAAACACCTCGCATGGGACCATTGGAACTGGTAGGAACTGACCGCATTGTACGGGGTCTCTTGGTTCGAGAGTATGACGATAATTTGAAAAAATCACACTTATACTTAAAAACAGGCTGTTAAAGGGTGAAAAGCCAAACCAGCCCCCAAACGACCGTGTAGGAGGCACGAACACCTCGCACGAGACCATTGTAACTTGTAAGAAATGACCTCGTAGTCCCGGGTCTCTTGGTTTGAAAGTAAGATGATAATTTGTAAAAATCACACTTAGACTTGAAACACAAGACGTTAAAGGGTGAAAACCCAAACCATTCGCCTAACGACCCTGTAGGAGTCACGAACACCTCGTACGAGACCAATGTAACTTGTAGGAACTGACCGCATAGGCCCGGGTCTCCCCGTTTCAGAGTATGATGATAATTTGCAAAAATCACACTTTCATGAAAATAGGTCGTTAAAGGGTGAAAACCCAAACCAGCCCTCAAACGACCCCGTAGGAGGCACGAACACCTCGCACGGGACCAATGTAACTTTTAGGAACTGACCGCGTTGTACGGGGTCTCTTTGTTCGTGAGTATGATGATAATTTAGGAAAATCACACTTAGACTTGAAAACAGGCCGTTACAGGGTGAAAACCCAAACCAGATCCCAAACGACCCCGTAGAAGGCATGAACATATCGCACGGGACCAATGTAACTTGTAGGAACTGACCGCGTAGTCCTGGGTCTCCCGATTTGAGATTATGATGGTAATTTTCATAAATAACACTTTGACTTGAATACAGGCCGTTAAAGGGAG
The DNA here is from genome assembly GCA_949130495.1 of Sambucus nigra. Lineage (NCBI taxonomy): Eukaryota > Viridiplantae > Streptophyta > Magnoliopsida > Dipsacales > Adoxaceae > Sambucus > Sambucus nigra. The sequence goes on along the minus strand of OX422224.1, from coordinate 27,657,349 downwards.
AAAACCCAAACTAGCCCTCAAACGACCCCGTAGGAGGCACGAACACCTCGCACGGGACCAATGTAACTTGTAGGAACTGACCACGTAGTCCCGGGTCTCTCGGTTTGAGCTTATAATGATAATTTGCAAAAATCACACTTAGACTGGAAAACAGGCCGTTCAAGGGTGAAAACCCATACCAGCCCCCAAACGACCCCGTATGAGGCACGAACACCTCGCACGGGACCAATGTAACTTGTAGGAACGAACCCTGTAGTCCCCGGTCTCCCGGTTTGAGATTTTGATGATAATTTGCAAAAATAACACTTAGGCTTGAAAACAGGCCGTTAAATGGTGAAAACACAAATCAGCCCTAAAACGACCTCTTAGGAGGCACGAAAACCTCGCACGGGACCATTGTAACTGGTAGGAACTGACCGCATAGTCCCGGGTCTCCCGGTTAGAGAGTATGACGATAATTTGAAAAAATCACACTTAGACTTGAAAACAGGCCGTTAAAGGGTGGAAACCCAAACCAGCCCTCAAACGACCCATTAGGAGGCACGAACACCTCGCACAGGACGAATGTAAGTTGTAGGAACTGAAAGCGTAGTCCCAGGTCTCCCGATTTGAGATTATGACGATAATTTGTAAAAATCACATTTAGACTTGAAATTAGGCCGTTAAAGGGTGAAAACCCAAACCAGCGCCCAAACGACCCCGTAGGAGGCACGAACACCTCGCATGGGACCATTGTAACTTGTAAGAAATGACCGTGTAGTCCCGGGTCTCCTGGTTAGAGAGTATGACGATAATTTGCAAAAATCACACTTAGACTTGGAAACAGGGCGTTAAAGGGTGAAAACACAAACCAGCCCCCAAAAGACCCCGTAGGAGGCCCGAACACCTCGCACGGGACCAATGTAACTGGTAGGAACTAACCGCATCGTCTCGGGTCTCCCCGTTTGAGAGTATGACGATAATTTTTGAAAATCACACTTAGACTTGAAAACAGGCCGTTAAAGGGTGAAAACTCAAACCAGTCCCCAAACGACCCCGTAGGAGGGATGAACACCTCGCACGGGATCCATGTAGCTTGTAGGAACTGATCGCGTAGTCTCGGGTCTCTCGGTCTGAGAGTATGACGATGATTTTCAAAAACCGCACTTAGACTTGAAAACAGGTCGTTAAAGAGTGAATACCCATACCAACCCCCAAACGACCCCGTAGGAGGCACGAACACCTCGCGCGGAACCAATGTAACTTGTAGGAACTGATCCCATAGTCTCGGGTCTCCCGGTCTGACATTATGACGATAATTTGCAAAAATAAAACTTAGACTTGAAAACAGGTCGTTAAAGGGTGAAAACCCAAATCAGCCCCCAAACGAACCCCGTAGGAGGCACGAATACCTCGCACGGGACCATTGGAACTGATAGTAACTGACCGCATTGTACGGGGTCTCTTGGTTCGAGAGTATGACGATAATTTGAAAAAATCACACTTAGACTTCAAAATAGGCTGTTAAAGGGTGAAAAGCCAAACCAGCCCCCAAACGACCCCGTAGGAGGCACGAACACCTCGTACGAGACCATTGCAACTTTAAGAACTGGCCTCGTAGTCCCGAGTCTCTTGGTTTGAAAGTAAGACGATAATTTGTAAAAATCACACTTAGACTTGAAACATTGGCCGTTAAAGGGTGAAAACCCAAACCATTCACCAAACGACCCCGTAGGAGGCACGAACACCTAGAACTGGACCAATGTAACTTGTAGGAACTGGCCGCGTCGGCCCGGGTCTCCCCGTTTGAGAGTATGACGATAATTTGCAAAAATCACACTTTCTTGAAAATAGGCCCTTAAAGGGTGAAAACCTAAACCAGCCCTCAAACGACCCCGTAGGAGGCACGAACACCTCGCACGGGACCAATCTAACTTTAAGAAACTGACCGCGTTGTACGGGGTCTCTTGGTTCGAGAGTATGATGATAATTTGGGAAAATCACACTTGGACTTGAAAACAGGCTTTTAAAGGGTGAAAACCCAAACCAGATCCCAAACGACCCCGTAGGAGGCACGAACATATCGCACGGGACCAATGTAACTTGTAGGAACTGACCGGGTAGTACTGGGTCTCCCGATTTGAGATTATGACGATAATTTTCATAAATAACACTTAGACTTGAATGCAGGCCGTTAAAGGGTGAAAACCCTAACCAGACCTCAAACGACCTCGTAGGAGGCACGAACACCTCGCACGGGACCAATGTAACTTGTAGGAGATGACCCCGTAGTCCCGGGTCTCTCGGTTTGAGCTTATAATGATAATTTGCAAAAATCACACTTAGACTGGAAAATAGGCCGTTAAAGAGTGAAAACCCAAACCAGCCACCAAACGACCCCGTATGAGGCACGAACACCTCGCACGGGACCAATGTAACTTATAGGAACTGACCACGTCGTCCCGGGTCTCCCCGTTTGAGAGTATGATGACAATTTGTAAAAATCACACTTACACTTTAAAACAGGTCGTTAAACGCTGAAAACCAAAATCAGCCCCCAAACGACCTCGTCGGAGGAACGAACACTTCGCACGGAACCAATATAACTTGTAGGAACTGACCGCGTAGTCCTGGGTCTCTCGGTTTGAGAGTATGACAAAAATTTGCAAAAATCACACTTAGACTTGAAAATAGGTCGTTAAAGGTTGAAAACCCAAACCGCACGAACACCTCGCACGGGACCAATATAACTTATAGGAACTGTCCTGTAGTCCCGGGTCTCCCGGTTTGAGATTATGATGATAATTTGCAAAAATAACACTTAGACTTGAAAACAGGCCTTTAAAGGGTTAAAACCCAAATCAGCCCTCAAACAACCCCGTAGGAGGCACGAACACCTCGCACAGGACCATTGTAACTGGTAGGAACTGACCGCATAGTCTCGGGTCTCCCGGTTAGAGAGTATGACGATAATTTTCAAAAATCACACTTAGACTTGAAAACAGGCCATTTAAGGGTGAAAACCCAAACCAGCCCCCTCATGACCCCGTAGGAGGCACGAACACCTCGCACGGGACCAATGTAAATTGTAGGAACTGACCGCGTAGTCCCGGGTCTCCCGGTTAGAGTGTATGACGATAATATCCAAAAATCACACTTAAAATTAAAAACAGGCCGTTAAAGGTTGAAAACCCAAACCAGCCCCTAAACAACCCCGTAGGAGACAAGAACACCTCGCACGGGACCAATGTTACTTGTAGGAAATGACCGCGTAGTCCCGGGTCTCCCGGTTAGAGAGTATGATGATAATTTGCAAAAATCACACTTAGACTTGAAAACAGGCCGTTAAAGGGTGAAAACAAAAACCAGCCCCCAAATGACCCCGTAGGAGTCACGAACACCTCGCACGGGACCAATGTAACTTCTATGAACTGACCGCGTAGTCCCGAGTTTCCCGGTTTGAGATTATGATGATAATTTGCAAAAATAACACTTAGATTAGGAAACAGGCTGTTAAAGGGTGAAAACACAAACTAGCCCCCAAATGACCCGTAAGAGGCACGAACACCTCTCACGGGACCAATGTAACATGTAGGAACTGACCGCGTAGTCCCGGGTCTCCCCATTTGTGAGTATGACGATAATTTGTGAAAATCACACTTAGACTTGGAAACAGGCCGTTAAAGGGTGAAAACCCAAACCAGCCCCCAAACGACCCCGTAGGAGGAACGAACACGTCGCACAGGACCAACGTGACTTGTAGGAACTGACCACGTCGTCCCGGGTCTCCCGGTTAGAGAGTATGATGATAATTTGCAAAAATCAAAATTAGACATGAAAATAGGCCGTCAAAGGGTGAAAACCCAAACCAGCCCCCAAACGACTTCGTGGGAGGTACGAACACCTCGCATGAGATCTTGTAACTTGTAGGAATTGACCTCGTAGTCCCGGGTCTCTTGGTTGGAAAGTATGACAATAATTTGTATAAATCACACTTAGACTTGAAAACAAGCAGTTAAAGGGTGAAAACCCAAACCAGCCCCCAAACGACCCCGTAAGAGGAACGAACACCTCGCACGGTACCAATGTAACTTTTAGGAATTGACCGTGTAGTCCTGGGTCTCCCGATTTTTTATTATGACGATAATTTGCAAAAATCACACTTAGACTTGAAAACAGGCCGTTAAAGGGTGAAAACCCAAACCAGCCCCCAAACGACCCCGTAGGAGGCACGAACACCTCGCACGGGACCAATGTAACTTGTAGGAACTGACCGCGTAGTCCCGGGTCTCTCGGTTTGAGAGTATGATGATAATTTGCAAAAATCACACTTGGACTTGAAAATAGGCCGTTAAAGGATGAAAACCCAAACCAGCCCCCAAACGACCCCGTAGGAGGCACGAACACCTCGCACTGGATCAATGTAACTTGTAGGAACTGACCATGTAGTCCCAGGTCTCCCGATTTGAGATTATGATGACAATTTGTAAAAATCAGACTTAGAATTGAGAACCGGCCATTAAAGGGTGGAAACCCAAACCAGCCCCCAAACGACCCCGTAGGAGGCACGAACACCTCGCACGGTACCAATGTAACTTGTAGGAACTGACCGCGTAGTCCCGGGTCTCCCGATTAGAGAGTATGATGATAATATTAAAAAATGACACTTCGAATTGAAAACAGGCCGTTAAGGGGTGAAAAGCCAAACCAGCCCCCAAACAACCCAGTAGTAGGCACGAACACCTCGCACGGGACCAATGTAACTTCTATGAACTGACCGCGTAGTCCCGGTTTTCTCAGTTTGAGATTATGACGATAATTTGCAAAACTAACACTTAGATTTGAAAACAAGCCGTTAAAGGGTGAAAACCCAAACCAGCCCTAGAACGACCCCGTAGGAAGCACGAACACCTCGTACGGGACCAATGTAACTTGTAGGAACTGACCGCGTAGTCCCGGGTCTCCCGATTAGAGAGTATGACAATAATATCCAAAAATGACACTTCGAATTGAAAACAGGCCGTTAAGGGGTGAAAACCTAAACCAGCCCCCAAACAACCCCGTAGTAGGCACGAACACCTCGCACGGGACCAATGTAACTTCTATGAACTGACCGCGTAGTCCCGGGTCTCCCGGTTAGAGAGTATGACGAGAATTTGCCAAAATCACACTTAGACTTGAAAACAGGCCGTTAAAGGGTGAAAACCAAAACCAGCCCCCAAACGACCTTGTAGGAGTCACGAACACCTCGCACGGGACCAATGTAACTTCTATGAACTGACCGCGTAGTCCCGAGTTTCCCGGTATGAGATTATGACGATAATTTGCAAAAATAACACTTAGACTTGGAAACAGGCTGTTAAAGGGTGAAAACATAAACTAGCCCCCAAACGACCCCGTAAGAGGCACGAACACCTCTCACGGGACCAATGTAACATGTAGGAACTAACCGCGTAGTCCCGGGTCTCCCCATTTGAGAGTATGACGATAATTTGTGAAAATCACATTTAGACTTGAAAACAGGCCGTTAAAGGGTGAAAACCCAAACCAGCCCCCAAACGACCCCGTAGGAGGAACGAACACGTCGCACGGGACCAACGTGACTTGTAGGAACTGACCACGTCATCCCGGGTCTCCCGGTTAGAGAGTATGATGATAATTTGCAAAAATCAAACTTAGACATGAAAATAGGCCGTCAAAGGGTGACTACCCAAACCAACCCCCAAACGACCTCGTGGGAGGTACGAACACCTCGCATGAGATCATTGTAACTTCTAGGAATTGACCTCGTAGTCCCGGGTCTCTTGGTTGGAAAGTATGACGATAATTTGTATAAATCACACTTAGACTTGAAAACATGCAGTTAAAGGGTGAAAACCCAAACCAGCCCCCAAACGACCCCGTAAGAGGAACGAACACCTCGCACGGGACCAATGTAACTTGTAGGAATTGACCGCATAGTCCTGGGTCTCCCGATTTTTTAATATGATGGTAATTTGCAAAAATCACACTTAGACTTGAAAATAGGCCGTTAAAGGGTGAAAACCCAAACCAGCCCCCAAACGACCCCGTAGGAGGCACGAACACCTCGCATGGGACCAATGTAACTTGTAGGAACTGACCGCGTAGTCCCGGGTCTCTCGGTTTGAGAGTATGACTATAATTTGCAAAAATCACACTTGGACTTGAAAATAGGCCGTTAAAGGGTGAAAACCCAAACCAGCCCTCAAACGACCCCGTAGGAGGCACGAACACCTCGCACTGGATCAATGTAACTTGTAGGACTGACCCTGTAGTCCCGGGTCTCCCGGTTTGAGATTATGATGACAATTTGTAAAAATCACACTTAGAATTGAAAACCGGCCATTAAAGGGTGAAAACCCATACCAGCCCCCAAACGACCCCGTAGGAGGCACGAACACCTCGCACGAGACCAATGTAACTTGTAGGAACTGACCGCGTAGTCCCGGGTCTCCCGATTAGAGAGTATGACGATAATATCCAAAAATGACACTTCTAATTGAAAACAGGCCGTTAAGGGGTGAAAACCTAAACCAGCCCCCAAACAACCCCGTAGTAGGCACGAACACCTCGCACGGGACCAATGTAACTTCTATGAACTGACCGCGTAGTCCCGAGTTTCCCGGTTTGAGATTATGACGATAATTTGCAAAAAACACACTTAGACTGGAAAACAGGCCCTTAAAGCGTTAAAACCCAAACCATCCCCCAAACGACCCCGTAGGAGGCACGGACACCTCGTACGGGACCGATGTAACTTGTAGGAACTGACCCCGTAGTCCCGGGTCTCCCGGATTGAGATTATGACGATAATTTGCAAAAATAAAACTTAGACTTGAAAGTAGGCCGTTAAAGGGTGAAAACCGAAATCAGCCCCCAAACGACCCCGTAGGAGGCACGAAAACCTCGCACGGGACCAATGTAACTTGTAGGAACTGACCGCGTAGTCCCGGGTCTCTCGGTTTGAGAGTATGACGATAATTTGCAAAAATCACACTTAGACTTGAAAATTGGCCGTTAAAGGGTGAAAACCCAAACCAGCCCCCAAACGACCCCGTACGAGGCACGAACACCTCGTACGGGACCAATGCAAGTTGTAGGAACAGACCCTATAGTCCCGGATATCCGGGATTGAGATTATGACAATAATTAGCAAAAACAACACTTAGACTTAAAAATAGGTCGTTAAAGGGTGAAAACAAAAACTTCCCCCAAATGACCCTGTAGGTGGCACGAACACCTCGCACGGGACCATTGTAACTGGTAGGAACTTACCGCATAGTCTCAGGTCTCCCGGTTAGAGAGTATGACAATAATTTGCAAAAATCAGACTTGGAATTGAAAACCGGCCATTAAAGGGTTAAAACCCAAACCAGCCCCCAAACGACCCCGTAGGAGGCACGAACACCTCGCACGGGACCAATGTAACTTGTAGGAACTGACCGCGTAGTCCCGGGTCTCCCGATTACAGAGTATGACGATAATATCCAAAAATGACACTTAGAATTGAAAATAGGCCGTTAAGGGGTGAAAACCAAAACCAGCCCCCAAAAAACCCCGTAGTAGGCACGAACACCTCGCACGGGACCAATGTAACTTCTATGAACTGACCGCGTAGTACCGGGTTTCCCGGTTTGAGATTATGATGATAATTTGCAAAAAAATAACACTTAGACTTGAAAATAGGCCGTTAGAGGGTGAAAACGCAAACCATCCCTCAAACGACCCCGTAGGAGGCACGAACACCTCATACGGGACCAATGTAACTTGTAGGAACTGACCCCGTAGTCCCGGGTCTCCCGGTTTAAGATTATGACGATAATTTGCAAAAATAAAACTTAGACTTGAAAGTAGGTCGTTAAAGGGTGAAAACCCAAATCAGCCCCCAAACGACTCCGTAGGAGGCACGAACACCTCGCATGGGACCATTGTAACTTGTAGGAAATAACTGTGTAGTCCTGGGTCTCCCGGTTAGAGAGTATGATGATAATTTGCAAAAATCACACTTAGACTTGGAAACTGGCTGTTAAAGGGTGAAAACACAAACCAGACGCCAAACGACCCCGTAGGAGGCACGAACATCTCTCACGGGACCAATGTAACTTGTGGGAACTGACCGCGTCGTCCCGGGCCTCCCCGTTTGAGAGTATGATGATAATTTGCAAAAATCACACTTAGACTTGGAAACTGGCTGTTAAAGGGTGAAAACACAAACCAGACGCCAAACGACCCCGTAGGAGGCACGAACATCTCTCACGGGACCAATGTAACTTGTAGGAACTGACCGCGTAGTCCCGGGTCTCTCGGTTTGAGAGTATGATGATAATTTGCAAAAATCACACTTGGACTTGAAAATAGGCCGTTAAAGGATGAAAACCCAAACCAGCCCCCAAACGACCCCGTAGGAGGCACGAACACCTCGCACTGGATCAATGTAACTTATAGGAACTGACCATGTAGTCCCAGGTCTCCCAATTTGAGATTATGATGACAATTTGTAAAAATCAGACTTAGAATTGAGAACCGGCCATTAAAGGGTGGAAACCCAAACCAGCCCCCAAACGACCCCGTAGGAGGCACGAACACCTCGCACGGGACCAATGTAACTTGTAGGAACTGACCGCGTAGTCCCGGGTCTCCCGATTAGAGAGTATGATGATAATATTAAAAAATGACACTTCGAATTGAAAACAGGCCGTTAAGGGGTGAAAAGCCAAACCAGCCCCCAAACAACCCAGTAGTAGGCACGAACACCTCGCACGGGACCAATGTAACTTCTATGAACTGACCGCGTAGTCCCGGTTTTCTCAGTTTGAGATTATGACGATAATTTGCAAAAATAACACTTAGATTTGAAAACAGGCCGTTAAAGGGTGAAAACCCAAACCAGCCCTAGAACGACCCCGTAGGAAGCACGAACACCTCGTACGGGACCAATGTAACTTGTAGGAACTGACCCCGTAGTCCCGGGTCTCCCGGTTTGAGATTATGACGATAATTTGCAAAATTAAAACGTAGACTTGAAAGTAGGCCGTTAAAGGGTGAAAACCCAAATCAGCCCCCAAACGACCCCGTAGGAGGCACGAACACCTCGTACGGGACCAATGTAACTTGTAGGAACTGACCGCGTTGTCCCGGGTCTCCCGGTTTGAGAGTATGACTATAATTTGCAAAAATCACACTTGGACTTGAAAATAGGCCGTTAAAGGGTGAAAACCCAAACCAGCCCCCAAATGACCTCGTAGGAGGCACGAACACCTCGCACTGGATCAATGTAACTTGTAGGAACTGACCCTGTAGTCCCGGGTCTCCCGGTTTGAGATTATGATGACAATTTGTAAAAATCACACTTAGAATTGAAAACCGGCCATTAAAGGGTGAAAACCCAAACCAGCCCCCAAACGACCCCGTAGGAGGCACGAACACCTCGCACGGGACCAATGTAACTTGTAGGAACTGACCGCGTTGTCCCGGGTCTCCCGATTAGAGAGTATGACGATAATATCCAAAAATGACACTTCGAATTGAAAACAGGCCGTTAAGGGGTGAAAACCTAAACCAGCCCCCAAACAACCCCGTAGTAGGCACGAACACCTCGCACGGGACCAATGTAACTTCTATGAACTGACCGCGTAGTCCCGGGTTTCCCGGTTTGAGATTATGACGATAATTTGCAAAAATAACACTTAGACTTGAAAACAGGCCGTTAAAGGGTGAAAACTCAAACCAGCCTTCAAACGACCCCGTAGGAGGCACGAACACCTCGTACGGGACCAATGTAACTTTTAGGAACTGACCCCGTAGTCCCGGATCTCCCGGTTTGAGATTATGATAATAATGTGCAAAAATAAAACTTAGACTTGAAAGTAGGCCGTTAAAGGGTGAAAACCCAAATCAGCCCCCAAATGACCCCGTAGGAGGCACGAACACCTCGTACGGGACCAATGTAACTTGTAGGAACTGACCGCGTTGTCCCGGGTCTCCCGATTTGAGAGTATGACGATAATTTGCAAAAATCACACTTGGACTTGAAAATAGGCCGTTAAACGCTGAAAACCCAAATCAGCCCCCAAACGACCTCGTCGGAGGAACGAACACTTCGCACGGAACTAATATAACTTGTAGGAACTGTCCGCGTAGTCCTGGGTCTCTCGGTTTGAGAGTATGACGATAATTTGTAAAAATCACACTTAAACTTGAAAATAGGCCGTTAAAGGGTGAAAACCCAAACCAGCTCCCAAACCGCACGAACTCCTCGCACGGGACCAATATAACTTGTAGGAAATGCCCTGTAGTCCCGGGTCTCCCGATTTGAGATTATGACGATAATTTGCAAAAATAACACTTAGACTTGAAAACAGGCCGTTAAAGGGTAAAAACCCAAATCAGCCCTCAAACAACCCCGTAGGAGGCACGAACACCTCGCACGGGACCATTGTAACTGGTAGGAACTGACCGCATAGTCCCGGGTCTCCCGGTTAGAGAGTATGACGATAATTTTCAAAAATCTCACTTAGACTTGAAAATCGGCCATTAAAGGGTGAAAACCCAAACCATCCCCCTAATGACCCCGTAGCAGGCACGAACACCTTGCACGGGACCAATGTAACTTGTAGGAACTGATCGCGTAGTCCCGGGTCTCCCGGTTAGAGAGTATGACGATAATATCCAAAAATCACACTTAAAATTGAAAACAGGCCGTTAAAGGTTGAAAACCTAAACCAGCCCCTAAACAACCCCGTAGGAGACACGAACACCTCGCACAGGACCAATGTTACTTGTAGGAAATGACCGCGTAGTCCCGGGTCTCCCGGTTAGAGAGTATGACGAGAATTTGCCAAAATCACACTTAGACTTGAAAACAGGCCGTTAAAGGGTGAAAACCAAAACCAGCCCCCAAACGACCTTGTAGGAGTCACGAACACCTCGCACGGGACCAATGTAACTTCTATGAACTGACCGCGTAGTCCCGAGTTTCCCGGTATGAGATTATGACGATAATTTGCAAAAATAACACTTAGACTTGGAAACAGGCTGTTAAAGGGTGAAAACATAAACTAGCCCCCAAACGACCCCGTAAGAGGCACGAACACCTCTCACGGGACCAATGTAACATGTAGGAACTAACCGCGTAGTCCCGGGTCTCCCGATTTGAGAGTATGACGATAATTTGTGAAAATCACATTTAGACTTGAAAACAGGCCGTTAAAGGGTGAAAACCCAAACCAGCCCCCAAACGACCCCGTAGGAGGAACGAACACGTCGCACGGGACCAACGTGACTTGTAGGAACTGACCACGTCATCCCGGGTCTCCCGGTTAGAGAGTATGATGATAATTTGCAAAAATCAAACTTAGACATGAAAATAGGCCGTCAAAGGGTGACTACCCAAACCAACCCCCAAACGACCTCGTGGGAGGTACGAACACCTCGCATGAGATCATTGTAACTTCTAGGAATTGACCTCGTAGTCCCGGGTCTCTTGGTTGGAAAGTATGACGATAATTTGTATAAATCACACTTAGACTTGAAAACATGCAGTTAAAGGGTGAAAACCCAAACCAGCCCCCAAACGACCCCGTAAGAGGAACGAACACCTCGCACGGGACCAATGTAACTTGTAGGAATTGACCGCATAGTCCTGGGTCTCCCGATTTTTTAATATGATGGTAATTTGCAAAAATCACACTTAGACTTGAAAATAGGCCGTTAAAGGGTGAAAACCCAAACCAGCCCCCAAACGACCCCGTAGGAGGCACGAACACCTCGCATGGGACCAATGTAACTTGTAGGAACTGACCGCGTAGTCCCGGGTCTCTCGGTTTGAGAGTATGACTATAATTTGCAAAAATCACACTTGGACTTGAAAATAGGCCGTTAAAGGGTGAAAACCCAAACCAGCCCTCAAACGACCCCGTAGGAGGCACGAACACCTCGCACTGGATCAATGTAACTTGTAGGAACTGACCCTGTAGTCCCGGGTCTCCCGGTTTGAGATTATGATGACAATTTGTAAAAATCACACTTAGAATTGAAAACCGTCCATTAAAGGGTGAAAACCCATACCAGCCCCCAAACGACCCCGTAGGAGGCACGAACACCTCGCACGAGACCAATGTAACTTGTAGGAACTGACCGCGTAGTCCCGGGTCTCCCGATTAGAGAGTATGACGATAATATCCAAAAATGACACTTCTAATTGAAAACAGGCCGTTAAGGGGTGAAAACCTAAACCAGCCCCCAAACAACCCCGTAGTAGGCACGAACAGCTCGCTTGGGACCAATGTAACTTCTATGAACTGACCGCGTAGTCCCGAGTTTCCCGGTTTGAGATTATGACGATAATTTGCAAAAAACACACTTAGACTGGAAAACAGGCCGTTAAAGCGTTAAAACCCAAACCATCCCCCAAACGACCCCGTAGGAGGCACGGACACCTCGTACGGGACCGATGTAACTTGTAGGAACTGACCCCGTAGTCCCGGGTCTCCCGGATTGAGATTATGACGATAATTTGCAAAAATAAAACTTAGACTTGAAAGTAGGCCGTTAAAGGGTGAAAACCGAAATCAGCCCCCAAACGACCCCGTAGGAGGCACGAACACCTCGCACGGGACCAATGTAACTTGTAGGAACTGACCGCGTAGTCCCGGGTCTCTCGGATTGAGATTATGACGATAATTTGCAAAAATAAAACTTAGACTTGAAAATTGGCCGTTAAAGGGTGAAAACCCAAACCAGCCCCCAAACGACCCCGTACGAGGCACGAACACCTCGTACGGGACCAATGCAAGTTGTAGGAACAGACCCTATAGTCCCGGATATCCGGGATTGAGATTATGACAATAATTAGCAAAAACAACACTTAGACTTAAAAATAGGTCGTTAAAGGGTGAAAACAAAAACTTCCCCCAAATTACCCTGTAGGTGGCACGAACACCTCGCACGGGACCATTGTAACTGGTAGGAACTTACCGCATAGTCTCAGGTCTCCCGGTTAGAGAGTATGACAATAATTTGCAAAAATCAGACTTGGAATTGAAAACCGGCCATTAAAGGGTTAAAACCCAAACCAGCCCCCAAACGACCCCGTAGGAGGCACGAACACCTCGCACTGGACCAATGTAACTTGTAGGAACTGACCGCGTAGTCCCGGGTCTCCCGATTACAGAGTATGACGATAATATCCAAAAATGACACTTAGAATTGAAAATAGGCCGTTAAGGGGTGAAAACCAAAACCAGCCCCCAAAAAACCCCGTAGTAGGCACGAACACCTCGCACGGGACCAATGTAACTTCTATGAACTGACCGCGTAGTACCGGGTTTCCCGGTTTGAGATTATGATGATAATTTGCAAAAAAATAACACTTAGACTTGAAAATAGGCCGTTAGAGGGTGAAAACGCAAACCATCCCTCAAACGACCCCGTAGGAGGCACGAACACCTCATACGGGACCAATGTAACTTGTAGGAACTGACCCCGTAGTCCCGGGTCTCCCGGTTTAAGATTATGACGATAATTTGCAAAAATAAAACTTAGACTTGAAAGTAGGTCGTTAAAGGGTGAAAACCCAAATCAGCCCCCAAACGACTCCGTAGGAGGCACGAACACCTCGCATGGGACCATTGTAACTTGTAGGAAATAACTGTGTAGTCCTGGGTCTCCCGGTTAGAGAGTATGATGATAATTTGCAAAAATCACACTTAGACTTGGAAACTGGCTGTTAAAGGGTGAAAACACAAACCAGACGCCAAACGACCCCGTAGGAGGCACGAACATCTCTCACGGGACCAATGTAACTTGTAGGAAATAACTGTGTAGTCCTGGGTCTCCCGGTTAGAGAGTATGATGATAATTTGCAAAAATCACACTTAGACTTGGAAACTGGCTGTTAAAGGGTGAAAACACAAACCAGACGCCAAACGACCCCGTAGGAGGCACGAACATCTCTCACGGGACCAATGTAACTTGTAGGAACTGACCGCGTAGTCCCGGGTCTCTCGGTTTGAGAGTATGATGATAATTTGCAAAAATCACACTTGGACTTGAAAATAGGCCGTTAAAGGATGAAAACCCAAACCAGCCCCCAAACGACCCCGTAGGAGGCACGAACACCTCGCACTGGATCAATGTAACTTATAGGAACTGACCATGTAGTCCCAGGTCTCTTGGTTTGAGATTATGATGATAATTTGCAAAAATAACACTTAGACTTGAAAACAGGTCGTTAAAGGGTGAAAACTAAAATTAGCCCGCAAACGACCCCGTTAGAGGCACAAACACCTCGCACGAGACCATTATAACTGGTAGGAACTGACCGCGTAGTCCCGGGTCTCCCGGTTAGAGAGTATGATGATAATTCACAAAAATCACACTTAGACTTGAAAACAGGCCGTTAAAGGGTGAAAACCCAAACCAGCCCTCAAACGACCCTGTAGGAGGCATGAACACCTCGCACGGGACCAATGTAAATTGTAGGAACTGACCGCGTAGTCCCGGGTCTCCCGGTTAGAGTGTATGATGATAATATCCAAAAATCACACTTAAAATTGAAAACAGGCCGTTAATGGTTGAAAACCCAAACCAGCCCCTAAACAACCCCGTAGGAGACAAGAACACCTCGCACGGGACCAATGTTACTTGTAGGAAATGACCGCGTAGTCCCGGGTCTCCCAGTTAGAGAGTATGATGATAATTTGCAAAAATCACACTTAGACTTGAAAACAGGCCGTTAAAGGGTGAAAACAAAAACCAGCCCCCAAATGACCCCGTAGGAGTCACGAACACCTCGCACGGGACCAATGTAACTTCTATGAACTGACCGCGTAGTCCCGAGTTTCCCGGTTTGAGATTATGATGATAATTTGCAAAAATAACACTTAGACTAGGAAACAGGCTGTTAAAGGGTGAAAACACAAACTAGCCCCCAAACGACCCCTAAGAGGCACGAACACCTCTCACGGGACCAATGTAACATGTAGGAACTGACCGCGTAGTCCCGGGTCTCCCCATTTGTGAGTATGACGATAATTTGTGAAAATCACACTTAGACTTGGAAACAGGCCGTTAAAGGGTGAAAACCCAAACCAGCCCCCAAACGACCCCGTAGGAGGAACGAACACGTCGCACAGGACCAACGTGACTTGTAGGAACTGACCACGTCGTCCCGGGTCTCCCAGTTAGAGAGTATGATGATAATTTGCAAAAATCAAAATTAGACATGAAAATAGGCCGTCAAAGGGTGAAAACCCAAACCAGCCCCCAAACGACTTCGTGGGAGGTACGAACACCTCGCATGAGATCTTGTAACTTGTAGGAATTGACCTCGTAGTCCCGGGTCTCTTGGTTGGAAAGTATGACAATAATTTGTATAAATCACACTTAGACTTGAAAACAAGCAGTTAAAGGGTGAAAACCCAAACCAGCCCCCAAACGACCCCGTAAGAGGAACGAACACCTCGCACGGGACCAATGTAACTTTTAGGAATTGACCGTGTAGTCCTGGGTCTCCCGATTTTTTATTATGACGATAATTTGCAAAAATCACACTTAGACTTGAAAACAGGCCGTTAAAGGGTGAAAACCAAAACCAGCCCCCAAACGACCCCGTAGGAGGCACGAACACCTCGCACGGGACCAATGTAACTTGTAGGAACTGACCGCGTAGTCCCGGGTCTCTCGGTTTGAGAGTATGATGATAATTTGCAAAAATCACACTTGGACTTGAAAATAGGCCGTTAAAGGATGAAAACCCAAACCAGCCCCCAAACGACCCCGTAGGAGGCACGAACACCTCGCACTGGATCAATGTAACTTGTAGGAACTGACCATGTAGTCCCAGGTCTCCCGATTTGAGATTATGATGACAATTTGTAAAAATCAGACTTAGAATTGAGAACCGGCCATTAAAGGGTGGAAACCCAAACCAGCCCCCAAACGACCCCGTAGGAGGCACGAACACCTCGCACGGGACCAATGTAACTTGTAGGAACTGACCGCGTAGTCCCGGGTCTCCCGATTAGAGAGTATGACGATAATATCCAAAAATGACACTTCGAATTGAAAACAGGCCGTTAAGGGGTGAAAACCTAAACCAGCCCCCAAACAACCCCGTAGTAGGCACGAACACCTCGCACGGGACCAATGTAACTTCTATGAACTGACCGCGTAGTCCCGGGTTTCCCGGTTTGAGATTATGACGATAATTTGCAAAAAACACACTTAGACTGGAAAACAGGCCGTTAAAGGGTGAAAACCCAAACCAGCCCCCAAATGACCTCGTAGGAGGCACGAACACCTCGCACTGGATCAATGTAACTTGTAGGAACTGACCCTGTAGTCCCGGGTCTCCCGGTTTGAGATTATGATGACAATTTGTAAAAATCACACTTAGAATTGAAAACCGGCCATTAAAGGGTGAAAACCCAAACCAGCCCCCAAACGACCCCGTAGGAGGCACGAACACCTCGCACGGGACCAATGTAACTTGTAGGAACTGACCGCGTAGTCCCGGGTCTCCTGATTAGAGAGTATGACGATAATATCCAAAAATGACACTTCGAATTGAAAACAGGCCGTTAAGGGGTGAAAACCTAAACCAGCCCCCAAACAACCCCGTAGTAGGCACGAACACCTCGTACGGGACCAATGTAACTTCTATGAACTGACCGCGTAGTCCCGGGTTTCCCGGTTTGAGATTATGACGATAATTTGCAAAAAACACACTTAGACTGGAAAACAGGCCGTTAAAGCGTTAAAACCCAAACCATCCCCCAAACGACCCCGTAGGAGGCACGGACACCTCGTACGGGACCAATGTAACTTGTAGGAACTGACCGCGTTGTCCCGGGTCTCCCGATTTGAGAGTATGACGATAATTTGCAAAAATCACACTTGGACTTGAAAATAGGCCGTTAAACGCTGAAAACCCAAATCAGCCCCCAAACGACCTCGTCGGAGGAACGAACACTTCGCACGGAACTAATATAACTTGTAGGAACTGTCCGCGTAGTCCTGGGTCTCTCGGTTTGAGAGTATGACGATAATTTGTAAAAATCACACTTAAACTTGAAAATATATCGTTAAAGGGTGAAAACCCAAACCAGCTCCCAAACCGCACGAACTCCTCGCACGGGACCAATATAACTTGTAGGAAATGCCCTGTAGTCCCGGGTCTCCCGATTTGAGATTATGACGATAATTTGCAAAAATAACACTTAGACTTGAAAACAGGCCGTTAAAGGGTGAAAACCCATACAAACCCTCAAACGACCCCGTAGGAGGCACGAACACCTAGCATGGGACCAATGTAACTTGTAAGAACTGAGCCCGTAGTCCCAGGTCTCTCGGTTTGAGATTATGATGATAATTTGCAAAAATAACACTTAGACTTGAAAACAGGTCGTTAAAGGGTGAAAACCCAAATCAGCCCGCAAACGACCCCGTTAGAGGCACAAACACCTCGCATGAGACCATTATAACTGGTAGGAACTGACCGTGTAGTCCCGGGTCTCCCGGTTAGAGAGTATGATGATAATTCACAAAAATCACACTTAGACTTGAAAACAGGCCGTTAAAGGGTGAAAACCCAAACCAGCCCTCAAACGACCCTGTAGGAGGCATGAACACCTCGTACGGGACCAATGTAAATTGTAGGAACTGACCGCGTAGTCCCGGGTCTCCCGGTTAGAGTGTATGACGATAATATCCAAAAATCACACTTAAAATTGAAAACAGGCCGTTAAAGGTTGAAAACCCAAACCAGCCCCTAAACAACCCCGTAGGAGACAAGAACACCTCGCACGGGACCAATGTTACTTGTAGGAAATGACCGCGTAGTCCCGGGTCTCCCGGTTAGAGAGTATGATGATAATTTGCAAAAATCACACTTAGACTTGAAAACAGGCCGTTAAAGGGTGAAAACAAAAACCAGCCCCCAAATGACCCCGTAGGAGTCACGAACGCCTCGCACGGGACCAATGTAACTTCTATGAACTGACCGCGTAGTCCCGAGTTTCCCGGTTTGAGATTATGATGATAATTTGCAAAAATAACACTTAGACTAGGAAACAGGCTGTTAAAGGGTGAAAACACAAACTAGCCCCCAAACGACCCCTAAGAGGCACGAACACCTCTCACGGGACCAATGTAACATGTAGGAACTGACCGCGTAGTCCCGGGTCTCCCCATTTGTGAGTATGACGATAATTTGTGAAAATCACACTTAGACTTGGAAACAGGCCGTTAAAGGGTGAAAACCCAAACCAGCCCCCAAACGACCCCGTAGGAGGAACGAACACGTCGCACAGGACCAACGTGACTTGTAGGAACTGACCACGTCGTCCCGGGTCTCCCAGTTAGAGAGTATGATGATAATTTGCAAAAATCAAAATTAGACATGAAAATAGGCCGTCAAAGGGTGAAAACCCAAACCAGCCCCCAAACGACTTCGTGGGAGGTACGAACACCTCGCATGAGATCTTGTAACTTGTAGGAATTGACCTCGTAGTCCCGGGTCTCTTGGTTGGAAAGTATGACAATAATTTGTATAAATCACACTTAGACTTGAAAACAAGCAGTTAAAGGGTGAAAACCCAAACCAGCCCCCAAACGACCCCGTAAGAGGAACGAACACCTCGCACGGGACCAATGTAACTTTTAGGAATTGACCGTGTAGTCCTGGGTCTCCCGATTTTTTATTATGACGATAATTTGCAAAAATCACACTTAGACTTGAAAACAGGCCGTTAAAGGGTGAAAACCCAAACCAGCCCCCAAACGACCCCATAGGAGGCACGAACACCTCGCACGGGACCAATGTAACTTGTAGGAACTGACCGCGTAGTCCCGGGTCTCTCGGTTTGAGAGTATGATGATAATTTGCAAAAATCACACTTGGACTTGAAAATAGGCCGTTAAAGGATGAAAACCCAAACCAGCCCCCAAACGACCCCGTAGGAGGCACGAACACCTCGCACTGGATCAATGTAACTTATAGGAACTGACCATGTAGTCCCAGGTCTCCCAATTTGAGATTATGATGACAATTTGTAAAAATCAGACTTAGAATTGAGAACCGGCCATTAAAGGGTGGAAACCCAAACCAGCCCCAAACGACCCCGTAGGAGGCACGAACACCTCGCACGGGACCAATGTAACTTGTAGGAACTGACCGCGTAGTCCCGGGTCTCCCGATTAGAGAGTATGATGATAATATTAAAAAATGACACTTCGAATTGAAAACAGGCCGTTAAGGGGTGAAAAGCCAAACCAGCCCCCAAACAACCCAGTAGTAGGCACGAACACCTCGCACGGGACCAATGTAACTTCTATGAACTGACCGCGTAGTCCCGGTTTTCTCAGTTTGAGATTATGAAGATAATTTGCAAAAATAACACTTAGATTTGAAAACAGGCCGTTAAAGGGTGAAAACCCAAACCAGCCCTAGAACGACCCCGTAGGAAGCACGAACACCTCGTACGGGACCAATGTAACTTGTAGGAACTGACCCCGTAGTCCCGGGTCTCCCGGTTTGAGATTATGACGATAATTTGCAAAATTAAAACGTAGACTTGAAAGTAGGCCGTTAAAGGGTGAAAACCCAAATCAGCCCCCAAACGACCCCGTAGGAGGCACGAACACCTCGTACGGGACCAATGTAACTTGTAGGAACTGACCGCGTTGTCCCGGGTCTCCCGGTTTGAGAGTATGACTATAATTTGCAAAAATCACACTTGGACTTGAAAATAGGCCGTTAAAGGGTGAAAACCCAAACCAGCCCCCAAATGACCTCGTAGGAGGCACGAACACCTCGCACTGGATCAATGTAACTTGTAGGAACTGACCCTGTAGTCCCGGGTCTCCCGGTTTGAGATTATGATGACAATTTGTAAAAATCACACTTAGAATTGAAAACCGGCCATTAAAGGGTGAAAACCCAAACCAGCCCCCAAACGACCCCGTAGGAGGCACGAACACCTCGCACGGGACCAATGTAACTTGTAGGAACTGACCGCGTTGTCCCGGGTCTCCCGATTAGAGAGTATGACGATAATATCCAAAAATGACACTTCGAATTGAAAACAGGCCGTTAAGGGGTGAAAACCTAAACCAGCCCCCAAACAACCCCGTAGTAGGCACGAACACCTCGCACGGGACCAATGTAACTTCTATGAACTGACCGCGTAGTCCCGGGTTTCCCGGTTTGAGATTATGACGATAATTTGCAAAAAACACACTTAGACTGGAAAACAGGCCGTTAAAGCGTTAAAACCCAAACCATCCCCCAAACGACCTCGTAGGAGGCACGGACACCTCGTACGGGACCAATGTAACTTGTAGGAACTGACCGCGTTGTCCCGGGTCTCCCGATTTGAGAGTATGACGATAATTTGCAAAAATCACACTTGGACTTGAAAATAGGCCGTTAAACGCTGAAAACCCAAATCAGCCCCCAAACGACCTCGTCGGAGGAACGAACACTTCGCACGGAACTAATATAACTTCTAGGAACTGTCCGCGTAGTCCTGGGTCTCTCGGTTTGAGAGTATGACGATAATTTGTAAAAATCACACTTAAACTTGAAAATATATCGTTAAAGGATGAAAACCCAAACCAGCTCCCAAACCGCACGAACTCCTCGCACGGGACCAATATAACTTGTAGGAAATGCCCTGTAGTCCCGGGTCTCCCGATTTGAGATTATGACGATAATTTGCAAAAATAACACTTAGACTTGAAAACAGGCCGTTAAAGGGTGAAAACCCATACAAACCCTCAAACGACCCCGTAGGAGGCACGAACACCTAGCATGGGACCAATGTAACTTGTAAGAACTGAGCCCGTAGTCCCAGGTCTCTCGGTTTGAGATTATGATGATAATTTGCAAAAATAACACTTAGACTTGAAAACAGGTCGTTAAAGGGTGAAAACCCAAATCAGCCCGCAAACGACCCCGTTAGAGGCACAAACACCTCGCACGAGACCATTATAACTGGTAGGAACTGACCGCGTAGTCCCGGGTCTCCCGGTTAGAGAGTATGATGATAATTCACAAAAATCACACTTAGACTTAAAAACAGGCCGTTAAAGGGTGAAAACCCAAACCAGCCCTCAAACGACCCTGTAGGAGGCATGAACACCTCGCACGGGACCAATGTAAATTGTAGGAACTGACCGCGTAGTCCCGGGTCTCCCGGTTAGAGTGTATGACGATAATATCCAAAAATCACACTTAAAATTGAAAACAGGCCGTTAAAGGTTGAAAACCCAAACCAACCCCTAAACAACCCCGTAGGAGACAAGAACACCTCGCACGGGACCAATGTTACTTGTAGGAAATGACCGCGTAGTCCCGGGTCTCCCGGTTAGAGAGTATGATGATAATTTGCAAAAATCACACTTAGACTTGAAAACAGGCCGTTAAAGGGTGAAAACAAAAACCAGCCCCCAAATGACCCCGTAGGAGTCACGAACACCTCGCACGGGACCAATGTAACTTCTATGAACTGACCGCGTAGTCCCGAGTTTCCCGGTTTGAGATTATGATGATAATTTGCAAAAATAACACTTAGACTAGGAAACAGGCTGTTAAAGGGTGAAAACACAAACTAGCCCCCCAAACGACCCCTAAGAGGCACGAACACTTCTCACGGGATAAAATGCAACATGTAGGAACTGACCGCGTAGTCCCGGGTCTCCCCATTTGTGAGTATGACGATAATTTGTGAAAATCACACTTAGACTTGGAAACAGGCCGTTAAAGGGTGAAAACCCAAACCAGCCCCCAAACGACCCCGTAGGAGGAACGAACACGTCGCACAGGACCAACGTGACTTGTAGGAACTGACCACGTCGTCCCGGGTCACCCAGTTAGAGAGTATGATGATAATTTGCAAAAATCAAAATTAGACATGAAAATAGGCCGTCAAAGGGTGAAAACCCAAACCAGCCCCTAAACGACTTCGTGGGAGGTACGAACACCTCGCATGAGATCTTGTAACTTGTAGGAATTGACCTCGTAGTCCCGGGTCTCTTGGTTGGAAAGTATGACAATAATTTGTATAAATCACACTTAGACTTGAAAACAAGCAGTTAAAGGGTGAAAACCCAAACCAGCCCCCAAACGACCCCGTAAGAGGAACGAACACCTCGCACGGGACCAATGTAACTTTTAGGAATTGACCGTGTAGTCCTGGGTCTCCCGATTTTTTATTATGACGATAATTTGCAAAAATCACACTTAGACTTGAAAATAGGCCGTTAAAGGGTGAAAACCCAAACCAGCCCCCAAACGACCCCGTAGGAGGCACGAACACCTCGCACGGGACCAATGTAACTTGTAGGAACTGACCGCGTAGTCCCGGGTCTCTCGGTTTGAGAGTATGATGATAATTTGCAAAAATCACACTTGGACTTGAAAATAGGCCGTTAAAGGATGAAAACCCAAACCAGCCCCCAAACGACCCCGTAGGAGGCACGAACACCTCGCACTGGATCAATGTAACTTATAGGAACTGACCATGTAGTCCCAGGTCTCCCAATTTGAGATTATGATGACAATTTGTAAAAATCAGACTTAGAATTGAGAACCGGCCATTAAACGGTGGAAACCCAAACCAGCCCCCAAACGACCCCGTAGGAGGCACGAACACCTCGCACGGGACCAATGTAACTTGTAGGAACTGACCACGTAGTCCCGGGTCTCCCGATTAGAGAGTATGATGATAATATTAAAAAATGACACTTCGAATTGAAAACAGGCCGTTAAGGGGTGAAAAGCCAAACCAGCCCCCAAACAACCCAGTAGTAGGCACGAACACCTCGCACGGAACCAATGTAACTTCTATGAACTGACCGCGTAGTCCCGGTTTTCTCAGTTTGAGATTATGACGATAATTTGCAAAAATAACACTTAGATTTGAAAACAGGCCGTTAAAGGGTGAAAACCCAAACCAGCCCTAGAACGACCCCGTAGGAAGCACGAACACCTCGTACGGGACCAATGTAACTTGTAGGAACTGACCCCGTAGTCCCGGGTCTCCCGGTTTGAGATTATGACGATAATTTGCAAAATTAAAACGTAGACTTGAAAGTAGGCCGTTAAAGGGTGAAAACCCAAATCAGCCCCCAAACGACCCCGTAGGAGGCACGAACACCTCGTACGGGACCAATGTAACTTGTAGGAACTGACCGCATTGTCCCGGGTCTCCCGATTAGAGAGTATGACGATAATATCCAAAAATGACACTTCGAATTGAAAACAGGCCGTTAAGGGGTGAAAACCTAAACCAGCCCCCAAACAACCCCGTAGTAGGCACGAACACCTCGCACGGGACCAATGTAACTTCTATGAACTGACCGCGTAGTCCCGGGTTTCCCGGTTTGAGATTATGACGATAATTTGCAAAAATAACACTTAGACTTGAAAACAGGCCGTTAAAGGGTGAAAACTCAAACCAGCCTTCAAACGACCCCGTAGGAGGCACGAACACCTCGTAGGGGACCAATGTAACTTTTAGGAACTGACCCCGTAGTCCCGGATCTCCCGGTTTGAGATTATGATAATAATGTGCAAAAATAAAACTTAGACTTGAAAGTAGGCCGTTAAAGGGTGAAAACCCAAATCAGCCCCCAAATGACCCCGTAGGAGGCACGAACACCTCGTACGGGACCAATGTAACTTGTAGGAACTGACCGCGTTGTCCCGGGTCTCCCGATTTGAGAGTATGACGATAATTTGCAAAAATCACACTTGGACTTGAAAATAGGCCGTTAAACGCTGAAAACCCAAATCAGCCCCCAAACGACCTCGTCGGAGGAACGAACACTTCGCACGGAACTAATATAACTTGTAGGAACTGTCCGCGTAGTCCTGGGTCTCTCGGTTTGAGAGTATGACGATAATTTGTAAAAATCACACTTAAACTTGAAAATAGGCCGTTAAAGGGTGAAAACCCAAACCAGCTCCCAAACCGCACGAACTCCTCGCACGGGACCAATATAACTTGTAGGAAATGCCCTGTAGTCCCGGGTCTCCCGATTTGAGATTATGACGATAATTTGCAAAAATAACACTTAGACTTGAAAACAGGCCGTTAAAGGGTAAAAACCCAAATCAGCCCTCAAACAACCCCGTAGGAGGCACGAACACCTCGCACGGGACCATTGTAACTGGTAGGAACTGACCGCATAGTCCCGGGTCTCCCGGTTAGAGAGTATGACGATAATTTTCAAAAATCTCACTTAGACTTGAAAATCGGCCATTAAAGGGTGAAAACCCAAACCATCCCCCTAATGACCCCGTAGCAGGCACGAACACCTTGCACGGGACCAATGTAACTTGTAGGAACTGATCGCGTAGTCCCGGGTCTCCCGGTTAGAGAGTATGACGATAATATCCAAAAATCACACTTAAAATTGAAAACAGGCCGTTAAAGGTTGAAAACCTAAACCAGCCCCTAAACAACCCCGTAGGAGACACGAACACCTCGCACAGGACCAATGTTACTTGTAGGAAATGACCGCGTAGTCCCGGGTCTCCCGGTTAGAGAGTATGACGAGAATTTGCCAAAATCACACTTAGACTTGAAAACAGGCCGTTAAAGGGTGAAAACCAAAACCAGCCCCCAAACGACCTTGTAGGAGTCACGAACACCTCGCACGGGACCAATGTAACTTCTATGAACTGACCGCGTAGTCCCGAGTTTCCCGGTATGAGATTATGACGATAATTTGCAAAAATAACACTTAGACTTGGAAACAGGCTGTTAAAGGGTGAAAACATAAACTAGCCCCCAAACGACCCCGTAAGAGGCACGAACACCTCTCACGGGACCAATGTAACATGTAGGAACTAACCGCGTAGTCCCGGGTCTCCCCATTTGAGAGTATGACGATAATTTGTGAAAATCACATTTAGACTTGAAAACAGGCCGTTAAAGGGTGAAAACCCAAACCAGCCCCCAAACGACCCCGTAGGAGGAACGAACACGTCGCACGGGACCAACGTGACTTGTAGGAACTGACCACGTCATCCCGGGTCTCCCGGTTAGAGAGTATGATGATAATTTGCAAATATCAAACTTAGACATGAAAATAGGCCGTCAAAGGGTGACTACCCAAACCAACCCCCAAACGACCTCGTGGGAGGTACGAACACCTCGCATGAGATCATTGTAACTTCTAGGAATTGACCTCGTAGTCCCGGGTCTCTTGGTTGGAAAGTATGACGATAATTTGTATAAATCACACTTAGACTTGAAAACATGCAGTTAAAGGGTGAAAACCCAAACCAGCCTCCAAACGACCCCGTAGGAGGAACGAACACCTCGCACGGGACCAATGTAACTTGTACGAATTGACCGCATAGTCCTGGGTCTCCCGATTTTTTAATATGATGGTAATTTGCAAAAATCACACTTAGACTTGAAAATAGGCCGTTAAAGGGTGAAAACCCAAACCAGCCCCCAAACGACCCCGTAGGAGGCACGAACACCTCGCATGGGACCAATGTAACTTGTAGGAACTGACCGCGTAGTCCCGGGTCTCTCGGTTTGAGAGTATGACTATAATTTGCAAAAATCACACTTGGACTTGAAAATAGGCCGTTAAAGGGTGAAAACCCAAACCAGCCCTCAAACGACCCCGTAGGAGGCACGAACACCTCGTACTGGATCAATGTAACTTGTAGGAACTGACCCTGTAGTCCCGGGTCTCCCGGTTTGAGATTATGATGACAATTTGTAAAAATCACACTTAGAATTGAAAACCGTCCATTAACGGGTGAAAACCCATACCAGCCCCCAAACGACCCCGTAGGAGGCACGAACACCTCGCACGAGACCAATGTAACTTGTAGGAACTGACCGCGTAGTCCCGGGTCTCCCGATTAGAGAGTATGACGATAATATCCAAAAATGACACTTCGAATTGAAAACAGGCCGTTAAGGGGTGAAAACCTAAACCAGCCCCCAAACAACCCCGTAGTAGGCACGAACACCTCGCACGGGACCAATGTAACTTCTATGATCTGACCGCGTAGTCCCGGGTTTCCCGGTTTGAGATTATGACGATAATTTGCAAAAAACACACTTAGACTGGAAAACAGGTCGTTAAAGCGTTAAAACCCAAACCATCCCCCAAACGACCCCGTAGGAGGCACGGACACCTCGTACGGGACCAATGTAACTTGTAGGAACTGACCCCGTAGTCCCGGGTCTCCCGGATTGAGATTATGACGATAATTTGCAAAAATAAAACTTAGACTTGAAAGTAGGCCGTTAAAGGGTGAAAACCGAAATCAGCCCCCAAACGACCCCGTAGGAGGCACGAACACCTCGCACGGGACCAATGTAACTTGTAGGAACTGACCGCGTAGTCCCGGGTCTCTCGGTTTGAGAGTATGACGATAATTTGCAAAAATCACACTTAGACTTGAAAATAGGCCGTTAAAGGGTGAAAACCCAAACCAGCCCCCAAACGACCCCGTACGAGGCACGAACACCTCGTACGGGACCAATGCAAGTTGTAGGAACAGACCCTATAGTCCCGGATATCCGGGATTGAGATTATGACAATAATTAGCAAAAACAACACTTAGACTTAAAAATAGGTCGTTAAAGGGTGAAAACAAAAACTTCCCCCAAATGACCCTGTAGGTGGCACGAACACCTCGCACGGGACCATTGTAACTGGTAGGAACTTACCGCAAAGTCTCAGGTCTCCCGGTTAGAGAGTATGACAATAATTTGCAAAAATCAGACTTGGAATTGAAAACCGGCCATTAAAGGGTTAAAACCCAAACCAGCCCCCAAACGACCCCGTAGGAGGCACGAACACCTCGCACGGGACCAATGTAACTTGTAGGAACTGACCGCGTAGTCCCGGGTCTCCCGTTTAGAGAGTATGACGATAATATCCAAAAATGACACTTAGAATTGAAAATAGGCCGTTAAGGGGTGAAAACCAAAACCAGCCCCCAAAAAACCCCATAGTAGGCACGAACACCTCGCACGGGACCAATGTAACTTCTATGAACTGACCGCATAGTACCGGGTTTCCCGGTTTGAGATTATGATGATAATTTGCAAAAAAATAACACTTAGACTTGAAAATAGGCAGTTAGAGGGTGAAAACCCAAACCATCCCTCAAACGACCCCGTAGGAGGCACGAACACCTCATACGGGACCAATGTAACTTGTAGGAACTGACCCCGTAGTCCCGGGTCTCCCGGTTTAAGATTATGACGATAATTTGCAAAAATAAAACTTAGACTTGAAAGTAGGTCGTTAAAGGGTGAAAACCCAAATCAGCCCCCAAACGACCCCGTAGGAGGCACGAACACCTCGCATGGGACCATTGTAACTTGTAGGAAATAACTGTGTAGTCCTGGGTCTCCCGGTTAGAGAGTATGATGATAATTTGCAAAAATCACACTTAGACATGGAAACTGGCTGTTAAAGGGTGAAAACACAAACCAGACGCCAAACGACCCCGTAGGAGGCACGAACATCTCTCACGGGACCAATGTAACTTGTGGGAACTGACCGCGTCGTCCCGGGTCTCCCCGTTTGAGAGTATGATATAATTTGCAAAAATCACACTTAGACTTGAAAACAGGCCGTTAAAGGGTGAAAACCCAAACCTGCCCCCAAACGACCCCGTAGGAGGAATGAACACCTCGCACGGAACCAAAGTAACTTGTAGGAACTAACCGCGTAGTCCCGTGTCTCTCGGTTTGAGAGAATGATGATAATTTTTAAAAATCACACTTAGACTTGAAAACAGGCCGTTAAAGGGTGAAAACCCATACAAACCCTCAAACGACCCCGTAGGAGGCACGAACACCTAGCATGGGACCAATGTAACTTGTAAGAACTGAGCCCGTAGTCCCAGGTCTCTCGGTTTGAGATTATGATGATAATTTGCAAAAATAACACTTAGACTTGAAAACAGGTCGTTAAAGGGTGAAAACCCAAATCAGCCCGCAAACGACCCCGTTAGAGGCACAAACACCTCGCACGAGACCATTATAACTGGTAGGAACTGACCGCGTAGTCCCGGGTCTCCCGGTTAGAGAGTATGATGATAATTCACAAAAATCACACTTAGACTTGAAAATAGGCCGTTAAAGGGTGAAAACCCAAACCAGCCCTCAAACGACCCTGTAGGAGGCATGAACACCTCGCACGGGACCAATGTAAATTGTAGGAACTGACCGCGTAGTCCCGGGTCTCCCGGTTAGAGTGTATGACGATAATATCCAAAAATCACACTTAAAATTGAAAACAGGCCGTTAAAGGTTGAAAACCCAAACCAGCCCCTAAACAACCCCGTAGGAGACAAGAACACCTCGCACGGGACCAATGTTACTTGTAGGAAATGACCGCGTAGTCCCGGGTCTCCCGGTTAGAGAGTATGATGATAATTTGCAAAAATCACACTTAGACTTGAAAACAGGCCGTTAAAGGGTGAAAACAAAAACCAGCCCCCAAATGACCCCGTAGGAGTCACGAACACCTCGCACGGGACCAATGTAACTTCTATGAACTGACCGCGTAGTCCCGAGTTTCCCGGTTTAAGATTATGATGATAATTTGCAAAAATAACACTTAGACTAGGAAACAGGTTGTTAAAGGGTGAAAACACAAACTAGCCCCCAAACGACCCCTAAGAGGCACGAACACCTCTCACGGGACCAATGTAACATGTAGGAACTGACCGCGTAGTCCCGGGTCTCCCCATTTGTGAGTATGACGATAATTTGTGAAAATCACACTTAGACTTGGAAACAGGCCGTTAAAGGGTGAAAACCCAAACAAGCCCCCAAACCACCCCGTAGGAGGAACGAACACGTCGCACAGGACCAACGTGACTTGTAGGAACTGACCACGTCGTCCCGGGTCTCCCAGTTAGAGAGTATGATGATAATTTGCAAAAATCAAAATTAGACATGAAAATAGGCCGTCAAAGGGTGAAAACCCAAACCAGCCCCCAAACGACTTCGTGGGAGGTACGAACACCTCGCATGAGATCTTGTAACTTGTAGGAATTGACCTCGTAGTCCCGGGTCTCTTGGTTGGAAAGTATGACAATAATTTGTATAAATCACACTTAGACTTGAAAACAAGCAGTTAAAGGGTGAAAACCCAAACCAGCCCCCAAACAACCCCGTAAGAGGAACGAACACCTCGCACGGGACCATTGTAACTGGTAGGAACTGACCGTGTAGTCCCGGTTCTCCCGATTTTTTATTATGATGATAATTTGCAAAAATCACACTTAGACTTGAAAACAGGCCGTTAAAGGGTGAAAACCCAAACCAGCCCCCAAACGACCCCGTGGGAGGCACGAACACCTCGCACGGGACCAATGTAACTTGTAGGAACTGACCGCGTAGTCCCGGGTCTCTCGGTTTGAGAGTATGATGATAATTTGCAAAAATCACACTTGGACTTGAAAATAGGCCGTTAAAGGATGAAAACCCAAACCAGCCCCCAAACGACCCCGTAGGAGGCACGAACACCTCGCACTGGATCAATGTAACTTGTAGGAACTGACCATGTAGTCCCAGGTCTCCCGATTTGAGATTATGATGACAATTTGTAAAAATCAGACTTAGAATTGAGAACCGGCCATTAAAGGGTGGAAACCCAAACCAGCCCCCAAACGACCCCGTAGGAGGCACGAACACCTCGCACGGGACCAATGTAACTTGTAGGAACTGACCGCGTAGTCCCGGGTCTCCCGATTAGAGAGTATGACGATAATATTAAAAAATGACACTTCGAATTGAAAACAGGCCGTTAAGGGGTGAAAAGCCAAACCAGCCCCCAAACAACCCAGTAGTAGGCACGAACACCTCGCACGGGACCAATGTAACTTCTATGAACTGACCGCGTAGTCCCGGTTTTCTCAGTTTGAGATTATGACGATAATTTGCAAAAATAACACTTAGATTTGAAAATAGGCCGTTAAAGGGTGAAAACCCAAACCAGCCCTAGAACGACCCCGTAGGAAGCACGAACACCTCGTACGGGACCAATGTAACTTGTAGGAACTGACCCCGTAGTCCCGGGTCTCCCGGTTTGAGATTATGACGATAATTTGCAAAATTAAAACGTAGACTTGAAAGTAGGCCGTTAAAGGGTGAAAACCCAAATCAGCCCCCAAACGACCCCGTAGGAGGCACGAACACCTCGTACGGGACCAATGTAACTTGTAGGAACTGACCGCGTTGTCCCGGGTCTCCCGGTTTGAGAGTATGACTATAATTTGCAAAAATCACACTTGGACTTGAAAATAGGCCGTTAAAGGGTGAAAACCCAAACCAGCCCCCAAATGACCTCGTAGGAGGCACGAACACCTCGCACTGGATCAATGTAACTTGTAGGAACTGACCCTGTAGTCCCGGGTCTCCCGATTTGAGATTATGATGACAATTTGTAAAAATCACACTTAGAATTGAAAACCGGCCATTAAAGGGTGAAAACCCAAACCAGCCCCCAAACGACCCCGTAGGAGGCACGAACACCTCGCACGGGACCAATGTAACTTGTAGGAACTGACCGCGTAGTCCTGGGTCTCCCGATTAGAGAGCATGACAATAATATCCAAAAATGACTCTTCGAATTGAAAACAGGCCGTTAAGCGGTGAAAACCCAAACCAGCCCCCAAACAACCACGTAGTAGGCACGAACACCTCGCACGGGACCAATGTAACTTCTATGAACTGACCGCGTAGTCCCAGGTTTCCCGGTTTGAGATTATGACGATAATTTGCAAAAATAACACTTAGACTTGAAAACAGGCCGTTAAAGGGTGAAAACTCAAACCAGCCTTCAAACGACCCCGTAGGAGGCACGAACACCTCGTACGGGACCAATGTAACTTTTAGGAACTGACCCCGTAGTCCCGGATCTCCCGGTTTGAGATTATGATAATAATGTGAAAAAATAAAACTTAGACTTGAAAGTAGGCCGTTAAAGGGTGAAAACCCAAATCAGCCCCCAAATGACCCCGTAGGAGGCACGAACACCTCGTACGGGACCAATGTAACTTGTAGGAACTGACCGCGTTGTCCCGGGTCTCCCGATTTGAGAGTATGACGATAATTTGCAAAAATCACACTTGGACTTGAAAATAGGCCGTTAAACGCTGAAAACCCAAATCAGCCCCCAAACGACCTCGTCGGAGGAACGAACACTTCGCACGGAACTAATATAACTTGTAGGAACTGTCCGCGTAGTCCTGGGTCTCTCGGTTTGAGAGTATGACGATAATTTGTAAAAATCGCACTTAAACTTGAAAATAGGCCGTTAAAGGGTGAAAACCCAAACCAGCTCCCAAACCGCACGAACTCCTCGCACGGGACCAATATAACTTGTAGGAAATGCCCTGTAGTCCCGGGTCTCCCGATTTGAGATTATGACGATAATTTGCAAAAATAACACTTAGACTTGAAAACAGGCCGTTAAAGGGTAAAAACCCAAATCAGCCCTCAAACAACCCCGTAGGAGGCACGAACACCTCGCACGGGACCATTGTAACTGGTAGGAACTGACCGCATAGTCCCGGGTCTCCCGGTTAGAGAGTATGACGATAATTTTCAAAAATCTCACTTAGACTTGAAAATCGGCCATTAAAGGGTGAAAACCCAAACCATCCCCCTAATGACCCCGTAGCAGGCACGAACACCTTGCACGGGACCAATGTAACTTGTAGGAACTGATCGCGTAGTCCCGGGTCTCCCGGTTAGAGAGTATGACGATAATATCCAAAAATCACACTTAAAATTGAAAACAGGCCGTTAAAGGTTGAAAACCTAAACCAGCCCCTAAACAACCCCGTAGGAGACACGAACACCTCGCACAGGACCAATGTTACTTGTAGGAAATGACCGCGTAGTCCCGGGTCTCCCGGTTAGAGAGTATGATGAGAATTTGCCAAAATCACACTTAGACTTGAAAACAGGCCGTTAAAGGGTGAAAACCAAAACCAGCCCCCAAACGACCTTGTAGGAGTCACGAACACCTCGCACGGGACCAATGTAACTTCTATGAACTGACCGCGTAGTCCCGAGTTTCCCGGTATGAGATTATGACGATAATTTGCAAAAATAACACTTAGACTTGGAAACAGGCTGTTAAAGGGTGAAAACATAAACTAGCCCCCAAACGACCCCGTAAGAGGCACGAACACCTCTCACGGGACCAATGTAACATGTAGGAACTAACCGCGTAGTCCCGGGTCTCCCCATTTGAGAGTATGACGATAATTTGTGAAAATCACATTTAGACTTGAAAACAGGCCGTTAAAGGGTGAAAACCCAAACCAGCCCCCAAACGACCCCGTAGGAGGAACGAACACGTCGCACGGGACCAACGTGACTTGTAGGAACTGACCACGTCATCCCGGGTCTCCCGATTAGAGAGTATGATGATAATTTGCAAAAATCAAACTTAGACATGAAAATAGGCCGTCAAAGGGTGACTACCCAAACCAACCCCCAAACGACCTCGTGGGAGGTACGAACACCTCGCATGAGATCATTGTAACTTCTAGGAATTGACCTCGTAGTCCCGGGTCTCTTGGTTGGAAAGTATGACGATAATTTGTATAAATCACACTTAGACTTGAAAACATGCAGTTAAAGGGTGAAAACCCAAACCAGCCCCCAAACGACCCCGTAGGAGGAACGAACACCTCGCACGGGACCAATGTAACTTGTAGGAATTGACCGCATAGTCCTGGGTCTCCCGATTTTTTAATATGATGGTAATTTGCAAAAATCACACTTAGACTTGAAAATAGGCCGTTAAAGGGTGAAAACCCAAACCAGCCCCCAAACGACCCCGTAGGAGGCACGAACACCACGCATGGGACCAATGTAACATGTAGGAACTGACCGCGTAGTCCCGGGTCTCTCGGTTTGAGAGTATGACTATAATTTGCAAAAATCACACTTGGACTTGAAAATAGGCCGTTAAAGGGTGAAAACCCAAACCAGCCCTCAAACGACCCCGTAGGAGGCACGAACACCTCGCACTGGATCAATGTAACTTGTAGGAACTGACCCTGTAGTCCCGGGTCTCCCGGTTTGAGATTATGATGGCAATTTGTAAAAATCACACTTAGAATTGAAAACCGTCCATTAAAGGGTGAAAACCCATACCAGCACCCAAACGACCCCGTAGGAGGCACGAACACCTCGCACGAGACCAATGTAACTTGTAGGAACTGACCGCGTAGTCCCGGGTCTCCCGATTAGAGAGTATGACGATAATATCCAAAAATGACACTTCGAATTGAAAACAGGCCGTTAAGGGGTGAAAACCTAAACCAGCCCCCAAACAACCCCGTAGTAGGCACGAACACCTCGCACGGGACCAATGTAACTTCTATAAACTGACCGCGTAGTCCCGGGTTTCCCGGTTTGAGATTATGACGATAATTTGCAAAAAACACACTTAGACTGGAAAACAGGCCGTTAAAGCGTTAAAACCCAAACCATCCCCCAAACGAACCCGTAGGAGGCACGGACACCTCGTACGGGACCAATGTAACTTGTAGGAACTTACCCCGTAGTCCCGGGTCTCCTGGTTTGAGATTATGACGATAATTTGCAAAAATAAAACTTAGACTTGAAAGTAGGCCGTTAAAGGGTGAAAACCGAAATCAGCCCCCAAACGACCCCGTAGGAGGCACGAACACCTCGCACGGGACCAATGTAACTTGTAGGAACTGACCGCGTAGTCCCGGGTCTCTCGGTTTGAGAGTATGACGATAATTTGCTAAAATCACACTTAGACTTGAAAATAGGCCGTTAAAGGGTGAAAACCCAAACCAGCCCCCAAACGACCCCGTACGAGGCACGAACACCTCGTACGGGACCAATGCAAGTTGTAGGAACAGACCCTATAGTCCCGGATATCCGGGATTGACATTATGACAATAATTAGAAAAAACAACACTTAGACTTAAAAATAGGTCGTTAAAGGGTGAAAACAAAAACTTCCCCCAAATGACCCTGTAGGTGGCACGAACACCTCGCACGGGACCATTGTAACTGGTAGGAACTTACCGCATAGTCTCAGGTCTCCCGGTTAGAGAGTATGACAATAATTTGCAAAAATCAGACTTGGAATTGAAAACCGGCCATTAAAGGGTTAAAACCCAAACCAGCCCCCAAACGACCCCGTAGGAGGCACGAACACCTCGCACGGGACCAATGTAACTTGTAGGAACTGACCGCGTAGTCCCGGGTCTCCCGATTAGAGAGTATGACGATAATATCCAAAAATGACACTTAGAATTGAAAATAGGCCGTTAAGGGGTGAAAACCAAAACCAGCCCCCAAAAAACCCCGTAGTAGGCACGAACACCTCGCACGGGACCAATGTAACTTCTATGAACTGACCGCGTAGTACCGGGTTTCCCGGTTTGAGATTATGATGATAATTTGCAAAAAAATAACACTTAGACTTGAAAATAGGCCGTTAGAGGGTGAAAACCCAAAACATCCCTCAAACGACCCCGTAGGAGGCACGAACACCTCATACGGGACCAATGTAACTTGTAGGAACTGACCCCGTAGTCCCGGGTCTCCCGGTTTAAGATTATGACGATAATTTGCAAAAATAAAACTTAGACTTGAAAGTAGGTCGTTAAAGGGTGAAAACCCAAATCAGCCCCCAAACGACCCCGTAGGAGGCACGAACACCTCGCATGGGACCATTGTAACTTGTAGGAAATAACTGTGTAGTCCTGGGTCTCCCGGTTAGAGAGTATGATGATAATTTGCAAAAATCACACTTAGACTTGGAAACTGGCTGTTAAAGGGTGAAAACACAAACCAGACGCCAAACGACCCCGTAGGAGGCACGAACATCTCTCACGGGACCAATGTAACTTGTGGGAACTGACCGCGTCGTCCCGGGTCTCCCCGTTTGAGAGTATGATGATAATTTGCAAAAATCACACTTAGACTTGAAAACAGGCCGTTAAAGGGTGAAAACCCAAACCTGCCCCCAAACGACCCCGTAGGAGGAATGAACACCTCACACTGGACCAAAGTAACTTGTAGGAACTAACCGCGTAGTCCCGTGTCTCTCGGTTTGAGAGAATGACGATAATTTTCAAAAATCACACTTAGACTTGAAAACAGGCCGTTAAAGGGTGAAAACCCATACAAACCCTCAAACGACCCCGTAGGAGGCACGAACACCTAGCATGGGACCAATGTAACTTGTAAGAACTGAGCCCGTAGTCCCAGGTCTCTCGGTTTGAGATTATGATGATAATTTGCAAAAATAACACTTAGACTTGAAAACAGGTCGTTAAAGGGTGAAAACCCAAATCAGCCCGCAAACGACCCCGTTAGAGGCACAAACACCTCGCACGAGACCATTATAACTGGTAGGAACTGACCGCGTAGTCCCGGGTCTCCCGGTTAGAGAGTATGATGATAA
This sequence comes from Sambucus nigra, assembly GCA_949130495.1. Classification (NCBI taxonomy): domain Eukaryota; kingdom Viridiplantae; phylum Streptophyta; class Magnoliopsida; order Dipsacales; family Adoxaceae; genus Sambucus; species Sambucus nigra. The sequence goes on along the minus strand of OX422224.1, from coordinate 27,621,877 downwards.
TTCACAAAAATCACACTTAGACTTGAAAGTGAAAATCGAAACCAGCCCGCAAACGACCTCGTGGGAGGCACGAACACCTCGCACGAGACCATTGTAACTTGTAAGAACTGACCTCGTAGTCCCGGGTCTCTTGGTTTGAAAGTAAGATGATAATTTGTAGAAATCACACTTAGACTTGAAACCCAGGACGTTAAAGGGTGAAAACCCTAACCATCCCGCAAACGACCCCGTAGGAGGAACGAACACCTCGCACGGGACCAATGTAACTTATAGGAACTGACCCCGTAGTCCCGGGTCTCCCGATTTGAGATTATGACGATAATTTGTAAAAATAACACTTAGACTTGAAAGCAGGCCGTTAAAGGGTGAAAACCCAAATCACCCCCCAAACGACCCCGTAGGAGGCACGAACACCTCGCACGGGACCATTGTAACTGGTAGGAACTGACCGCGTAGTCCCGGTTCTCCGAATTAGAGAGTATGATGATAATTTGCAAAAATCACACTTAGACTTGAAAACTGGCCGTTAAAGGGTGAAAACTCAAACCATCCCCCAAACGACCCCGTAGGAGGCACGAACACCTCGCACAGGACCAATGTAACTTGTAGGAACTGGCTGTGTCGTCCCGGGTCTTCCCGTTTGAGAGTATGACGATAATTTGCAGAAATCACACTTTCTTGAAAACAGACCTTTAAAGGGTGAACACCCAAACCAGCCCTCAAACGACCTTGTAGGAGGCACGAACACCTCGCACGGGACCAATGTAACTTTCCGGAACTGACCGCGTGGTACGTGGTCTCTTGGTTCGAGAGTATGACGATAATATGCAAAAATCACCATTAGACTTCAAAAACAGGCCGTTAAAGGGTAAAAACCAGCCCCAAACGACCCCGTAGGAGGCACGAACACCTCGCACCAGACCAATGTAATATCTTTGAACTGATCGCGTAGTCCCGGGTCTCCCGATTTGAGATTATGAAGTTAATTTTCAAAAATAACACTTAGACTCGAAAATTGCCCGTTACAGGGTGAAAACCCAAACTAACCCTCAAATTACCCCGTAGGAGGCACGAACACCTTGCACGGGACCTTTATAACTTGTAGGAATTGACCGTGTAGTTTTGGGTCACCCGGTTAGGGAGTATGACGATAATTTGTTAAAATCACACTTAGAGTTGAAAACAGGCCTTTAAAGGGTGAAAGTCTAAACCAGCCCCCAAACGACCCCGTCGGAGGCACCATAACCTCCCACGGGACCAACGTAACTTCTAGGAACTGATCACGTCGTCCCGGGTATCCCCGTTTGAGAGTATCACGATAATTTGCAAAAATCACACTTAGACTTGAAAACAAGCCGTTAAAGGGTGATAACCGAAACCAGCCCCCAAACGACCCCATAGGAGGCATGAACACCTCGCACAGGACCAACGTAACATGTAGGAACTGACCGCGTAGTCCCGGGTCTCCCGGTTTGAGAGTATGAATATAATTTGTAAAAATCAGACTTAGACTTGAAAACAGCCCATTAAAGGGTGAAAAGCCATACCAACCCCCAAACGACCCCATAGGAGGCACGAACACCTCGCGCGGGACCAATGTAATTTGTAGGAACTGACCCTGTAGTCTCGGGTCTCTCGGTTTGACATTATGACGACAATTTGCAAAAATAACACTTAGACTTGAAAATAGGCCATTAAAGGGTGAAAACCCAAATCAGCCCCCAAACGAACCCCGTAGGAGGCACGAACACCTCGCACGGGACCATTGGAACTGGTAGGAACTGACCGCGTTGTACGGGGTCTCTTGGTTCGAGAGTATGACGATAATTTGCAAAAATCACACTTAGACTTCAAAACAGGCTGTTAAAGGGTGAAAACCCAAACATGCCCCCAAACGACCCCGTAGGAGGCACGAACACCTCGCACGAGACCATTGTAACTTGTAAGAACTGACCTCGTAGTCCCGGGTTTCTTGGTTTGAAAGTAAGACGATAATTTGTAACTTGTAAGACCATTGTAACTTGTAAGATAATTGAAAGTAACACCATTGTAACTTGTAAGACCATTGTAACTTGAAACTTGTAAGATCACACTTAGACTTGAAACATAGGCCGTTAAAGGGTGAAAACAAACCATCCGCCAAACGACCCCGTAGGAGGCACGAACACCTCGTACGGGACCAATGTAACTTGTAGGAACTGACCGCGTCGGCCCGGGTCTCCCCATTTGAGAGTATGAGGATAATTCGCAAAAATCACACTTTCTTGCAAATAGGCCGTTAAAGTGTGAAAACCCAAGCCAGCCCTCAAACGACCCCGTAGGAGGCACGAACACCTCGCACGGGACCAATGTAACTTTTAGGAACAGACTTCGTTGTACGGGGCCTCTTGGTTCGAGAGTATGACGATAATTTGAGAAAATCACACTTAGACTTGAAAACAAAAACCTCCAAACCAGCCCTCAAACGACCCCGTAGGAGGCACAAACACCTCGCACGGGACCAATGTAACTTGTAGGAACCGACCGCGTAGTCCCGGGTCTCCCAGTTTGAGATTATGATGATAATTTGCGAAAATCACACTTAGACTGGAAAACAGGCCGTTAAAGGGTGAAAACCAAAACCCGCCCCCAAACGACCCCGTAGGAGGCACGAACACCTCTCACGGGACCATTGTAACTTGTAGGAACTGACCGCGTAGTCCTGGGTCTCCCGGTTAGAGAGTATGACGATAATTTGTAGAAATCACACTTAGACTTGAAAACAGGTCGTTAAAGGGTGAAAACACAAACCATCCCCCAAACGACCCCGTAGGAGGCACGAACACCTCGTACGGGACCAATATAACTTGTAGGAACTGACCGCGTCGTCCCGGGTCTCCCGGATATAGAGTATGACGATAATTTGCAAAAATCACACTTAGACTTGAAAACAGGCTGTTAAAGGGTGAAAACCTAAACCAGCCCCCAAACGACCCCGTAGGAGGCACGAACACGTCGCAATGGATCAATGTAACTTGTAGGAACTGAACCTGTAGTCCCGGGTCTTCCGGTTTGATATTATGATGATAATTTGCAAAAATCACACTTAGACTTGAAACACAGGCCGTTAAAGGGTGAAAACCAAAACCATCCCCCAAACGACCCCGTCTGAGGCACGAACACCTCGCACGGGACCATTGTAACTTGTAGGAACCGACCGCATCGTCCCGGGACTCCCCGTTTGAGAGTATGACGATAATTTTCAAAAATCACACTTGGACTTGAAAACAGGCCGTTAAAGGGTGAAAACCCAAACCAGCCGCCAAACGACCCCGTAGGAGGCGCGAACACCTCGCACTGGATCAATGTAACTTGTAGGAACTGACCCTGTAGTCCCGGGTATCCCGGTTTGTGATTATGACGATAATTTGCAAAAATAACACTTAGAATTGAAACACAGGTCGTTAAAGGGTGAAAACCAAAACCATCACCCAAACGACCCCATATGAGGCATGAACACCTCGCACGGGACCAATGCAACTTGTAGGAACCGATCGCGTCATCCCGGATCTCCCCGTTTGAGAGTATGACGATAATTTGCAAAAATTACACTTTCCTGAAAACAGGTCGTTAAAGGGTTAAAACCCAAACCAGCCCTCAAACGACCCCGTAGGAGGCACGAACACCTCGCACAGGACCAATGTAACTTTTTGGAACTGACCACGTTATACGGGGTCTCTTGGTTCGAGAGTATGATGATAATTTGCGAAAAATCACAGTTAGACTTGAAAACAGGCTGTTAAAGGGTGAAAACCCAAACCAGCCCCCAAACATCCCCGTAGGAGGCACGAACACCGCGCGCGGGACTAATGTAGCTTCTATTAACTGACCGCGTAGTCCCGGGTCTCCTGATTTGAGATTTTGACGATAATTTTCAAAAATAACACTTAGACTTGAAAACAGGCCTTTAAGGTGGAAAACCCAAACCATCCCTCACACGACCCTGTAGGAGGCATGAACACCTCGTACGGGACCAATGTAACTAGTAGGAACTGACCGCGTAGTCCCGGGTCTCCCGGTTTGAGATTATGATGATAATTTGCAAAAATCACACTTAGACTGGAAAACAGGCCGTTAAAGGGTGAAAACCCAAGCCAGCCCCCAAACGACCCCGTAGGAGTCACGGACACCTCGCACGGGACCATTATTACTTGTAGGAAATGACCGCGTAGTCCCGGGTCTCCCAGTCAGAGTGTATGATGTTAATTTGCAAAAATGACACTTAGACTTGAAAACAGGCCGTTAGAGGGTAAAAACACAAACCAGCCTCCAACCGACCCCGTAGGAGGCACGAACACCTCGCACGGGAAAAATGTAACTTGTAGGAACAAACCGCGTCGTCCCGAGTCTCCCTGTTTGAGAGTATGACGATAATTTGCAAAAATCACACTTAGACTTGAAAACAGGCCGTTAAAGGGTGAAAACACAAACCAACCCCCAAACGACCTCGTAGGAGGCACGAACACCTCGTACGGGACCAATGTAACTTTTAGGAACTGCCCGCGTCATCCCGGGTCTCCCGGTTAGAGAGTATGACGATAATTTGCAAAAATAACACTTAGACTTGAAAACAGGCCGTTAAAGTGTGAAAACCCAAACCATCCCCCAAACGACCCGTAGGAGGCACGGACACCTCGCACGGGACCATTATTACTGGTAGGAAATGACCGCGTAGTCCCGGGTCTCCCGATCAGAGAGTATGACGATAATTTGCAAAAATCACACTTAGACATGAAAATAGGCCGTTAAAGGGTAAAAACACAAACCAGCCCCCAACCGACCCCGTAGGAGGCACGAGCACCTCGTACGGGACCAATGTAACTTGTAGGAACAAATCGCTTCATCCCGAGTCTCCCCATTCGATAGTATGACGATAATTTGCAAAAATCACACTTAGACTTGTAAACAGGCCATTAAAGGGTGAAAACCCAAACCAGCCCCCAAACGACCCCGTACGAGGCACGAACACCTCGCACGGGACCAATGCAAGTTGTAGGAACAGACCCTATAGTCTCGGGTATCCTGGATTGAGATTATGACAATGATTTGCAAAAATAACACTTAGACTTAAAAACAGGTCGTTAAAGGGTGAAAACCAAAACTTCCCCCAAATGACCCTGTAGGTGGCACGAACACCTCACACGGGACCATTGTAACTGGTAGGAACTTACCGCGTAGTCCCGGGTCTCCCGGTTAGAGAGTATGATGATAATTTTCAAAAATCAGACTTAGACTGCAAAACAGGCCGTTAAAGGGTGAAAACACAAACCAGCCCCCAAACGACCCCGTAGGAGGCACGAACACCTCGTACGGGACCAATGTAACTTGTAGGAACTGACCGCGTCATCCCGGGTCTCCCGGATAGAGAGTATGACAATAATTTCCAAAAATCATACTTAGACTTGAAAACGGGCCGTTAAAGGGTGAAAACCCAAACTTGCCCCCAAACGACCCTGTAGGGGGCACGAACACCTCGCACGGGACCATTGTAACTGGTAGGAAGTTACCGCGTAGTCCCGGGTCTCTCGGTTAGAGAGTATCATAATAATTGGCAAAAATCAGACTTAAACGCGAAAACAGGCCGTTAAAGGGTGAAATCCCAAACCAACCCCCAAACGAACTCGTAGATGGCACGAACACGTCGCACAGAACCAATGTGACTTGTAGGAACTGACCGCGTCATCCCGGGTCTCTCGTTTTGAGAATATGACGATAATTTGCAAAATCACACTTCAATTTGAAAACAGGCCGTTAAAGGGTGAAAACCCAAACCAGCTCCCAAAAGACCCCGTGGGAGGCACGAACACCTCGCACGGGACCATTATAACTGGTAGGAACTTACCGCGTGGTCCCGGGTCTCCCGGTTAGAGAGTATGATGATAATTTGCAAAAATCAAACTTATACTTTAAAACAGGCCGTTAAAGGGTGAAAACCCAAACCAACCCCCAAACGACCCCGTAGGAGGAACGAACACCTCGCACAGGACCAATGTAACTTGTAGGAACTTACCGCATAGTACCGAGTCTCCCGGTTAGAGAGTATGACGATAATTTGTGAAAATCACAAGTTCTTGAAAATAGACCGTTAAAGGGTGAAAACCCAAACCAACCCTCAAATGACCCCGTAGGAGGCACGAACATCTCGCACGGGACCTTTATAACTTGTAGGAATTGACCGCGTAGTTTCGGGTCTCCCGGTTAGAGAGTATGACGATAATTTGTAAAAATCACACTTAGACTTGAAAACAGGTCGTTAAAGGGTGAAAGTCTAAACCAGCCCCCAAACGACCCCGTCGGAGGCGCCATAACCTCCCACGGGACCAACGTAACTTCTAGGAACTGACCGCGTCATCCCAGGTCTCCCCATTTGAGAGTATCACGATAATTTGCAAAACTCACACTTAGACTTGAAAACGTGCCGTTAAAGGGAGAAAACCGAAACTAACCCCCAGACAACCCCATAGGAGGCACGAACACCTCGCACGGGACCAGTGTAACATGTAGGAACTGACCGCATAGTCCCGGGTCTCCCGGTTTGACAGTATGAATATAATTTGCAAAATTCAGACTTAGACTTGAAAATAGCCCGTTAAAGGGTGAAAACCCATACCAACCCCCAAACGACCCCGTAGGAGGCATGAACACCTCGTGCGGGACCAATGTAACTTGTAGGAACTGACCCCGTAGTCTCGGGTCTCCCGGTTTGACATTATGACGATAATTTGCAAAAATAACACTTACAATTGAAAACAGGCCATTAAAGGGTGAAAACCCAAATCAGCCCCCAAACGAACCCCGTAGGAGGCACGAACACCTCGCACGGGACCATTGGAACTGGAAGGAACTGACCGCGTTGTACAGGGTCTCTTGGTTCGAGAGTATGACGATAATTTGCAAAAATCACAGTAAAACTTCAAAACAGGCTGTTAAAGGGTGAAAACCCAAACCAGTCCCCAAACAACCCCGTAGGAGGCACGAACACCTCGCACGAGACCATTGTAACTTGTAAGAACTGACCTCATAGTCCCAGGTCTCTTGGTTTGAAAGTAAGATGATAATTTGTAAAAATCACACTTAGAATTGAAACCTAGGCCGTTAAAGGGTGAAAACCCAAACCATCCGCCAAACGACCCTGTAGGAGGCACGAACACCTCGTACGGGACCAATGTAACTTGTAGGAACTGACCGCGTCGGCCCGGGTCTCCCCGTTTGCGAGTATGACGATAATTCGCAAAAATCACACTTTCTTGAAAATAGGCCGTTAAAAGGTGAAAACCCAAACAAGCCCTCAAACGACCTCGTAGGAGGCACGAACACCTCGTACGGAACCAATGTAACTTTTAGGAACAGACCGCATTGTACGGGGTCTTTTGGTTCGAGAGTATGACGATAATTTGGGAAAATCACACTTAGACTTGAAAACAGGCCGTTAAAGGGTAAAAACCCAAACCAGTCCCCAAACGACCCCGTAGGAGGCACGAACACCTCGCACGAGAGATATGTTAATTCTTCGAACTGATCGCGTAGTCCCGGGTCGCCCGATTTGAGATTATGATGATAATTTTCAAAAATAACACCTAGGCTCAAAAACTGGCCATTAAAGGGTGAGAACCCAAACCAGACCTCAAACGACCCCGTAGGAGGCACGAACACCTCGCACGGGACCAATGTAACTTGTAGGCACCGACCGCGTAGTCCCGGGTCTCTCGGTTTGAGATTATGATGATAATTTGCAAAAATTACACTTAGACTTGAAAAGAGGCCGTTAAAGGGTGAAAACCCAAACTAGCCCCCAAACGACCCCGTAGGAGGCACGAACACCTCATAATGGATCAATGTAACTTGTAGGAACTGACCCTGTAGTCCCGGGTCTCCCGGTTTGAGATTATGACGATAATTTGCAAAAATAACACTTAGACTTGAAACACAGTCCGTTAAAGGGTGAAAACAAAAACCATCCCCCAAACGACCCCGTATGAGGCACGAACACCTCGCACGGGACCAATGTAACTTGTAGGAACCGACCGGATCGTCTCGGGTCTCCCCGTTTGAGAGTATGATGATAATTTGCAAAAATCACACTTTCTAGAAAATAGGCCGTTAAAGGGTGAAAACCCAAACCAGCCCTCAAACGACCCCGTAGGAGGCACGAACACCTCGCACGGGACCAATATAACTTTTGGGTACTGACCACGTTGTACGGGGTATCTTGGTTCGAGAGCATGATGATAAGTACCGAAAATCACAGTTAGACTTAAAAACAGGCCGTCAAAGGGTGAAAAACCAAACCAGCCCCCAAACGTCCCCGTAGGAGGGACGAACACCGCGCCCGGGACTAATGTAACTTCTATGAACTGACCGCGTAGTCCCGGGTCTCCTGATTAAAGATTAAGATGATAATTTTATAAAATAACACTTAGACTTGAAAATAGGCCGTTAAAGGGTGAAAACCCAAACCATCCCTTAAACGACCCTATAGGAGGCATGAACACCTCGCACAGGACCAATGTAACTTGTAGGAACTGACCGCGTAGTCCTGGGTCTCCCGGTTTGAGATTATGTCGATAATTTGCAAAAATCACACCTAGACAGGAAAACAGGCCGTTAAAGGTTGAAAACCCAAACCAGCCCCCAAACAACCCCGTAGGAGGCACGAACACCTCAGACGGGACCATTGTTACTTGTAGGAAATGACCGCGTAGTCCCGGGTCTCCCGATCGGAGAGTATGACGATAATTTGCTAAAATCACACTCAGACTTGAAAACAGGCCGTTAAAGGGTAAAAACACAAACCAGTCCCCAACCGACCCCATAGGAGACATGAACACATCGCACGGGACCAATGTAACTTTTAGGAATAAACCGCGCCGTCCCGAGTCTTCCCGTTTGAGAGTATGACGATAATTTGCAAAAATCACACTTAGACTTGAAAATAGGCCGTTAAAGGGTGAAAACCCAAACCAGCCCCCAAACGACCCCGTACGAGGCATGAACACCTCGCACGGGACCAATGCAAGTTGTAGGAACAGACCCTGTAGTCCCGGGTAGACCAAATTGAGATTATGACAATAATTTGCAAAAATAACACTTAGACTTGAAAATAGGCCGTTAAAGGGTGAAAACCCAAATCAGCCCTAAAACGACCCCGTAGGAGGCACGAACACCTCGCACGGGACAATTGTAACTGGTAGGAACTGACCGCGTAGTCTCGAGTCTCACGGTTAGAGAGTATGACGATAATTTGCAAAAATCACACTTAGAATTGAAAACAGGACGTTAAAGGGTGAAAACCCAAACCAGCCCCCAAACGACCCCGTAGGAGGCACGAACACCTCGCACGGGACCAATGTAACTAGTAGGAACATACCGCGTAGTCTCGGGTCTCCCGATTAGAGAGTATGATAATAATTTCAAAAAATCACACTTAGACTTTAAAACAGGCCGGTAAAGGGTGAAAACTCAAACCAGCCCTCAAACGACCCCGTAGGTGGCATGAACACCTCTCACGGGACCAATGTAACTTGTAGTAACTGACCGCGTAGTCCCGGGTCTCTCGATTTGAGAGTATGACGATAATTTGTAAAAATCACACTTAGACTTGAAAACAGACCGTAAAAGGGTGAAAACGCAAACCAGCCCCCAAACGACCCCGTAGGAGGCACGAACATCTTGCACGGGACCATTGTAACTTGTAGGAACTGACCGCGTAGTCCCGGGTCTCCCGGTTAGAGAGTATGACGATAATTTTCAAAAATCTCACTTAGACTTGAAAACAGGCCGTTAAAGGGTGAAAACACAAACTAGCCCCCAAACAACCCCGTAGGAGGCATGAACACCTCGCACGGTACCAATGTAACATCTAGGAACTGACCGCATCGTCCCGGGTCTCCTCGTTTGAGAGTATGACGATAATTTGCAAAAATCAGACTTAGACGTGAAAACAGGCTGTTAAAGGGTGAAAACCCAAACCAACCCCCAAACGACCTCGTAGGAGGCACGAACACCTCGCACGGGACTAATGTGACTTGTGGGAATTGACCGCGTCATCCCGGGTCTCTCGGTTTGAGAGTATGACGATAATTTGCAAAAATCACACTTAGATTTGAAAACAGGCCATTAAAGGGTGAAAACCAAAACCAGCCCCAAAAAGACCCCGTGGGAGGCACGAACACCACGCACGGGACCATTGAAACTGGTAGGAACTTACCGCGTAGTCCCGGGTCTCCCTGTTAGAGAGTATGAGGATAATTTACAAAAATCACACTTAGACTTGAAAACAGGCTGTTAAAGGGTGAAAACCCAAACCAGCCACCAAACGACCCCGTAGGAGGCACGAACACCTCGTACGGGACCAATGTTACTTGTAGGAACTGACCGCATAGTATCGGGTCTCCCGGTTAGAGAGTACCACGATAATTTGCAAAAATCACACTTAGACTTGAAAACAGGACGTTAAAGGGTGAAAACCCAAACCATCCCTCAAATGACCCCGTAGGAGGCACGAACATCTCGCAGGGGACCATTATAACTTGTAGGAATTGACCGCGTGGTCCCGGGTCTCCCGGTTAGAGAGTATGACGATAATTTGCAAAAATCACACTTTGACTTTAAAACAGGCCGTTAAAGGGTGAAAACCCAAACCAACCACCAAACGACCCCGTAGGTGGCACGAACACCTCGCACGGGACCATTGTAACTTGTAGAAAATGACCGCGTAGTCCCGGGTCTCCCGGTTAGAGAGTAAGACTATAATTTGCAGAAATCACACTTAGACTTGAAAATAGGCCGTTAAAGGGTGAAAACACATACCAGCCCCCAAACGACCCCGTAGGAGGCACAAACACCTCACACTGGACCAATGTAACTTGTACGAACTGACCGCATAGTCTCGGTTAGAGAGTATGATGATAATTTTCAAAAATCACACTTAGACTTGAAAACGGGCCGTTAAAAGGTGAAAACCCAAACCAGCCCCCAAACGTCCCCGTGGGAGGCACGAACATCTCGCACGGGACCATTATAACTTGTAGGAATTGACCGCATAGTCCCGGGTCTCCCGGTTAGAGAGTATGATGATAATTTGCAAAAATCACACTTTGACTTGAAAACAGGCCGTTAAAGGGTGAAAGTAGAAACCAGCCCCCAAACGAACCTGTATGAGGCACGAACATCTCGTCCGGGACCAATGTAACATGTAGGAACTGACCGCGTCGTCTCGGGTCTCCCCGTTTGAGAGTATGACGATAATTTGCAAAAATTACACTTAGACTTGAAAACAGGCCCTTAAAGGGTGCAAACCAAAACTAGCCCCCAAACGGCCCCGTAGGAGGAACGAACACCTCGCACGGGACTAATGCAACTTGTAGGAACTGACCACGTAGTCCCGGGTCTCTCGGTTTGAGAGTGTGACGATAATTTTAAAAAATCACACTTAGACTTGAAAACAGGCCGTTAAAGGGTGAAAACGCAAGCCAACCCCCAAACGATCGCGTAGGAGGCACGAAGGCCTCGCACGGGGCCAATGTAACTTGTTGGTACTGACCCTGTAGTCCCGAGTCTCCCAGTTTGAGATTATGACGATAATTTGTAAAAATAACACTTAGATTTGAAAACAGGCCATTAAAGGGTGAAAACCCAACTCAGCCCTCAAACGACCCCGTAGGAGGCACGAACACCTCCCACGGGACCATTGTAACTAGTAGGAACTGACCGCGTAGTCCCAGGTCTCCCGGTCAGAGAGTATGACGATAATTTGCAAAAATCACACTTGGAATTTAAAACAACAGCTAAAGGGTGAAAACCCAAACCAGCCCCCAAACGACCCCCTAGGAGGAACGAACACTTCGCACGGGACCAATGTAACTTGTAGGAACTGACCGCGTAGTCCCGGGTCTCCCCGTTTGAGAGCATGACTATAATTTGTAAAAATTAGACTTAGACGTGAAAACAGGTCGTCAAAGGGTCAAACCCAAACCAACCCCCAAACAACCCCATAGGAGGCACGAACATCTCGCACGGAACCAATGTAACTTGTAGGAACTGACCGAGTCGTCTCGGGTCTCCCGGTTTGAGAGTATGACGATAATTTTCAAAAATAACACTTAGACTTGAAAACAAACCGTTAAAGGGTGAAAACGCAAACCAGCCCCCAATACGACCCCGTAGGAGGCACGAACACCTCGCACGGGACCAATGTAACTTGTAGGAACTGACCGCGTAGTCCCGGGTCTTCCAGTTTGAGAGTATGACGATACTTTGCAAAAATCACACTTAGACTTGAAAACAGGCCGTTAAAGGGTAAACACACAAACCAGTCCCCAACCGACCCCGTTGGAGGCACGAACACCTCGCACGGGACTAATGTAACTTGTAGGAACTGACCGCGTCGTCCCGAGTCTCCCCGTTTGAGAGCACGAGGATAATTTGCAAAAATCAGACTTAGACGTGAAAACAGACCGTTTAAGGGTGAAAACCCAAACCAACCCCCAAACGACCTCGTAGGAGGTACGAACACCTCGCACGGGACCAATGTGACTTGTAGGAACTCATCGCGTCGTCCCGGGTCTCTCAGTTTGAGAATATGACGATAATTTGCAAAAATCACATTTAATTTGAAAACAGGCCGTTAAAGGGTGAAAACCCAAACCAGCTCCCAAAAGACCCCGTGGGTGGCACGAACACCTCAAACGGGACCATTGTAACTGGTAGGAACTTACCGCGAGGTCCCGAGTCTCCCGGTAAGAGAGTATGACGATAATTTGCAAAAATCACACTTATACTTTAAAACGGGTCGTTAAAGGGTGAAAACCCAAACCAGCCTCCAAACGACCCCGTAGGTGGCACGAACACCTCACACGGGAACAATGTAACTTGTAGGAACTTACCGCATAGTACCGGGTCTCCCGGTTAGAGAGTACGACGATAATTTGTGAAAATCACAATTTCTTGATAACAGCCCGTTAAAGGGTGAAAACCCAAACCAACCCTCAAATGACCCCGTAGGAGGCACGAACACCTCGCACGGGACCTTTATATCTTGTAAGAATTGCCCGCGTAGTCCCGGGTCTCCCGGTTAGAGAGTATGACGATAATTTGCAAATATCACACTTAGAATTGAAAACAGGCCGTTAAAGGGGGAAAACCCAAACCAGCCCCCTAACGACCCCGTAGCAGGCACGAACACCTCCTACGGGACCATTGTAACTGGTAGGAACTGACCGCGTAGTCCCGGGTCTCCTGATCAGAGAGTATGACGATAATTTGCTAAATCACACTTAGATTTGAAAACAGGCCGTTAAAGGGTTAACCAGCCCCCAAACGACCCCGTAGGAGGCACGAACACCTCGCACGGGACCAAAATAACTTGTAGGAACAGACCACGTAGTCTCGGGTCTCCCGGTAAGAGAGTATGACGATAATTTCCAAAAATCACACTTAGACTTTAAAACAGACCGTTAAAGGGTGAAAACCCAAACCAGCCCTCAAACGACCCTGTAGGTGGCATGAACACCTCTCACGGGACCAATGTAACTTGTAGTAACTAACCGCGTAGTCTCGGGTCTCTCGGTTTGAGAGTATGACGATAATTTGTAAAAATCACACTTAGACTAGAAAATAGACCATTAAAGGGTGAAAACGCAAACCAGCCCCCAAACGACCCCGTAGGAGGCACGAACACCTTGCACGGGACCAATGTAACTTGTAGGAACTGACCGCGTAGTCCCGGGTCTTCCGGTTTGAGAGTATGACGATAATTTGCAAAAATAACACTTAGACTTTAAAACAGGCCGTTATAGGGTGAAAACCCAAACTAGCCCCCAAACGACCCCGTAGGAGGCATGAACACCTCGCACGGTACAAATGTTACTTGTAGGAACTGACCGCGTCGTCCCGGGTCTCCCCGTTTGAGAGTACGATGATAATTTGCAAAAATTAGACTTAGACGTGAAAACAATCTGGTAAAGGGTTAAAACCCAAACCAACCCCCAAACGACCTCGTAGGAGGCACGAACACCTCGCACGGTACCAATGTAACATCCAGGAACTGACCGCATCGTCCCGGGTCTCCTCGTTTGAGAGTATGACGATAATTTGCAAAAATCAGACTTTGACGTGAAAACAGGCTATTAAAGGGTGAAAACCCAAACCAACCCCCAAACGACCTCGTAGGAGGCACGAACACCTCGCACGGGACTAATGTGACTTGTGGGAACTGACCGCGTCATCTCGGGTCTCTCGGTTTGAGAGTATGACGATAATTTGCAAAAATCACACTTAGACTTGAAAATAGGCCGTTAAAGGGTGAAAACCCAAACCAGCACCCAAACGACCCCGTAGGAGGCACGAACACCTCGCACGGGACCAATGTAACTTGTAGGAACTGACCGCATAGTACAGGGTCTCCTGATTAGAGAGTATGACGATAATTTTTGAAAATCATAATTTCTTGAAAACAGCCCGTTAAAGGGTGAAAACCCAAACCAACCCTTAAATGACCCCGTAGGTGGCACGAACACCTCGCACGGGACCATTATAACTTGTAGGAACCGACCGCGTAGTCCCGGGTCTCCCGGTTTGAGATTATGACGATAATTTTCAAAAATCACACTTTCTTGAAAATAACCCGTTAAAGGGTGAAAACCCAAACCAGCCCTCAAACGATCCCGTGGGAGGCACGAACACCTCGCACTGGACCATTGTAACTTGTAGGAAATGACCGCGTAGTCCTGGGTCTCCGGGTTAGAAAGTATGACGATAATTTGCAAAAATCACACTTAGACTTGAAAACAGGCCGTTAAAGTGTGAAAACCGAAACCAGCCCCCAAACCACCCCGTAGGAGGCACGAACACCTCTCACAGGACCAATGTAACTTGTAGGAACTGACCGCGTCGTCCCGGGTCTCCCCGTTTGAGAGTATTACGATAATTTGCGAAAATCACACTTAGACTTGAAAACAGGCCGTTAAAGGGTGAAAACCCAAACCAGACCCCAGAACGAACACCTCGCACGGGACCAACGTAAATTGTAGGAACTGACCGCGTAGTCCCGAGTCTCTCGATTTTAGAGTATGACGATAATTTTCAAAAATCACACTTAGACTTGAAAACAGGCCGTTAAAGGGTGAAAACCCATACCAACCCCCAAACGACCCCGTAGGAGGCACGAACAACTCGCATGGGGCCAATGTAACTTGTAGGAACTGAGCCCGTAGTCTCGGGTCTCCCGGTTTGAGATTATGACGATAATTTGAGAAAATAACACTTAGACTTGAAAACAGGCCGTTAAATGGTGAAAACCCAAATCAGCCCGCAAACGATCCCGTTAGAGGCACAAACACCTCGCACGGGACCATTGTAACTGGTAGGAACTAACCGTGTAGTCCCGGGTCTCCCGGTTAGAGAGTATGACGATAATTCATAAAAATCACACTTAGACTTGAAAACAGGCCGTTAAAGGGTGAAAACCCAAACCAGCCCCCAAACGACCTCGTAGGAGGAACGAACACCTCGCACGGGACCAATGTAACTTGTACGAACTGACCGCGTAGTCCCGGATCTCTCGGTTTGACAGTATGACGATAATTTGCAAAAATCACACTTAGAGTTGAAAACAGGCCATTAAAGGGTAAAAACACAAACCAGCCCCCAACCGACCCCGTAGGAGGTACGAACACCTCGCACGGGACCAATGTAACTTGTACAAACAAACCGCGTCGTCCCGAGTCTCCCCGTTTGAGAGTATGACGATAATTTGCAAAAATCACACTTAGACTTGAAAATAGGCCGTTAAAGGGTGAAAACCCAAACCAGCCCCCAAACGACCCCGTACGAGGCACGAACACCTCGCACGGGACCAATGCAAGTTGTAGGAACAGACCCTGTAGTCCCGGGTATCCCGAATTGAGATTATGACAATAATTTGCAAAAATAACACTTAGACTTGAAAACGGGCCGTTAAAGGGTGAAAACCCAAATCAGCCCTAAAACGACCCCGTAGGAGGTACGAACACCTCGCACGGGACAATTGTAACTGGTAGGAACTGACCGCGTAGTCCCGGGTCTCCCGATTAGAGAGTATGACGATAATTTGCGAAAATCACTCTTAGAATTGAAAACATGCCGTTAAAGGGTGAAAACCCAAACCAGCCCCCAAACGACCTCGTAGGAGGCACGAACACCTCGCACGGGACCAATGTAACTTGTAGGTGAAGCACCTTATACCTTTGACTTACTTAAGTCTATACTGTATAAGTGTTCAACGAGTTTGAAAATAGTGACAAAATTGTTTGTCTATCCTAGAATCGAAAAAGCCTCAGATCTTATCTCTCTAATCCTCTTCAATGATCCATGAAGGTATAAATTGAATCACACTACACACAATTAGAAGTGCATACATGTGTTCACATTGCTTAAAATTGAGTGTGTGATTTATTCCCCTTGAATTGGAGCTTTAATAATTTTTTGGGAATTTTTAAATATTTTTTAAACATTTTTAAACATTTTTTAAATAAATGTTTTTATTAATAAAATGGGATTATAAAATTTGTGGGGTTAATATTCTATTTTGTAAACTTCATTTCTCACTCGAATGTTTGGTTGGGTAGAATCTCAAAGCGCTAGAAACTTCAGGGTACCTCCTGTAATTATTTTAGACACGCGTGTGAGAGCCACTCACAAGCCAACACTTGTCATCCTCCGGGTGTACCTATATGTGTTTCTTTTGTGAGAGGGTTGGATGGTTGATTACTGAACTTTGGATCATTCCTAATCGAGGGTCTGCATGTGTTCTTAGTTAATCTCGGTGCTATCCATATGAACCAATCACAATCATTTTTAATCACCGCTGTTTTATAACCCTTGGATCAAGTCAAAGTTTGCAAGACTTGATCTCAGCCCTTGATTTCCCTCGAACATCCAGAACCTTCCCCCAGCCCTATATATACCCTCCACTTCTCAGCCTTAGAAGACTTTTGGGCATTCGTCTTTCTGAAAGAAAAAAATAAGAGAGAAGAGAGAAGTGAGAGAGAAGAGATAAAAGAAAAGAGAGAAGAGAGAGAAAGGAAACTCTGTTAGCCCAAAACCAAACCCTAACCCAAAACACTTCATTTTTCTGAATCAAACCTTCGTATACACTTAACCCCAAACACAACCTTGAGTGTTTGAGAGAGAGAGTGGTTTGTTCATTTGAAGCTGTAAACTCTTGGTCCTTGATCTTGTTCACAACTTAAACATTCGTGTGAAGATCTTGTTTCTTTCTTATAGAAACTTTAGATCTACACTCTGCATGTTACATTTTCACTAGATCTGGATATTTACTACTTGATTTAAGAAAATCTTTACTGATTTAGTTTTGAAAATGTTTTATGGTTTCTATTTTTACAAAACTTAACCTTGACCTAGTTGGATTCACACTTGGAGATTTTCAATCTCACAAATGTTTTCAAAAAGAGATTGATTAAGATCTTGACCGATTTTGAAGCGAGATATCCGTGGAATCTGGGTTATATTAAAGGTCAAAAAGGTTTTTAGTTTTGTAAGAAATAAAGAAAACAAAATCAATGCATATAGACTTTATATGTAATTTACTAGGACTGTCTGTAAATCTAAGTGTGTGTGAGTTCATGCATGTGAATAGGAATCACTTCACAAACACTTAACACACTACTACACTAGAAGTGTTGTGTATAAGATCAGAGATCATTGAGTCGACATAAGGAAGCTAAAGCAAAGGAAGTTAGCAAACTGGAAGAACATCATCAACAAATCATATCTATGAGAAGTTAGAAGGACACCAAGTGGGGTATATTCCTAAACTTAGAATAGGTTGATTTGTGTGCTTGCATGTTGTATTGTTTGTAACTATTATTTGTTATTAGTCGATTTTTTTGTTTTTGTGACTTAGAAGTCACCGTGGATGTTTCCTCTGTTGGGAGAGGTTTTACCACGTTAAAAACTGTGTGTTGATTATCTTCATCTACTCATCTCATTCTATAAGTGTGCTGAATTTTTGAAACTTCCTTAGTTTTAAAAACTGATTACACAGTCTTAATTACTCTCGTACATAAGTTTCTTTGTAAACACATCTTGTTTATAATTTTTATTTTCAAAAGAAAAGGGTTTCTCCAACAAACATCTAGGATTTGCATATACAGTTTAATCTTGTATTAAACGGCATTAGCGACGTTTTTCAGTAGGAACAGACCGCGTAGTCTCGGGTCTCTCGGTTAGAGAGTATGACGATAATTTCCAAAAATCACACTTAGACTTTAAAACATGCCGTTAAACGGTGAAAACCCAAACCAGCCCTCAAACGACCCCGTAGGTGGCATGAACACCTCTCACGGGACCAATGTAACTTGTAGTAACTGACCGCGTAGTCCCGGGTCTCTCAGTTTGAGAGTATGATGATAATTTGTAAAAATCACACTTAGACATGAAAACAGACCGTTAAAGGGTGAAAACCCAAACCAGCCCCCAAACGACCCCGTAGGAGGCACGAACACCTCGCACGGGACCATTATAACTTATAGGAATTGACCGCGTAGTCCCGGGTCTCCCGGTTAGAGAGTATGACGATAATTTGTAAAAATCACACTTAGACTTGAAAACAGGCCGTTAAAGGGTGAAAATAGAAACCAACCCCCAAACGAACCCATAGAAGGCACGAACATCTCGCACGGGACCAATGTAACTTGTAGGAACTGACCGCATCGTCCCGGGTCTCCCCATTTGAGAGTATGATGATAATTTGCAAAAATCACACTTATACTTGAAAACAGGCCGTTAAAGGATGAAAACCAAAACTAACCCCCAAACGACCCCGTAGGAGGAACGAACACCTCGCACGGGACTAATGTAACTTGTAGGAACTGACCACGTAGTCCCGGGTCTCTCGGTTTGAGTGTATGATGATAATTTTAAAAAACCACACTTAGACTTGAAAACAGGCCGTTAAAGGGTGAAAACCCATACCAACCCCCAAACGACCCCGTAGGAGGCACGAAGACCTCGCACGGAACCAATGTAACTTATTGGAACTGACCCTGCAGTCCCGAGTCTCCCGGTTTTAGATTATGACGATAAATTGCAAAAATAACACTTAGACTTGAAAACAGGTCGTTAAAGGGTGAAAACCTAAATCAGCCCTCAAACGACCCCGTAGGAGGCACGAACACCTCCCACGGGACCATTGTAACTGGTAGGAACTGACCGCGTAGTCCCGGGTCTCCCGGTCAGAGAGTATGATGATAATTTGCAAAAATCACACTTGGAATTTAAAACAGGCCGTTAAAGGGTGAAAACCCAAACCAGCCCCCAAAACGATCCCGTAGGAGGAACGAACACTTCGCACGGGACCAATGTAACTTGTAGGTACTGACCGCGTAGTCTCGGGTCTCCCGGTTAGAGAGTATGACGATAATTTTCAAAAATCACACTTAGACTTGAAAACAGGTCGCTAAAGGGTGAAAACCCAAACTAGCACCAAACGACCCCGTAGGAAGCACAAACACCTCGCGCGGGACCAATGTAACTCGTAGGAATTGACCGCATAGTCTCGGGTCTCCCGGTTTGAGAGTTTGATGATAATTTGCAAAAATCACACTTTCTTTAAAACAGCCCGTTAAAGGGTGGAAACCCAAACCAGCCCACAAACAACCCCGTAGGAGGAACGAACGCCTCGAACGGGACCATTATAACTTGTAGGAATTGACCGCGTAGTCCCGGGTCTCCCGGTTAGAGAGTATGACGATAATTTGCCAGAATCACACTTAGACTTGAAAAGTGGCCATCAAAGGGTGAAAACAAAAACCAGCTCCCAAACGACCCCGTAGGAGGCACTAACACCTTGCACGGGACCAATGTAACTTGTAGGAACTGACCGCGTCATCCCGGGTCTCCCCGTTTGAGAGCATGACAATAATTTGAAAAAATTAGACTTAGACGTGAAAACAGGCCGTTAAAGTGACAAACCCAATCCAACCCCCAAACAACCCCATAGGAGGCACGAACACCTCGTATGGAACCAATGTAACTTGTAGGAACTGACTGCGTCGTCCCGGGTCTCCCGGTTTGAGAGTATGACGATAATTTGCAAAAATAACACTTAGACTTGAAAACAAGCCGTTAAAGGGTGAAAACCAAAATCATCCCTCAAACGCCCCCGTAGGAGGCACGAACACCTCCCACGGGACCATTGTAACTGGTAGGAACTGACCGCGTAGTCCCGGGTCTCCCGGTCAGAGAGTATGACGATAATTTGCAAAAATCATACTTTGACTTGAAAACATGCCTTTAAAGGGTGAAAACCCAAACCAGCCCCCAAACGACCCCATAGGAGGCACGAACATCTCGCACGGGACCAATGTAACTTGTAGGAATAGACTGCGTAGTCCCGGATCTCCCGATTTAAGAGTATGACGATAATTTCAAAAAATCACACTTAGACTTGAAAACAGGTCGTTAAAGGGTGAAAACCCAAACCAGCCCCAAAATGACCCTGTATGAGGCACGAACACCCCGCACGGGACCTATGTAACTTCTTGGAAATGATCGCGTAGTCCCGGATCTCCCGATTTGAGAGTATGACGATAATTTGCGAAAATCACACTTTCTTGAAAACAACCCGTTAAAGGTTGAAAACCCAAACGAGCCCTCAGATGACCCCGTAGGAGGCACGAACACCTCGCACGGGACCATTATAACCTGTAGGAATTGACCGCGTAGTCCCGGGTCTCCCGATTAGAGAGTATGACGATAATTTGCAAAAATCACACTTAGACTTGAACGTAGGCCGTTAAAGGGTGAAAATGAAAACCAGCCCCCAAACGACCCCGTAGGAGGCACGAACACCTCGTACGGGACCAATGTAACTTGTAGGAACTGACCGTGTTGTCCCGGGTCTCCCCGTTTGAGAGTATGACGATAATTTGCGAAAATCACACTTAGACTTGAAAACGGGCCATTAAAGGGTGAAAACCCAAACCAGCCCCCAAACGACCCCGTAGGAGGCACGAACACCTCGCACGGGACCAATGTAACTTGTAGGAATTGACCGCGTAGTCCAGGGTCTCCCGATTTGAGAGTATGATGATAATTTGCAAAAATCACACTTTCTTGAAAATAGCCCATTAAAGGGAGAAAACCCAAACCAGCCCCCAAAGAACCCCGTAGGAGGCACGAATACCACGCACGGGACCAATGTAACTTGTAGGAACTGACCGTGTAGTCTCGGATCTCCCGATTTGAGAGTATGATGATAATTTGCTAAAATAACACTTAGACTTTAAACCAGGCCGTTAAAGGGTGAAAACCCAAACCAACCCTCAAACGACCCCGTAGGTGGCACGAACACCTCTCACGGGACCAATGTAACTTGTAGTAACAGACCGCGTAGTCCCGGGTCTCTCGGTTTGAGAGTATGACTATAATTTGTAAAAATCACACTTAGACTTGAAAACAGGCCGTTAAAGGGTGAAAACCCAAACCAGCCCCCAAACGACCCCGTAGGAGGCACGAACACCTCGCACGGGACCAATGTATCTTGTAGGAACTGACCGCGTAGTCTCGGGTCTCTCGATTTGAGATTATGACGATAATTTGCAAAAATCACACTTTCTTAAAAACAACCGGTTAAAGGGTGAAAACCCAAACCAGCCCTCAAACGACCCCGTGGGAGGCACGAACACCTCGCCCTGGACAATTGTAACTTGTAGGAAATGACCATGTAGTCCCGGGTCTCCCGGTTAGAGAGTATTACGCTAATTTGCAAAAATCACACTTAGGCTAGAAAACAGGCCGTTAAAGGGTGAAAACCCTAACCAGCCCCCAAACGACCCTGTAGGAGGCACGAACACCTCTCACGGGACCAATGTAACTTATAGGAACTGACCGCGTCGTCCCGGGTCTCCCCGTTTGAGAGTATGACGATAATTTACGAAAATCACACTTAGACTTGAAAACAGGCCGTAAAAGGGGGAAAACCCAAACCAGCCCCCAAACGACCCCATAGGAAGAACGAACACCTCGCACGGGATCAACGTAACTTGTAGGAACTGACTGCGTAGTCCCGGGTCTCTCGGTTTGAGAGTATAATGATAATTTTCAAAACTCACACTTAGACTTGAAAACAGGCCGTTAAAGGGTGAGAACCCATACCAACCCCCAAACGACCCCGTAGGAGGCACGAACACCTCGCATGGGACCAATGTAACTTGTAGGAACTGAGCCCGTAGTCCCGGGTCTCTCGGTTTGAGATTATGACGTTAATTTGCTAAAATAACACTTAGACTTGAAAACAGGCCGTTACATGGTGAAAACCCAAATCATCCCACAATCGACCCCGTTAGAGGCACAAACACCTCGCACGGGACCATTGTAACTGGTAGGAACTGACCGCGTAGTCCCGGGTCTCCCGGTTAGAGAGTATGACGATAATTCGAAAAAATCACACTTAGACTTGAAAATAGACAGTTAAAGGGTGAAAACCCAAACCAGCCTCCAAACGACCTCGTGGGAGGCACGAACACCTCGCACGAGACCATTGTTACTTGTAAGAACTGACCTCGTAGTCCCGGGTCTCTGGGTTTGAAAGTAAGACGATAATTTGTAAAAATCACACTTAGACTTGAAACACAGGCCGTTCAATCGTGAAAACCCTAACTATCCCCCAAACGACCCCGTAGGAGGAACGAACACCTCGTACGGGACCAATGTAACTTGTAGGAACTGACCCCGTAGTCCCGGGTCTCCCGATTTGAGATTATGATGATAATTTGTAAAAATAACACTTAGACTTGACAGCAGGCCATTAAAGGGTGAAAACCCAAATCAGCCCCCAAACGACCCAGTAGGAGGCATGAACACCTCGCACGGGATCATTGTAAATGGTAGGAACTGATCGCGTAGTCCCGGGTCTCCCGATTAGAGAGCATGACGATAATTTGCAAAAATCACACTTAGACTTGAAAATAGGCCGTTAAAGGGTGAAAACCCAAACCATCCCCCAAACGACCCCGTAGGAGGCACGAACACCTCACACGGGACCAATGTAACTTCTATGAACTTACTGCATCGTCCTGGGTCTCCCCGTTTGAGAGTATGATGATAATTTGCAAAAATCACACTTTCTTGAAAACAGGCCGTTAAAGGGTGAAAACCCAAACCAACCCTCAAACGACCTCGTAGGAGGCACGAACACCTCGCACGGGACCAATGTAACTTTTAGGAACTGACCGCGTTGTACGTGGTCTCTTGGTTCGAGAGTATGACGATAATTTGTGAAAATCACACTTAGACTTGAAAACAGGTCGTTAAACAGTAAAAACCCAAACCAGTCCCAAAATGACCCCGTAGGAGGCACGAACACCTCGCACGGGACCAATGTAACTTCTTTGAATTGATCACGTAGTCCCGGTTCTCCCGATTTGAGATTATGATGATAATTTTCAAAAATAATTCTTAGACTAAAAAACTGGTCGTTAAAGGGTGAAAACCCAAACCAGCCCTCAAACGACCCCGTAGGAGGGACGAACACCTCGCACGGGACCAATGTAATTTGTAGGAACTGACCGCGTTGTCCCGGGTCTCCGGTTTGAGATTATGATGATAATTTTCAAAAATCACACTTAGACTTGAAAAGAGGTCGTTAAATTGTGAAAACCCAAACCAGCCCCCAAACGACACCATAGGTGGCAGGAACACCTCGCACGGGACCATTGTAACTTATAAGAAATGATCGCGTACTCCCGGGTCTCCCGGTTAGAGAGTATGACGATAATTTGCAAAAATCACACTTAGACTTGAAAATAGGCCGTTAAAGGATGAAAACACAAACCAGCCCCCAAACAACCCCGTTAGAGGCACGAACACCTCGTACGGGACCAATGTAACTTATAGGAACTGACCGCGTTGTCCCTAGTCTCCCGGTTTGAGAGTATGACGATAATTTGCAAAAATCAACTTTGACTTGAAAATTGGACATTAAAGGGTGAAAACCCAAACCAGCCCCCAAACGACCCCGTAGGAGGCACGAACACCTCGCACTGGATCAATGTAACTTGTAGGAACGGATCATGTACTCCCGGGTCTCCCGGGTTGAGATTATGATGACAATTTGCAAAAATCACACTTAGAATTGAAAACCGGTCATTAAAGGGTGAAAACCCGAACCAGCCCCCAAACGACCCCGTAGGAGGCACGAACACCTCGCACGGGACCAATGTAACTTGTAAGAACTGACCGCGTCGTCCCGGGTCTCCCGATTAGAGAGTATAATGATAATATCCAAAAATGACACTTAGAATTAAAAACAGGTCGTTAAAGGGTGAAAACCCAAACCAGCCCCCAAACAACCCCGTAGGAGGCACGAACACCTCGCACGGGACCAATGTAACTTCTATAAACTGACCACGTAGTCCTGGGTTTCCCGGTTTGATATTATGATGATAATTTGGGAAAATCACACTTAGACTTGAAAACAGGCCGTTAAAGGGTGAAACCCAAACCAGCCCTCAAACGACCCCGTAGGAGGCACGAACACCTCGCACGGGACCAATGTAACTTGTAGGAACTGACCGCGTAGTCCCGGGTCTCCCGGTTTGATATTATGATGATAATTAGCAAAAATCACACTTGGACTTGAAAATAGGCTGTTAAAGGGTGAAAACCCAAATCAGCCCCCAAACGACCCCGTAGGAAGCACGAACACCTCGCATGGGACCATTGTAACTTGTAGGAAATGACCGTGTAGTCCCGGTTCTCCCAGTTAGTGAGTATGATGATAATTTGCAAAAATTACACTTAGACTTGGAAACAGGCTGTTAAAGGGTGAAAACACAAACCAGCCACCAAACGACCCCGTAGGAGGCACGAACACCTCTCACAAGACCAATGTAACTTGTAGGAACTGACCGCGTCGTCCCGAGTCTCCCCGTTTGAGAGTATGACGATAATTTGCAAAAATCAAACTTAGACTTGAAAACAGGTCGTTAAAGGGTGAAAACCCAAACCTGCCCCCAAACGACCCCGTAGGAGGAATGAACACTTCGCACAGGACCAATGTAACTTGTAGGAACTGACCGCGTAGTCCCGGGTCTCTCGATTTGAAAGTATGGGGATAATTTTCAAAAGTCACACTTAGACTTGAAAACAGGCCGTTAAAGGGTGAAAACCCATACAAACCCCCAAACGACCCCGTAGGAGGCACAAACACCTAGCATGGGACCAATGTAACTTGTAGGAACCGAGCCCGTAGTCCCGGGTCTCCCGGCTTGAGATTATGACGATAATTTGCAAAAATAACACTTAGACTTGAAAACAGGCCGTTAATGGGTGAAAACCCAAATCAGCCCGCAAACGACCCCGTTAGAGCCACAAACACCTCGCACAGGACCATTGTAATTGGTAGGGACGGACCGCGTAGTCCCGGGTCTCCCGGTTAGAGAGTATGACGATAATTCGTAAAAATCACACTTAGACTTGAAAACAGGCCGTTAAAGGGTGAAAACACAAACCAGCCCCCAAACGACCTCGTGGGAGGCACGAACACCTCGTACGAGACCATTGTAACTTGTAAGAACTGACCTCGTTGTCCCGGGTCTCTTGGTTTGAAAGTAAGACGATAATTTATAAGAATCACACTTAGACTTGAAACCCAGGCCGTTAAAGGATTAAAACCCTAACGATCCCCCAAACAACCCCGTAGGAGGAACGAACACCTCGCACGGGACCAATGTAACTTGTAGGAACTGACCCCGTAGTCCCGGGTCTCCCAGTTTGAGATTATGATGATAATTTGTAAAAATAACACTTAGACTTGACAGCAGGCCATTAAAGGGTGAAAACCCAAATCAGCCCCCAAACGACCCCGTAGGAGGCACGAACACCTCGCACGGGACCATTGTAACTGGTAGGAACTGACCGGGTAGTCCCAGGTCAACCGATTAGAGAGTATGACGATAATTTGCAAAAATCACACCTAGACTTGAAAACAGGCCGTTAAAGCGTGAAAACTCAAACCATCCCCCAAACGACCCTGTAGGAGGCACGAACACCTCACACGGGACCAATGTAACTTGTAGGAACTGGCCGCGTCATCCCGGGTCTC
Source organism: Sambucus nigra (assembly GCA_949130495.1). Taxonomy (NCBI): domain Eukaryota; kingdom Viridiplantae; phylum Streptophyta; class Magnoliopsida; order Dipsacales; family Adoxaceae; genus Sambucus; species Sambucus nigra. Next base: position 27,595,734 of record OX422224.1, on the reverse strand, counting down.
CCCGTTTGAGAGTATGATGATAATTTGCAAAAATCCCACTTTCTTGAAAACAGATCGTTAAAGGGTGAAAACCCAAACCATCCCTCAAACGACCTTGTAGGAGGCACGAACACCTCGAACGGGACCAATGTAACTTTTAGGAACTGACCGCGTTGTACGTGGTCTCTTGGTTCGAGAGTATGACGATAATTTGCGAAAATCACACTTTGACATGAAAATAGGACATTAAAGGGTAAAAACCCAAACCAGTCCCCAAACGACCCCGTAGGAGGCACGAACACCTCGCACGGGACCAATGTAACTTCTTTGAAGTGATCGCGTAGTCCCTGGTCTCCCGATTTGAGATTATGACGATAATTTTCAAAAATTACACTTAGACTCGAAAACTGGCCGTTAAAGGGTGAAAACCCAAACCAGCCCCCAAACGACCCCGTAAGAGGCCCGAACACCTCGCATGGGACCATTGTAACTTGTAGGAAATGACTGTGTAATCCCGGGTCTCCCGGTTAGAGAGTATGATGATAACTGGCAAAAATCACACTTAGACATGGAAACAGGCATTTAAAGGGTGAAAACACAAACCAATCGCCAAACGACCCCGTAGGAGGCACAAACACCTCTCACAGGACCAATGTAACTTTTAGGAACTGACCGCGTAGTCCTGGGTCTCCCCGTTTGAGAGTATGACATTAATTTGCGAAAATCACACTTAGACTTGAAAACAGGCCGTTAAAGGGTGAAAACCCAAACCTGCCCCCAAACGACCCCGTAGGAGGCACGAACACCTCGTAGGGGACCAATGTAACTTGTAGGAACCGACCGCGTAGTCCCGGGTCTCCCGGTTTGAGATTGTGATGATAATTTGAAAAAATCACACTTAGACTGGAAAATAGGCCGTTAAAGGATGAAAACCCAAACCCGCCCCCAAACGACCCCGTAGGAGGCACGAACACCTCGCACGGGATCATTGTAACTTGTAGGAAATGACTGCGTAGTCCCGGGTCTCCCGATTAGAGAGTATGACGATAATTTGCAAAAATCACACTTAGACTTGAAAACAGGCCGTTAAAGGGTGAAAACCCAAACCAGCCCCCAAATGTCCCCGTTGAAGGCACGAACACCGCACACGGGACTAATGTAACTTCTATGAACTGACCGCGTAGTCCCGGGTCTCCTGATTTGATATTATGGCGATAAATTTCAAAAATAACACTTAGAATTGAAAACAGGCCGTTAAAGGGTGAAAACCCAAACCAGCCCTCAAACGACCCTGTAGGAGGCATGAACACCTCGCACGGGACCAATGTAACTTGTAGGAACTGACCGTGTAGTCCCGGGTCTCCCGGTTTGAGATTATGATGATAATTTCCAAAAATCACACTTAAACTGGAAAACAGGTCATTAACGGGTGAAAACCAAACCAGCCCCCAAACGACCCCGTAGGAGGCACGAACACCTCGCACGGGACCATTGTAACTTTTAGGAAATGACCGCGTAGTCCTGGGTCTCCCGGTCAGAGAGTATGACGATAATTTGCAAAAATCACACATAGATTTGAAAATGGGCAGTTAAAGGGTTAAAACACAAACCAGCCCCCAACCGACCCCCTAGGAGGCACGAACACCTCGCACGGGACCAATGTAACTTGTAGGAACAAACCGCGTCGTCCCGAGTCTCCCCGTTTGAGAGTATGATGATAATTTGCAAAAATCACACTTAGACTTGAAAACAGGCCGTTAAGGGTGGAAACCCAAACCAGTCCCCAAACGACCCCGTACGAGGCACGAACACCTCGCACGGGACCAATGCAAGTTGTAGGAACAGGCCCTGTAGTCCCGGGTATCCCGGATTGAGATTATGACAATAATTTGGAAAAATAACACTTAGACTTGAAAACACTCCGTTTTAGGGTGAATACCCAAATCATCCCTAAAACGACCCCATAGGAGGCACGAACACCTCGCACGGGACCATTGTAACTGGTAGGAACTGACTGCATAGTCCCGGGTCTCCCGGTTAGAGAGTATGACGATAATTTGCAAAAATCACACTTAGAATTGAAAGCAGGCCCTTAAAGGGTGAAAACCCAAACTAGCCCCCAAATGACCCCGTAGGAGGCACGAACACCTCGCACGGGACCAATGTAACTTGTAGGAACAGACCGCGTAGTCCCGGGTCACCCGGTTAGAGAGTATGACAATAATTTCCAAAAATCACACTTAGACTTTAAAACAGGCCATTAAAGGGTGAAAACCCAAACCAGCCCTCAAACGACCCCGTAGGTGGCATGAACACCTCTCAAGGGACCAATGTAACTTGTAGTAACTGACCGCGAAGTCTCGGGTCTCTCGGTTTGAGAGTATGACGATAATTTGTAAAAATCACACTTAGACTTGAAAACAGCCCGTTAAGGGGTGAAAACGCAAACCAGCTCCCAAAAGACACCGTGGGAGGCACGAACACCTCGCACGGGACCATTGTAACTGGTAGGAACTGACCGCGTAGTCCCGGGTCTCCCTGTTAGGGAGTATGATGATAATTTGCAAAAATCACACTTAGACTTGAAAACAGGTCGTTAAAGGGTGAAAACCCAAACCAGCCCCCAAACGACCCCGTAGGAGGCACGAACACCTCGCACGGGACCAATGTAACTTATAGGAACTGACCGCATAGTCACAGGACTCCGGGTCAGAGAGCATGATGATAATTTGTGAAAATCACACTTAGACTTGTAAACAGGCCGTTAAAGGGTGAAAATCTAAACAAGCCCCCAAACGACCCCGTTGGAGGCACCATCACCTCCCACGGGACCAACGTAACTTCTAGGAACTGACCGCGTCGTCCCGGGTCTCCCCATTTGTGAGTATCATGATAATTTGTAAAAATCAGACTTGAAAACGTGCCGTTAAAGGGTGAAAACAAAAACCAGCCCCCAAACGACCCCGTAGGAGGCACAAACACCTCGCACGGGACCAATGTAACATTTAGGAACTGATCGCGTAGTCCCGGGTCTCCCGGTTTGAGGGTATGAATATAATTTGCAAAAATCACACTTAGACTTGAAAATTGCCAGTTAAAGGGTGAAAACCAAAACCAGCTCCCAAACGACCCCGTGGGAGGCATGAACACACCGCATGGGACCATTGTAACTTGTAGGAACTGACCACGTAGTCCCGAGTCTCTCGATTAGAGAGTATGACGATAATTTACAAAAATCACACTTAGTGAAAACAGGCCGTTAAAGGGTGAAAACCCAAACCAGCCCCCAAACGACCTCGTGGGAGGCACGAACACCTCGCACGAGACCATTGTAACTTGTAAGAACTGACCTCATAGTCCCGAGTTTTTTGGTTTGAAAGTAAGACGATAATTTGTAAATATCACGCTTAGACTTGAAATACAGGCCGTTAAAGGGTGAAAACCCTAACCATCCCCCAAATGACCCAGTAGGAGGAACGAACACCTCGCACGGGACCAATGTAACTTGTAGGAACTGACCTCGTAGTCTCGTGTCTCCCGGTTTGAGATTATGATGATAATTTGCAAGAATAACACTTAGACTTGAAAGCAGGCCGTTAAAGGGTGAAAACCCAAATCAGCCCCCAGGAGGCACGAACACCTCGCACGGGACCATTGTAACTGGTAAGAACTGACCGCGTAGTCCCGGGTCTCCCGATTAGAGAGTATTACGATAACTTGCAAAAATCACACTTAGACTTGAAAACAGGCCGTTAAAGGGTGAAAACCCAAACCATCCCTCAAACGACCCCGTAGGAGGCACGAACACCTCGCACGGGACCAATGTAACTTGTAGGAACTGGCCGCGTCGTCCCGGGTCTCCTCGTTTGAGAGTATGACGATAATTTGCAAATATCACATTTTCTTGAAAACAGATCGTTAAAGGGTGAAAACCCAAACCAGCCCTCCAACGACCTGACAGCGCAGTGATGGGTCTCCCGGTTTGAAAGTATGACAATAATTTGCAAAAATCAGACTTAGACTTAAAAACAGGCCGTTAAAGGGTGAAAGCTCGAACCAGCCACCAAACGACCCCGTAGGAGGCACGAACACCTCGCACGGGACCAGTGTAACTTTTAGGAACTGACCGCGTTATACGTGGTCTCTTGGTTCGAGAGTACGACGATAATTTGCGAAAGTCACACTTAGACTTGAAAACAGGCCGTTAAAGGATAAAAACCCAAACCAGTCCCCAAACGACCCCGTAGGAGGCACGAACACCTCACAGAGGACCAATGTAACTTATTTGAACTGATCGCGTAGTCCCGGGTATCCCAAATTGAGATTACGATAATAATTTTCAAAAATAACACTTAGACTCGAAAACTGGCCGTTAAAGGGTGAAAACCCAAACCAGCTCTCCAACGACCCCGTAGGAGGCACGAACACCTCGCACGGTACCAATGTAACTTGTAGGAACTGATCGCGTAGTCCCGGGTCTCCCAGTTTGAGATTTTGATGATAATTTGCGAAAATCACACTTAGACTGGAAAACAGGTCGTTAAAGGGTGAAAACCCAAACCAGCCCCCAAACGACCCCGTAGGAGGCACGAACACCTCGCACGGGACCATTGTAACTTGTAGGAAATGACCGCATAGTCCCGAGTCTCCCGGTTAGAGAGTATGACGATAATTTCCAAAAATCACTCTTAGACTTGAAAACAGGCCGTTACAGGGTGAAAACAGAAACTAGCCCCCAAAGGACCTCGTAGGAGGCACGAACACCTCGAACGGGACCAATGTAACTTGTAGGAACTGACCGCATCGTCTCGGGTCTCCCCATTTGAGAGTATGACGATAATTTAGAAAAATCACACTTTCCTGAAAACAGGCCATTAAAGGGTGAAAACCCAAACCAGCCCTCAAACGACCCGGTAGGAGGCACGAACACTTCGCACGGGACCAATGTAACTTTTTGGAACTGACCACGTTGTACGGGGTCTCTTGGTTCGAGAGTATGACGATAATTTGCAAAAATCACACTTAGACTGGAAAACATGCCGTTAAAGGGTCAAAACCTAATCCAGCCCCAAAACGACCCCGTAGGAGGCACGAACACCTCGCATGGGACCATTATTACTTTTAGGAAATGAACGCGTAGTCCCGGGTCTCCCGGTCAGAGAGTATAAAGATAATTTTCAAAAATCACACTTAGACTTGAAAACAGGCCGTTAAAGGGTAAAAACACAAACCAGCCCCCAACCGACCCCGTAGGAGGCACGAACACCTCGCACGGGACTAATGTAACTTGTAGAAACAAACCGCGTCGTCCCGAGTCACCCCGTTTGAGAGTATGATGATAATTTGAAAAAATCACACTTAGACTTGAAAACAGGCCGTTAAAGGGTGAAAACCCAAACTTGCCCCCAAACGACCCTATAGAAGGCATGAACACCTCGCACGGGACCAATGTAACATGTAGGAACTGACCGCGTCGTCCCGGGTCTCCCCGTTTGAGAGTATGACGATAATTTGGAAAAATCAGACTTAGACATGAAAACAGGCCGTTAAAGGGTGAAATCCCAAACCAACCCCCAAACGACCTCGTAGACGGCACGAACACCTCGCACGGGACCAATGTGACTTGTAGGAACTGACCGCGTCGTCCCGGGTCTCTCGGTTTGAGAGTATGACGATAATTTGCAAAAATCACACTTAGATTTGAAAACAGGCCGTCAAAGGGTGAAAACCCAAACCAGCTCCCAAAAGACCTCGTGGGAGGCACGGTACCATTTTAATTGGTAGAAACTTACCGCGTAGTCCCGGGTCTCCCGGTTAGAGAGTATGACGATAATTTGCAAAAATCACACTTAGACTTGAAAACAGGCCGTTAAAGGGTGAAAACCCAAACCAGCCCCCAAACGACCCCGTAGGAGGCACGAACACCTCGCACGGGACCAATGTAACTTGTAGGAACTGACCGCATAGTATCGGGTCTCCCGGTTAGAGAGTATGACGATAATTTGTGAAAATCACAATTTCTTGCAAAATAACCCGTTAACGGGTGAAAACCCAAACTAACCCACAAATGACCCCGTAGGAGGCACAAATACCTCGCTCGGGCCCATTATAACTTGTAGGAATTGACCATGTAGTCCCCGGTCTCCCGATTAGAGAGTATGACGATAATTTGTAAAAATCACACTTAGACTTGAAAATAGGCCGTTAAAGGGTGAAAATCTAAACCAGCCCCCAAACGACCCCGTCGGAGGCACCATCACCTCCCACGGGACCAAAGTAACTTCAAGGAACTGACCACGTCGTCCCGGGTCTCCCCGTTTGAGAGTATCACGATAATTTGCATAAATTATATTTAGACTTAAAAACGTGCCGTTAAAGGGTGAAAACTCAAACTAGCCCCCAAAGGACCCCGTAGGAGGCACGAACACCTCGCACGGGACCAACGTAACATGTAGGAACTGACCGCGTAGTCCCGGGTCTCCTGGTTTGAGAGTATGAATATAATTTGCAAAAATCACACTTAGACTTGAAAATAGCTCGTTAAAGGGTGAAAACCCATACCAACCCCCAAGCAACCTCGTAGGAGGTACGAACACCTCGCACGGGACCAATGTGACTTGTAGGAACTGACCGCGTCGTCCCGGGTCTCTCGGTTTGAGAGTATGATGATAATTTGCAAAAATCACACTTAGATTTGAAAACAGGTCGTTAAAGGGTGAAAACCCAAACCAGCCCTCAAACGACCCCGTAGGTGGCATGAACACCTCTCACGGGACCAATGTAACTTGTAGTAACTGACCACATAGTCCCGGGTCTATCGATTTGAGAGTATGACGATAATTTGCAAAAATCACACTTAGACTTGAAAACGGGCCGTTAAAGGGTGAAAACCCAAACCAGCCACCAAACGACCCCGTACTAGGCAGGAACACCTTGCACGGGACCAATGTAACTTGTAGGAACTGATCGCATAGTATCGGGTCTCCTGTTTAGAGAGTATGACGATAATTTGTGAAAATCATAATTTCTTGAAAACAGCCCGTTAAAGGGTGAAAACCCAAACCAACCCTCAAATGACCCTGTAGGAGGCACGAACACCTCGCACGGGACCATTATAACTTGTAGGAATTGACCGCGTAGTCCCAGGTCTCCCGGTTAGAGAGTATGACGATAATTTGTAAGAATCACACTTAGACTTGAAAACAGGCCGTTAAAGGGTGAAAATAGAAACCAGAACCCAAACGAACCCGTAGGAGGCACGAATATCTCGCACGGGACCAATGTAACTTGTAGGAACTGACTGCATCGTCCCGGGTCTCCCCGTTTGAGAGTATGATGATCATTTGCAAAAACCACACTTAGACATGAAAACAGGCCGTTCAAGGTTGAAAACCAAAACTAGCCCCCAAACGACCCCGTAGGAGGAACGAACACCTCGCACGGGACTAATGTAACTTGTAAGAACTGACCACGTAGTCCCGGGTCTCTCGGTTTGTTAGTATGACGATAATTTTAAAAAATCACACTTAGACTTGAAAACAGGCCGTTAAAGGGTAAAAACCCAAACCAACCCCCAAACGACCCGGTAGGAGGCACGAAGACCTCGCACGGGACCAATGTAACTTGTTGGAACTGACCCTGTAGTCCCGAGTCTCCCGATTTGAGATTATGATGATAATTTGCAAAAATAACACTTAGACTTGAAAACAGGTCGTTAAAGGGTGAAAACCCAAATCAACCCTCAAACGACCCCGTAGGATGAACGAACACCTCCCACGGGACCATTGTAACTGGTAGGAACTGATCGCGTAGTCTCGGGTCTCCCGGTCAGAGAGTACGATGATAATTTGCAAAAATCACACTTGGAATTTAAATCAGGCCGTTAAAGGGTGAAAACCCAAACCAGCCCCCAAACGACCCAGTAGGAGGAACGAACACTTCGCACGGGACCAATGTAACTTGTAGGAACTGACCGGGTAGTCCCGGGTCTCCCGGTTAGAGAGTATGACGATAATTTTCAAAAATCACACTTAGACTTGAAAACAGGTCGCTAAAGGGTGAAAACCCAAACTAGCACCAAACGACCCCGTAGGAAGCACAAACACCTCGCGCGGGACCAATGTAACTCGTAGGAATTGACCGCATAGTCTCGAGTCTCCCGGTTTGAGAGTATGATGATAATTTGCAAAAATCACACTTTCTTGAAAACAGCCCGTTAAAGGGTGGAAACCCAATCCATCCCTCAAACAACCCCGTAGGAGGCACGAACACCTCGCACGGGACCATTATAACTTGTAGGAATTGACCGCGTAGTCCCGGGTCTCCCGGTTAGAGAGTATGACGATAATTTGCCAAAATCTCACTTAGACTTGAAAAGTGGCCGTTAAAGGGTGAAAACCAAAACCAGCCCCCAAACGACCCCGTAGCAGGCACGAACACCTAGCACGGGACCAATGTAACTTGTAGGAACTGACCGTGTCGTCCCGGGTCTCCCCGTTTGAGAGCATGACTATAATTTGTAAAAATTAGACTTAGACGTGAAAACAGGTCGTTAAAGTGACAAACCCAATCCAGCCCCCAAACAACCCCATAGGAGGCACGAACACCTCGTATGGAACCAATGTAACTTTTAGGAACTGACTGCGTCGTCCCGGGTCTCCCGGTTTGAGAGTATGACGATAATTTGCAAAAATAACACTTAGACTTGAAAACAAGCCGTTAAAGGGTGAAAACCAAAATCAGCCCTCAAACGACCCCGTAAGAGGCACGAACACCTCCCACGGGACCATTATAACTGGTAGGAACTGACCGCGTAGTCCCGGGTCTCCCGGTCCGAGAGTATGACGATAATTTGTAAAAATCACACTTTGACTTGAAAATAGGCCGTTAAACGGTGAAAACCCAAACCAGCCCCCAAACGACCCCGTAGGAGGCACGAACATCTCGCACGGGACCAATGTAACTTGTAGGAACTGACCGCGTAGTCCCGGATCTCCCGATTTAAGAGTATGACGATAATTTCTAAAAATCACACTGAGACTTGAAAACAAGTCGTTAAAGGGTGAAAACCTAAACCAGCCCCAAAACGACCCCGTAGGAGGCACGAACAACCCACACGGGACCAATGTAACTTTTAGGAAATGACCGTGTAGTCCTGGGTCTCCCGATTTGAGAGTATGACGATAATTTGCGAAAATCACACTTTCTGGAAAACAACCCGTTAAAGGTTGAAAACCCAAACGAGCCCTCAAATGACCCCGTAGGAGGCACGAACACCTCGCACGGGACCATTATAACTTATAGGAATTGACCGCGTAGTCCCGGGTCTCCCGATTAGAGAGTATGACGATAATTTGCAAAAATCACACTTAGACTTGAACATAGGCCGTTGAAGGGTGAAAATGAAAATCAGCCCCCAAACGACCCCGTAGGAGGCACGAACACCTCGCACGGGACCAATGTAACTTGTAGGAACTGACCGCGTAGTCCCGGGTCTCCCAATTTGAGAGTATGACTATAATTTGTGAAAATCACACTTTTTTGAAAATAACCCGTTAAAGGGTGAAAACCCAAACCGGCCCCCAAACAACCCCGTAGGAGGCACGAATACCTCACACGGGACCAATGTAACTTGTAAGAATTGACCACGTAGTCCCGGGTCTCCCGATTTGAGAGTATAGCGATAATTTGCAAAAATAACACTTAGACTTTAAACCAGGCGATTAAAGGGTGAAAACCCAAACCAGCCCTCAAACGACCCCGTAGGTGGCACGAACACCTCTCACGGGACCAATGTAACTTTTAGTAACTGACCGTGTAGTCCCAAGTCTCTCGGTTTGAGAGTATGATGATAATTTGTAAAGATCACACTTAGACTTGAAAACAGGCCGTTAAAGGGTGAAAACCCAAACCAGCCCCCAAACGACCCCGTAGGAGGCACGAACACCTCGAACGGGACCAATGTAACTTGTAGGAACTGACCGCGTAGTCCCGGGTCTCTCGGTTTGAGATTATGATGATAATTTGCAAAAATCACACTTTCTTGAAAATAACCCGTTAAAGGGTGAAAACCCAAACCAGCCCTGAAACGATCCCGTGGGAGGCACGAACACCTCGCACTGGACCATTGTAACTTTTAGGAAATGACCGCGTAGTCCAGGGTCTCCCGGTTAGAGAGTATGACGATAATTTTCAAAAATCACACCTAGACTTGAAAACAGGCTGTTAAAGGGTGAAAACCCAAACCAACCACCAAACGACCCCGTAGGAGGCACGAACACCTTCGCAGGGGACCAATGTAACTTGTAGGAACTGACCGCGTAGTCGTCTATGCAATTTTTCTTCTTGTATATGCAATTTTTTTTCTTGAAAATGATTTTTTATAAAATGACTTGGTTACTAATATTGTATCTTTTTGTGTCTTATTTTTTTTGTAGGATGACATTCAATCGTTAGCTTTTATCCACTTGGTACGCTCGAAGAAGTCAATGCTTTACAACAGGGGGATTGTGTATTTAGTGTCGTTAATATTCAGGATTCTATTTTTTGTGTTATGGCCGAGGAGGCTTCAGTAGTTTTATGGTTTATTTATATAGTCGTGCTGCGTATAGTAGTTTTATTGTTGACTTTTATAGCCGTGCGGGCTTTATATGGGCAGATTTTATGTTAGCAGGTTTTGGAATAGTCAAAAAATAGAGGAAACTCTGACCAATTTTTTTTTATATGGGAACTATTAACTCTTGTAATTTTTTGAAGTTATTGTCGACTTTTATGGTCATGTGTTTCTTTATATTGGTATTATCTCTTGTAATTTTTTGAAGTTTGTATGCACATTAGTTTATCAACAACCTGCGATATTCATAATTAGTGAATTTTCTTGATTTTGTTTTTGCAAATAATAAATATTTTTCCTACCGAATTTGGAATTTGCAGATTTTCCAGATTTGGTTCCTATTATTATTTTTTTTAATCAACTGAAAATTCTGGCACGGTTTTAAACCGTGCCAAAACCGTGCCAATGCAAAAAAATGAGAACGCTTATAAAACAATCTGGCATGCTTTATAACCGTGCCAAAAGCGTGCCAGAAAATAGATAATTTGGCGCGGTTTTGGCGTGTGCCAAAAGCGTGCCAGATTTAACATCTGGCACGGTTTAAAAGCGTGCCAAAAGCATGTCAGATTAAAAAACTGGCACTGTTTAAAAGTGTTCCAAAAGCGTGCCAGTTTGGAAAATCTGGCACGGTTTTAAACCGCGCCAGTAAATCTGGCACGCCTGATTCTGGCAACTGTGCCAGTTTCCTGTTTTTGGTGTAGTGTCGTACCACACCACGAGCAGCAACAGGAGAGTCTCCATACATGCTGGCATTTGGAAGTGAAGCTATCATACTGTTGAATTGGGTCTACCCACACATAGGGTGCTTAATTTTAATTCTCTCGTCAGTTATTTAATGAGAAGATTAGACCTGGATATGCTCGAAGAAGTGAGGGAAGAAGCAGCGATAAAAAATGCAGCATATCAACAACGAACTACTTTGTTCTATAACAAAAGAGTGAAGACGTGTGATTTAAAGGAAGGGAATTATGTGCTGAAGAAAGTAATACAAAAGAATAACAAATTGGAAGCCAACTGATATGGACCCTACAGAGTAACAGAAGTTGTTCGTCCAGGGACATACAGGATTGAAATATTGGAAGGAGAAGAATTCAAGAATGCATGGAATGCAGAGCATCTGCGCAAGTATTATCAGTAATTGAAATTCCTATGTAATGCAATTTCTTCAGTATGAATAAATCGTTGGATGTTTTACCCAGTTTCTCTCTTTTTGTTGAAATTTTTTGGAATATTAGTGTTACACACTACACATCAAATTCAGAACAATTACCACCAACTCCGGTTGGTCGGGAATCAATTATCACCAACTTTGGTTGGTCGAGAATCAATTACCACCAACTCCGATTGGTCGGGAATCAATTACCAATAACTCTGATTGGTCGAGAATCAATGACCACCAACTCCGGTTGGTCAAAAAATTAATTACAACCAACTCCGGTTGGTCGGGAATCAATTACCACCAACTTCCGTTGGTCGGGAATCAATTACCACCAACTACGGTTGGTCGGGAATCAATTACCACCAACTCTGGTTGGTCGAAAAATCAATTACCACCAACTCCGGTTGGTCGGGAACTAATTACCACCAACTCCAGTTGGTCGATAAATCAAATACAATCAACTCCGGTTGGTTAAACTAAGAAGGAACATGGGATGCAAATCATTTCATTGCTTAGGCCCAAACAATGACAAGTCACTATAATCAAACAACAAATGGGACAAATTCCATTATCCAAAAACAAAATAACAAGCAAACAAGGATACTCTACAAACTATTTAGAAGAAAATTGAATCGCAAAAGACTAAAAATTTCTTCATTCAAATCAAGTAGAATTACATATGTTGCGAAAATATACTTCATTACATAAAAAATCCTATTCTATTGGTTTTTTCCCTTATGCCTTTGAAACAGGTTCTACTCAAGCAAGAGGATCATCTAAGGCATAGAGAGAATTTATGAAATTTACATCTCTCAGCATTCTAACATCCATTATAGATGGCCGATCAAGTAAATTAACTGGGCGAGATATCTCGAAGTTGGCATGAAGACTGTAATCACCAAGATACTTGGAAATCAGACATCGAGGAATTGCGCGAGCAGGAATCCAACTAAAATCAAGTTTAAAAGGAGGAACGGGTAAATCGATCATTCCAGGTTAATAATATACCTGCTCCAATTGTAGCACACACATAGCATTTAACCATCCCTGCTTGTACCCTTCATTATTCGACTGTTGTATCCGAGCATCTAGATGGTACAGAGCTTCATTATACCCAGCCATCCAAAACTCTATGGGTTGTTTATGGAACTGATAAGTTAACCTCTCCAGTTTCTCGTAGAGACTCTTCACCAAAATTTCCTTATTTTCCAAAGCAGAACTCTAGGAAGAGAGTTGTTCGCTAAAGTTCAGAATCTTCTTAGATATTTCTTCTAAGGCTTGGTTCTTCGCCATCAACTGAAAGGCCTTCTTCTCTAAAGCAGACTGCGTTCTATCTTACTCATGGGTGACCCGACCAGCCCTCGTTCGTCCATGAGAAGAAGATCTTGTTCGTCCACGAGTAGATAAGGAGGATCCAAATCTTTTCAAAGTTTCCAACTCATCTCATAAGTTGGCATTTTCTACCTCCAAGAAAGAGAAACCTTCATCATTAACATGGACCAAGGCTCCCGAGGAGGATGCAACAGATTTGAGTTGTTTTATCTCCTCTTGTAAAGAAATGTTCTCCTGCTCTAATAACTTGGCGATATGCCTGTGCTCTTCAACCTCAAGCTTTAGAACACTCTCTTTCTTCTCATAAGCACAAATAAATTTATCATACCCTTTGTCAATACTCAATTGGTGATATTTTTTCTCGTATCCTTGATGCAAAAGTGTTGAGGACTCTTTGTAGTACTGCTGAAGTTCCTCGATTGTTCCTTGGAGAACTTCAATCATCTCATAGTAGGCCACGTTATTGGCAATAGCACGATCGAGAAAGCATTTTAGGTATTAGTAAGCTTCGACTTCTCGTTCAGAAGTATCTGGACCAAGGATATCAATGATTCGAGCCTCATTAAGATCTGCATGACCAACTTTAAAATAGTCATTGTATTTCTTCATCAATTATGTGTCATGAGTTGATAAGAGCTCCATCCAGGCCATAAACTAGCAAAGAGAAGAAATAAAAAAAATCAATAATGATGCAGACAGAGCAAGTAAAAGAGAGAGTCAAGATGAATAACCAAAGTTCGAATTTTTATTTCATCATAAGAGAAAATACAAAGTCTGAGGTTACGTTCAATAGAACAACAAAATTAAAACTCGAGCAACTTTACACCTTCTCTTTGTTCCCTATAACTTCCTCAAAAGGTTTGGATGAATGAGCTGGTTGCTCATAAGATAATGGTAGCTGCTTGACCGAAGTACTGGTTGGTTGGAGTTTCTCGGTAGGCTGAACAACAGGAATAGCAAGAACCTGATCTCCAATCATCATAGAAGACTCATCTGAAGCACCTTTATCCTCTTCTTCTTCTCTAGGAGAGGGAGGATGGCCATGAGTGTGCTGATGAAATAATTCAGAATTCTCAGCAACTTTTAGCTCCTGCAAGGCTGCAACCTATCCATCCCTAAAATATTTGAGGCTGGCATACTCCATTTGAGAGGACATGGAAGCCAGGCCCTTGTTCCAGCCTTTGTCCCAACCAGCACTGAATGATTTTTTAACTGCCTTCTTCCTTTTTGCCTTCTCCGAGGAGGTCCTTTCCCTAAGGAGCTCATCGGCAGCCTTCAACTTCTCTTCTACCTTAATTTTTTATTGCTCAACATCTTGAAGTTTAATAACTTCCTCTTCAGCAGACTTGAGCTTAACTTTCAGCTCCTTATTGCTTTTTTCAAAGTCTTTGTTGCTCTACTCAGACTCCGTTAATTTCTTCTCCAAATCCTTGGAGGCATTCATAGCTTGATTTCTTTCTAGCTCAATGGACTTGAATTGATTCTCCCAAGAAACTTTATGTTCCTCGTATTTTTGACGAGAATCTTTCAGAGATTGGGTCAGCCCAACAAAAGGTTCATCTACTCCTCCCGAGGTGCTTGAAGCCTTGATATCTTCATCCTTCTTCAGAATACTGTTAAAACACGTCACCAGCTAAAAAAAAAGAAATAACTTTAAGTCAGAACATGAACATAGTATTAAAAAATGGGGTCGAGTTAAAAATACTTATTGAGGCAATGTATTGAGCAGCAAGGGTAGTAATTCTCTCACGAGAAAGGGAATCTTCGATGCCTTGGACTTCTGGGACAGTCCAAGATGTCACCAAACTCACAGCAGAGCTCGGAGAAACAAAAGATGGAACATTACCTTCAACAGTTGAAGGTTGAGAAATAGGTTCAACAGGTCTCTCAGAAGAGCTCTTCTTTAACCTCCTCAGAGGAGCAGGAACATTTTCAACTAAAGACGTTGTCTTTGTTGGTGAATTAACAATAACCTCACTCGGGGGAGAAATAACAACGTTCTTTCTCGGGGCCATTGGGGGCTTCTCAACAACTTTCATGGCAGCAGCAAGAGGAGGTGCATCAATGGTTCTCGTCCCTTCTTCTGGGACATCTTATTTACTTTTCCTTGCCTCCACATTGGTAGAGGCATATTTATCAAAGAAGGCAGGAGCTCTTCTTTTCTTCATTAGGTCACTGATTGGAATACTCGACTCAAAGGAAGAACCCTCTACGCTAGTCTCAGAGGCAGGTACTTGGTAAAGATTAACCACCACTGGACGAGGACGAGCAGTGAAAGATGAAGTATAGCTCTAATACGGTAATAAATAAGAGGTAGATCTAATATGTTCCTCGACAACAGATTGATGCAAATTCTAGATAAGTTTTAAATGCTATAAATTAACATCAGCCTCTTTTGGAGGTTTTCTTTTACTGTCAACTGTAACAAACAAAAACAAATATCAGTGATGCATTTTATCAAACATAAAGAAAACAAGATTTCAAAAAATAAAAATAACCTATCCCATTGTTATAAGGTGGACATCTGGGACCTTGGTATACATCATCTCCATTAAAGGGAGGGTGTTGCCAATTTTTCATCACCACTCCATGTTCAAAGTAATCTTTATTGGCATCAGGAAGATTAACAACTAACGCCCTATTCAAAAACCTAGTTTTTAAATAGAAAGTACTATCGCTGATGACCCATCTATAGCAATACATAATCTCTGGAATCCCTAAATGGGTTCCATGAAGTTGATTTAACCTGTGTACACCATTAACTATCCTACATGTATTTGGAGCTATTCTTGCAGGTACAACATCAAAATATTGGCAAAACTCCAAACACGGGGGATTTGGCAGGAAAGAAAATCCACATTCGGCTACAAAAAGACTGGGGGAACCATTGTCCCTCAGCCAAAGAAAAATAATCAGAAGGTTGAGAAAGTTTTTCCAAAATAACCCACGAAGGGATTGAAAATTCAGATCAAAATTTATCCAGCGACTCAACAAGATAAACCATGATGAACAAAGTAAATAAAAGAAAGGGAAGAAAATCTTACAGAGAAAGAGAGATCAGGTGACAATGAACGATGGAACGAACGAAGGCACAAGACAGAGAGAAAATAAAGAGTTCAAAGATACAGATTTGAAAAGTGAAAGACGATAGGATTTCTGTTGCGTTTAAATACTTTACCTTGGGAATAGGGAAAGGAAATGATTACAAAGAAAGAAGTTTGCATTTCTGACGGCTAAAAGAAGAAAAGGGCACAAATATCGAAGTGGTCTAAAAATTCAAAATATTTATGATGCCTGATACTAAGCACTCAAAAAGTAGTTATATACAACGAACGTTTTCTTAAAAAACATACAAACGAATAATCTAGTTTCCGTTCTTTAAAGACTGAATTGATAACCTGGAAGGATTTTGAGGAATTTGCCTAGTTTCCATTCTTTAAAGCATTTTGTCCCCATTCTTATTCCCCTTCTTGGGAGTGTAAGACTCATCTACTCCCTTATTGGCCTTGACGTGACCAGTTTCCCCAGGGCTAACGTGAATCACGTCCTCAACCTTGGCGTACTTTTTAGTATGCACCATGAGGTCATGAATGGTGTTAGCCTCCTTCTTGATAAAAGACTAGTTCACTATAAATGTGGTCGTTGGACCAATCTTTAAGGATGCCATGATGACCTACTCTGAACAATCCTCCACTCTTAGCATACTCGCGAAGAGTTTTCAATGGCATTTTTCTTCATAGTGAGCAGTGAATCCATCTTCTTTGGGTAAGAACTATTGGTTATGAAGAGAGCAGTGAAGGCCTCGGTGATGACCTTGAATCTCTTGACAGATCTGTGTGGTAATCTCTCAAACCACTATTTAGCTACATCGTGCAAGCTATAAGGGAAGATACGATAAATAAGGGCATTATTACGGCTACATAGAATCATCGTTTGCCTGTATTTCCTAATGTGGTCTACAAGGTCATTTTTACCATTGTAAATTTTAAACCAGGGAACAACAAACTTCTTTGGGGGCTCTTCCTCTTCAATCGCCCTTAGAAAAAAGGATTTCATCTATATATTGAGAGCTATTCTATTCAGCTCACTTGTATACCTAGCCCCTCAGTTGGCTGGATGATAATACATCTCCGTCCGAACCAAGATCCTAATATCATTCCTCTTATTATCGTCATCTCTGTCCAATCTTTATGGTCGGCCACGCTTTGAGCTATCCTGATCTAACTTAGAACTCCTCCCTAACTTGCGAGTCTTGCTCACCTGAGGATAAGGAGAACGTTTGTGAAATTTTTGGTTGTCTCCATGGAGGTCCCTCTCCATTTGATCAAGTTGCAACTGAAGGAGAGCATTCTCTTCGACCTGGAGGCACATTGCCTGCTCCTGCTCTTAGAGATGAGTTTCATATACATCAACTAACCATAGGCTTTGGAAAAAGGTTCTCTCTTCTCCCTAACGGACTCTCTAATCTTTTATGTTATGAGCCCTAACCCCAATATAAAAATATCATATGCGTGGCTCTAAATTTCTTACTTCCCTTAACCTTTTTTTTTGAAAAATGACAGAAACGGCCATAATAGGTGCTAGTTTGATAAAAAATTGACCCGGGACCCAAACTATACCCCCGGGTACCCTATTTCGACTATTTTGACCCATCTGAAATCATTCGTGACCTTTAAATTATCATCTGAGTCACTTAAAATATATTTCTCATTTCTCACCTCAAAATAGTCTACACGCGACTCCCGGTGAGATAAAATAAAATACCCACATATCACTCGTTATGCCATATAACCATAATTAGTAAAGTATGCACATATCCCTCACTATGCCGTATAACCATAATTATCAATTATTTACTATATTCACTTAGTAAATATCATATTGTAATGTTAATTATTATTTATCTCTCGATTAATATTTAATAGTTGCAATTATCATCTAATCGCATTAAATTACTTCACCCCTGTAGTTTAATTAAAATGTATTTTTTCACAATTAATTTCTCAATTTAATTAAATAAAAATACGCAGAAATACGGGGTATTACATACTTTCCCCCTTACAAAGGAATTTTGTCCTCAAAATAAGGACAAGATCGGTACTACAACTTAGGATATTTAACATCACGATATCCTCTGGTACCCAAATTCAAATCATAATAACACAAGGATCACTCCACTATACACCCGCTAGTGGTACTCGCCTATCAAAAGGATTAATCACTATAGCCCCAGTTTATCAACAAGGTTTCTCAATTCACTACGTACTGATACACTCCATCAGTCATGTGATCTCAATACTGGCTCTATCGTCTCCTTACTGAGAAAAAGTCGCCCATTCCTAAGTGCCAACTCCCCTTATTATCCACAGCTCAGAACTCTCATCATGGGAGAAATCATGATAACCTCTGACCACTCATGTTAGTATTTAGAACTTCGGTTCATGGTGATGTAACTCTTACAACATTCAAAATCCACCCAAAATAGTTTGTGGTTCACTCCACTCTTAACAATGGACTTCAAATCACGGCCAGTCCAAAAATCTAGTTATCCCCTCACCTCTAATCAACCAAGGGGTGAACGACAAGGATTTCCACACAAAACCTTAAAAGGTACCATGTGCCCGATAAACTGGTACAAGTTATTAGACACAACTCTACCAATGGTAATTTCTCCCCTCATTTACCCTACAAGACACCACCCGCACTACTCGAATTAGTCAGCATAATTAACTATCTCTCATCTAACCATCGGGCCATAGGTGATACAATACGCCCAAAATTAAACTTCGTCCCCATCACTTCCTGATAATCCCTATCAGAGGTGGGATTGCAGGATCTTATCTTGATTCACAACAACATTGGGAGGCACCTTGAACCGATGCAATCCTTCTTTTCAAAGAAAGAATAACAATTACTTACTCCCAGCCAATCCATTCCATACACTCAGAGGAATCCATTCCATACACTCAGAGGAATTATTGAATTTTATTAGTCTACCAACCCATTCTATCACTGAGAACGTAGGCTTGTTACTAAGTTCTGGTTGCTCATCTCGACCCAACCTTTTTCCCTCTATGAGTGGTGCATCTCGAGACAATTTCAATACGTCTCACCCAAACCCAATTCCCACTTATAATATCTTATACTAAGTGGTACTTTATACTCCACTTCGTCCCCTGGTATGCCAAAAGTCATGGCCCGTGCACTTTTCACAACTGGCACACTTCTTGGATCTTTTTGACCCATAGTCATCAACATCTTATTTATGCGCAAGCCACTCTCAACATTCGATATAGTAAATCTTTGCTATATTTTCCCACAAAAGTTGGGCCTCATCTTTATCAAGAGATATCTTTTGAATGGCTTCCCACAGTCTTTTAACCTTTCTCGAGTGTGCTAGCTTTATTTGCACATATACACTTGGATCATCATCTTTCTCACATGACGTTCAATCCATCATCCCGTTCCAGCTTAATTGATACTGCCCCATATTTATGCTTTTCATGCATCAATTTCCATGCCCCTCTATCTCGGATGGTTTATAAACCAACTGACAAGGGAGCCCTATAACTCCCGTATATTTGTAAAAACATCAAAAATGTCACCTACCTAAGATGCTTTTCTCTAGATCGGCCTCGCCTCCTCGGCATGGCTATATCACATTGATTTTCTCAATCACCTCATAAATTCATCATTTAATTACTCTTGAGATTGTCTCACCCTTTAAATCACGATGAGAAGAAATTTTTTAGTGTTTTTTCACAGCACTACCAGCTTCACTGGTCTTATACCGTATTATAACTCTCATCTCAAAGTGTTTCCTCGACATATTCAAGGATTTATATTCAAAATTGATGCCCTGGCATCCATTAATGTCTCTCTACTCCCAACGTTTATAAAAGTTCATGCGTATTTCATCTCATAGCGGAACCCAAAAAAGGAACTTCCCCCAATGCACTATCACTTAGTATTGGCGGCGATCTAGTTACATAAGCCTCAAACACACAATCGGGACACTCAGATGCTACACCTAACCATATAGTTATAGATATCAGTTCCCATGTCTCTAAAGGAGTTAAATAACATTGCGCCCTCACCATCACTAGACATTAGTGCTAATCACAATAGCGAGCTTAATCTATCTTCTTGACAGTAAACCCAATATTCCTTGAATCCTATCAAAAAGTCCCTACGCATCAGGATTAACTACAACAAGATATCTATGTTCTCCAAAGTGTCCACCATAATATAATATAAATGCAAGATCAACCCTCTTTCAAGTGAGGCCTCATCAAACAACACATCCTTCCCTGGAACATTAAACACAATGGCCTTGCTATCACAGCCATCTATCCTTCCACCCACATCGCTAATCAGTCCATTCCCAGGGTAATATCACACTCGAATGATACGTCACTAGGACTAGTAATTCCAACATACATATACTCACTTTTCCTACCCCATCTCTCCCTGCGGATAGTACTAAAGAGAGCCCCATTATACAAATACGACTATACACACATATAATGCTATCAATGATATACCCATTAAACTCGTCTCACACGCGAATCTAGTGCCAACAGAATATTGTAACTCACTCGTGGCACATAAAACCTATCCCATTTACCCGAGGATAGAACTCATACTTCCAATTATCAATAACACTGGCGGCTCAACTGATTTCTGGACATAACACCCTTATACCAATCGAACCAAAACTTCTATAATTTGTTGCCCCGATTGGCATCTTATTCTTTTCCCTGAACTTGTTGTCGACAAGAATCACACATGTGTCCCTACTCGTTAAAAGTAAGACACTTCTTCGTGTCATTCCCATTTATTTGTCCTTGCTGGCTATTATAGGATGGTCCTTCTCACGGACCTGGTAGTCTTTATCGAGGCTGCTACCTTAAGTGTTCCTTGGGCCCCACTAATCCTATAAACTCGTTATTGGACTTGCATGTCCTAACTAAACCTAACGTCACTTGGTAGTAAATTCCATTGATCTGAAACATTTCAATGGAACCCTAGCATTTTATATAAGCTTATAAACCAAGGATTTTGACGACATCAACACTGGTCATCCTAACCGGAGTTCTCATTCACTCCCGTGTATTCTTCCCTAGGCTCCAATCGCAACCTATGGATCCCTTTATCAAGTCCTCGTATCTTTTCGTTGGGTACGAAGTTCCCTAAGACAATCCTCGTCTCTCTACCTACAACGCTGGGTGAGTCTGAAGTTGTATCAGTGTTTTCTACAACGGTGTTTAGGAAATTACAATCCCCAAAAGATTTTCCTGGTCATCTCTACCCGAACAACATTATGATGATATCTATCGCGATTACTATTTCCAAGATATTGTAAGACTTATGATGAGTCCCTTCCTCCTATAGTCCTTCTAATGCCCTTCACTGGACGCCTTACAGTGTTCGATGTACCATGCCACATCTTACTCGTATATGAATAGCATCAACTATAATTAATAGCAGGAGAACGTAAGCCACGTACGTAGACGAATACAATAATCCTCTGATAGGGCTCTATATCAATCAAACTATACGCTGAAAATATAGTAATACGGATCCTAAGGACAGTAGAGCTTGATGCTCTGATACCATCTGTGGCACCCCGCCTAATTAAATATCGGGTGATCAGGCCTTTATCAATTTAAAACAGGTTTCTCATATGGTTCATTCTTAGCATCACCATTGAAAAACCAAATTAATTACTAATCGCCTAATAGTTAATTAAACGGGTGCCAAGTTTTATCTTCCAATTAAACAGAATAAATAAATAGTTCAAATACTAAAACAACATTCACAATATACAAGAATCCAAACCATCATGATATGTAAATGAATCAAAGTAATGCCGAATAAACCGTCGGCTAAAACAACCAAAACCAAGTAATAATCCGAGTCTAAACTACAAAGTAAAACTGATACAAAAATGAAACTGTAATACCGACAACATACCACATGTCCAAACATGTGATACAAGAGTGATATCCTATGCTAGATCTGAATGAAAGAATCGGCTACTCAAAATTCTGTTAGCATCCACAGTGCTACAACTCCGAGTCCCTAGAATGAAACCATAAAGTTTGGCGTCCCTGTGGCTGGACACCTGAAAGGTTTTGAAAATATTTTTATAGCAAGAGTTAGTACTCAAAACATTTGAAAACATTTAACAAGTAACTTATCGCAATTAAAATCAGTTATTGATTACACATGTTAGGTTCACACAAAATCCCTTGAGTTTCCTCATCTCTCATCTTTTGTGCAAGCCTAACGTTCAATACTTAGCCCACCTAGCTACCACCCCAAAGTTATCTGTACTAGAGTATATTATCGATCTTATCAATAGTATACTCTCCCGTACCACCTATACAACACGGTTCATGATTAACATTTCTCGCATGTTCTTCATTTCTTATGTAACATTCACATATGTTAAATTTCAGCATCATAATCAAGTCTCACTACTTCATTCATACAGCGTTTCATATCTAACGTCATTCAACTTCCATAATTAAATTTCACTACTTAATTTACTAAAGATATTCCCAATATATTTTTAATCTTGAAATTAAGTTTCGCTCTACTTAATTGACGATTTAGATGTATATATATATATATCATCTACAAGTCTACTTTCTTAGTAGAATATCATGAAGTATATATTTCACACACAATATATACTATGAGGATTTATTGGTCGGGAAAATCATCCACCCCAATAATCCTACCATTTCATTGGTCCGGATATCCCTCGACCCCAATTAAAAGGTCATACATATGTATATTGGTCCGACGTTATCATCGACCCCAATATTATTCATCCTCGAATTTGGTCCAGATAATTGTCGACCCCAAATCGAGCTTTCATGTATTGGTCCGGATAATCTTCGATCCCAATACAGAATTAAACAGTCTTTATGCATATATATTTCCCACACGATATATACTATAAACACATACTATATAATCACCTCCATGTATCACATTTTAGGGGGTTATTTGCTCGGAATCCTACCTCGATCACTAATAGTGATTTATATCTCTTGGCTCGAAATCATACCTCGATCACCAAGCGTCATTGATTATATTGGGTCGAAATCACACGTCGATCACTAATATATATATAGTATACTTTAGGTATTCACACAACCCGATAATACATGTTATTACGTAGTATATATCTCTTACATACTTGCTGTACTATTTACTTTACGATTAATCTCACTATCGTATCTATGAGAGTATTCACAAAACTCTAAGGGTCCTAGTTACCCCTCCTTATATAAATTTAGTAGTTACCATCTTTAACCAACTGGTATACATGATAAATTGATGTCTACTCTTTCTCCGTAGCTTAATTCCCAAATTTCTCGATCTATTTCTCAATCGGTTATCCCTGTCGGTCCATACTCTAAGTACTACACTCAAATACCTTAATGGACCTTAACTATACCCTACAGGTCTTTATCAAGTCCCTACATAGGTATAATATCACTCCTAAGATTCTCTTCCATCATTGGTAATTCCAGAAAATTTAACCAAGCAAAGAAACCAAAAATCTGTCGGGGTCGATCAATCGAAGGATTTGGTCGATCGATCGATCGACATTCATGGGTCGATCGATCGATCGAATAGGTGCAGCTTTGTCTTCTTCGATCTTACACCCTTTTTGATTTACTCAAACCCCATAATTCTTCACCAAATTCACATCCAATTATTCCTAACTATTCCTACATGAGTTAGGATAATTTCTAATGTTTCAAACACATTAAAACTTCACCGAAATCAATCAAGATCGAATCAAACCCTCAAAACTCTTTCATAAATCTAGTTTTGTGTTCATCCATTTCATTGAATTCAAAACCCATATTTAAATCCCTAGTAATAATAAAAACTCTTCTGATTTATAATTCTCTACATATGTAAACCCTAACTACATGTAATTTTATCCAAACATGAAATCAATCGGTGCTTTTCATCAAAGGTTTTTAAATAAAATTAATATATTCATGAAATCCCTACACATGGGTATTATAACATCAATTTCATTTGCAATAAACACTTGACTTTAATTGATTGATCTGATTTCTTGGTTCTTGGTTGATGATTGATTGCTTCTTCTAAAATCTTTATTTCCAATTGCCATGAGGTGCAAGAAACCCTTCACCACCTTCACAATTCTCTTCTTAGGCTTTGGAAAAAGATTATCCCTTCTCTTTAATCTTTTATGTTATGATCCCTAAGCCCAATCTCTAAATATCAGATATGTGGCTCTAAATTTCGTAGTTCCCTTCACCTCTTTTTGAAAAATGATCGAAGCGCCTTAATAGGTGCCGGTTTGGTCCAAAATTGATCCGGGATCCAAACTCCTATTCCGATTATTTCGACCCATCCGGAATCATTCGTGACCTCTAAATTATCATTTGAGTCACTTAAAATACGTTTCTTATTTCTCACCCCAACATAGTCTACACGCGACTCCCAGCGAGATAAAATAAAGTATGCACATATCACTCACTATGTCGTATTACCATAATTATCAATTATTTACCATACACACTTACTAAATATCATAATGCAATATTAATCAGTATCTATCTCTCGATTAATATTTAATAGTCACAATTATCATCTAATCGCATTAAATTACTTCACTCGCGTAATTTAATTGAAACGTATTTTTCCCCAAATAATTTCTCAAATAAGTTAAATAAAAATATGCAGAAATACGGGGTATTACATCGTACATGATTTTATTTTTTGAAAAAAGTTGTAACTTGTACGTGGAAGTTGATGCTTCCTTAATAGCTCGAGTTACCTAATAGCTTATTTTCTTCATTTCATCGAATTATAAATATAGAATAGAATTCGTTCTCTCTTTAATAAAGTGACATTCTCCCTTGACTCTATTACCAAATTCAATTATGGATTTCTCCCAAAAATCTACCCAACTAATGACTCTATGAGAAAATAGAATTAGAGATTTTTTTCACGAATTTTAAAGTGGATGAGAATATTAGAGTGGTCTAAGCTTATGACAAATTTATAATGCATACAATAATTTTTAAAATGTACACATGTTAAGGTTGTATATACTCTATCTTATAAGGTATACATTAAGGGATGGGGAACTTAAATGATAAAAAAAATATGTAAGTGGATTAGACAAAAAAAAATATAATGTTGCCAAAGACTAAAATGAAAACTACCCAATAATATTAACCATCTTTTCTAGTTCAAAATGGAATTGGTTATTTCTTTTATGTTAATAATATAATGTTAGCTAAGCTCAAGCCCCAGCAAGTGCTAATGAACTTAATTTTGCAAATGTTGATAAAGAAAATTAAAATTGATCTTCCACGTTTAGTTATGTTATTGTTTTTACCATTACAAATATTTAATGTTACCTAACTTCACTCTAAATTCTTCTAGTAAAGCTCAATTTAATTATAGTTGAGTAGGAGTATAAGTTCCCTTTTTTGTTTCAAAACAATAAAATTTGTATATGATATTGCATATTTTTATCCATCTGGGATAAAGTAATGGAAAAGTAGAGTTTTTAAGACAAGTATTGCACACTTGCAACCAAATTGTACCACTTTTTAATGGTTTATGTTTCTTCTCTTTATGATTAACCAATGTGCCACATCCATATGTACAAAATACTTGTACTATTACGTTATATGACTAACCTTGAGGGACTAATTGGATGGTTAATCATTCATGATTAAAGGACTTGCAGTCTCAAGGTCACAACCTTGATTCTTGTCACTAATATAAACTTGGGACTCGAGATTGTTTAGAGTAATCTCTATTTCCCAAGTCTTGTTCAAGATAGAGGGAATAATTTGATGTGCGCATACGCTGACCCGGAATGTATAACCTTTCATACAAAAAAGTTATACGACTAGAATTTTTATTTTAAGATACGTAAAAAAAAAATCACCATTTGTCCTCCATATTTATCATACTTCTTGAATATCTTACTTTGTCCAAATGAATAAGTATATATTCAAGGTTAACTTTGTAATTTTTTCTTTTTCGCTAACTTTGTTTAGGATGGAGAGAGTAGTCAGATGTGTGTACACGTTGGTTCGAAATGGATAACCCTTTATACCAAAAAATGGTTATAAGACCAGAATTTTCCTTCTAAGACAAGTAGAAAAATCGTATTTTGAGCCTCCGTATATATCAAACTACTTGAATATCTTACTTTGTCCAAATGGATAGGTACACATTCAAGGTTAACTTTGTATTTTTGCTATTTTTTAACAATAGTTATGGAAAATAATATCTTTAAATCCTAAGGGTAAATTACATGTGACACCCCGCCTAATTAAATACTGGGTAATCAGTCCTTTATTAAATGAATTCAAAGTGCCCGGTTGGTTCATTCTTAACATCACTGTCATAAAAGAATTTTCTTTATTAATCACCTAATAAATAATTAAGCTAAGTGTCAAAACATTTAATTTAATTTAAGTCCGATTGTTATTATTTACTAAGAAGCCATTTTTCATGAATACAACCGATAATATTAAAACCAAACCATCTGAATGAAATAACCAAGCTAGATAAATCAATCCAAATAATTAATCCCAATCGCAGGACAAAGTAATGAGTAAAACAATCTCTACAATAGTTGAATACTGAAATACTAAAGAGTACAAATCTCTCTGAACTAAAAGGAATATGGAAATGGTCGACATATGCCCTAACTAGAGATGACTAAATGGGAGAATGAGAAGATAAGGATGAAGTCGTCTACTGCAAGGACCTGCAACTTTCACACTGGCTGCAGCACAGCAATGGTCCAAATATCTAGGCCTGACGCCCCCGTAACTGGGAACCTGTAATATATATATATATATAAGAGGGAGAAACGATAACAGAAAACGGGTCAGAGCCCGAGTGTATAACATTTTTAAAATAGTTTAGCAAGTATTTAAAATGCTCACCAGTTGATATTACATACATGTTAGTATTTCGACACTAACTTGAGAATTCTCACCTCTCAACTAATGTGCACGCCTAACATACCACTGAATTACACTAGATGAAGCTAATCAATTCACTAGTTTAACCCAAATCTCCCTTTAACAATCCTAGTTCATGTGACCGCGTAACTAGGATTTATATAATCTAACCTTACTTATGAATTTGCCAAGTTGACTATGTACATTACAATATAGCTTTAAGTTCCCAAACACTTAATTTTTTTAATATCAATTAGTCCATTATATTTACTTACAATCACAATAGATGAATCACAGGTATATATATATTCATCATTAATATAATATATACAAATCGGGCACCCAACATAAAATCTATGGTGTTGGCATACTCTGTTATCAAGTCCCTATATCTCTCGTATAAAAAAGAAAATACTAGTTCGGAATCACTCTCGAACTGTATTAAAACAAAACACACATATTGGAGGAGAAGCATAGTTCCAAGTCACTAAAAGCTCAGCACATACCCCCACGTCTCGTAAGACCGTCTAACTATCATTCTCTGATAGCTTGCACCAAAGAATCCTATGTTCCAGGGTACGAGTCAATATCACCCATAAAGGTCCCATCGAGATAAGACTGTCCCGGGGCGACAACCTCCGTAATAGCAAGTAGCGCGGGTATGATTACTCACAGATATTCACATATTATATATATATATATATATATACATATATATAATATGTGAATATATATATATATATATATATATATATATATATATATATATATATATATATATATATTCACATTATTCAACTAGGTACACCCACGACCCATAATATATTCTACCATACGTGGCACATAACGCCCGAGTCCTACGTATAATTATGTCATTCTTTTTATTTTCACAATTACCGTAAATCCTCAAGTGATCCTCGACTCTCGAAGTGTATCGTCTGGATAAACATAAAATCAATAGGTGTACCCTCACTACCCTACTGGTCTAAGTCTTTCTTAGTTCTCACAAGACCTACTATAAACTCCCGGGTACACTTTTCTGACTATCTCGACCCTTCCGGACACATTGACGCACTCAAAATGACCATACGGGTGACTTATAATTAATTTACTTTTTATTCTATTAATTAGTCCCGACACGACACATGCGCGTCCCGACTTAATTTTCATGATTGTTGTATTATCCACTCGTGACAATTTTAATAAATACAATCTCATATATTACTTTACTCATCTAGTAATATTAAACATAATTCTTATCAATAATTACTGACTTTCGTCACGCTAGTAAATAATCAATTTAAAATCCGGATTAATATTAAATTAATTTATCCCAATTAAATTTAAATAATCCCATAATTAAATGCCTTAAAAATACGGGGTATTACATTACATCGCCCCCTCCTCCCTCCCTCCCTCCCTCCCTCCCTCTCTTAATTATAGCGATTTTGCATATAACCCCTATCTAAAAAACTCGACAAAGAACCCTTTAAACTATTAAAGTTTGGCGCCTAGAAAATATGCATAAAAATAATTTGTATTCATAAAATCATGTTTTATCAATTCATTTTCAATGAAAATGTGCTAGGTGTCAAAATTCAATAATTTAAATGGCTCTTTGTCGGATTTTTTATATTAGGGGACTATTTGCAAAACCAGTATAGTTCAGGAGGATTTGATGTAATTTACTATTAATTTAATTACTGGAAAAACAGTTCCTCACGGTTGGCTAGGTCATTTGTAATTCTTTGTAAATATCGAAGCCTGCTATAAATTTTACAACAAAAATTAATATGTTTTTATCAAAAAAGTGCACTTTTTTGGTTACCCCATAAGAAGAAATTACCTTAAGGACAGTATAATGGGTAGGGTATTTATTTTATTAGATATGTATTTATTTATGTACCAATTATGATATTATGATCTTGGATTACTGTCACATTGTAGTACATTATCCCCACTGCCTACATCTTTCGTGTCTGGTCCCATATTTTGATGTTGGGTCTATATCCAAGTGATGGTGACTAAATATCCTAAAGTTTAGTCTTACTTATTACATATTTTTGTCACTAATTTTCTTAAATTAAATTCAAACTTTATTTATTACGATTTTGCTCCACAAACTAGATCATTAATATTTATAAATAGCTAAATAAAACTATCATTCATAATAAGACTGCAATGAAAATTTTTAATTCATCAAAAAAATTCAAATTACGTTAAAACCTACGTGACATTTACTAATTATGATTAGAATATCATAAAAATGTAGATGATTACATTTCACAATTAATTTAGTTGGTACAAAATTTACTATAACAATAAAACTATGTGTACCCCCGTATTGTACCATCATCCATACTCTCTGCATTAAAATTTTATATCTTGCTGTTATGGGTTCCGCTAGGATAGTACAACCTCTTACTGTCTTGTCTTATTATAAGGTACAAAATGAGAGTATATGCAGTTTTACTCGATAATATATGTCTTAAGGACACACTTAGAATCAAAAGGTAATAAAGATATAATTTCAATATACAATTAATAGGACACGAATACTCATGTAAAACTTTCATACTTACTATTTTGAGGTTTAAAACATGTGCCCTTAAGGCACATGTTAACATTTTCCATTATATTATTATTAGGTTAATTTTGTTAAGTCATGTGGTGTATAATTATTCTTGTGTGACTTACTTATGTACTTATTTATTTGGTAAAAAATGTGTTAAAAATTAACCGGTGAATATCAAATTCAAAAAGGAGAAAGTCCGACTAGGGCGTCGATTCACATGAGTTATGTCATTATTTTTTTTTTTATTGCAAGTCTCTTGGCACAGTGACATAAGGTTGTCATTGGGACAGTTTGGAGGGTGGATTACGTTTGATCTCCAGTTCGATATTCGATACTGTCAAAATATTACTTGATCAGCGAAAAATACAAACCGCAAACGTAAATTAATCGAGATACATTTAATGCTATTTCAAACATCACGTAATATGATACAAAAAAAAAAACAAAAAATTAACTTCATGTCATATTCAAAATTAACTCTACTAATGTCACATTCGAAATTAACACTACCTTCCAAAAATAGTGGGCATTAAAGGCATAGCCGCTCCATTTGTTAAGGGTCACGCATGAATCATAGAAGAAACATTGGGAAACACGTGGTTGTGGGAAAGAAAAAGGAAAATAAAAGAGCAAGTGGAGACGTGCATATCTTCAGATCCTCTTTTATCCAATCAGACACTATATATTCCCACCATCTAGGGGTGATAATTTGGAGCGATGGATCGTGTTTCGAAACGACACGATATGATAAACTTTTTTGAACATAAATACGATACGATATGAATTTGTATTTTTTTAAATTGATATGAACATTATCCGAATAAAAAATAACATGGCACGACACGACACGAATACCATAATTTCTTCAATTTCATGTCTAAAAAACACGATAACACGACATAACATGATTCATAATTAAAACACGAACACGACACAACTTCGTGTAACGAATACGAAACATCGTGTCAATTTCAAGCAATTTCGTATCGTTTCGCATCGTTTTTAAAATTATCACCCCTACCAACATCCCACAAATGAGTAAAACATACCGTGAAAAAAAAAAGGATTTTTAGAGATTTTTTTAATCTTCTAAGATAACTTGTAACATAACTAGACTTAACTCTCCTCATGTGCAACATCCCATTGCCGAGGAGGGTAAATACAACATTAGCAAAGTGAAAGAACTCAAAATTTTATAAATTGTGTGTGTGTGGGGGGGGGGGGGGGGGGGTCGAGTTATGGATATCTTTAAATACAATATTATTTCAGGGGTAGAGTTAAAAAACTCGAAATTTATAAATAGTGTGTTATTAAAATTGGGTGAGGATAAAGTCACCTAAGTTTTTTATTACTAACACCACGATAATATTTTTTTTATAGAAAATTAAAAATCGATTCATTTCATCAATATTTTTGTAAATAAAAAAAATTTAAAAGACTTCCCAAATCGATTAAAAATTAGGATTGATTTGAAAAATATTTTACATTTTTCTTTTCCTACAAGAGGTCCACATTAGAGTTAAGCGAAGAAGAATATACTGATTTTTCAAATCAGTCCTAATTTGTTTTAGGTAAAAATATGTTATGGAAGGATTGATTTGGTATTAGCCCTATTTTCAAAACAAAATGTATAATTACTTTTATGATATGTTTGGAGTTAAAGAAAAACATTTTAGGTCTAACATGATTCATTAAAATTAATGAATATCTTATCGAAATTTTCTTGCTTGCAACACAACCCAATCTTCTTTTTACGACGAATTATTTGTATTTATTACATTACTTTGTAGTTACAATCAATTATTTGTTTTTCCCTAAAAGATATCAATAATGAGTTATAATGTGAGGTGTGAGGTGTTGGTGCTAAGTTAATTAGCTGTTATATATAGGGTATTGTTATTTGCACTCCACAAATTCGAAAAATGGTTGCACAATTTTATATTAAGAAAATATTTTTTGAGGTTAGGTTAGTATAATGACGGGGTAATTGTAATACCCCGTATTTTTATGATATTTTATTTATGGGATTAATTGCATTAAATGTGTATTAATTGGAAATTAATCCGGATTAAAATACTAGCGAGATGCGAGTTGGTATTTGATTATAATGTGTATATATGACTATATATGAATATTGAATTATGAAACTTGTCGTGAGATTGAAACACGACAATTTGGAAATTTTGTTGAGACGCGTGTGACAGTCGCGTCAGGAATATAATTATTTTAATTATAAAAGTGAATTTTATTTCTATTAACCGTATGGTCGTTTTGAGTGCACCAACGCGTCCGGAAGGGTCGAAATAGTTAGAAAACACTAGCCGGGGGTTTAGTTTGGGTCCCGGGGCATTTTTAGGCCATACCAGCAACGTATAAGGGTAGTTTGGTAATTTTGGATTTTTGGGAATTAAAACCCACGAAAATTAGGAATTTATATCTGATTTGGCAATTACCCACTAAACCCACTAATAACCTAAGGGGCTACGGAGGTTATTGAAATTAGTTCCAAAAGAGTTCCTAAGGCAAACCCTAGCCACCATTGTCACTTTGGAGAAGAAGGCTTGTAGAGAGAGAGAGAGAGGAGAATTCTGCAGAGAGAGAGAGAACACTTCAGGAATTCGACATCAAAATCAGAGATATACATAAGACAAGTGGTTTAATTACATATTTTGCAAAGAATGCTTCTTCCATCAGTAGGAAATTTATAAAATTTCATTGTTCTTGGAGAATGATAAAAACCCATTGAATTGGATGTAGAGATTTATAATTTTATGAGGAGATTGCATGTAGAACAATGTTAGGATGATTAGTCAGAGAAAAATACATCTTTTATACCATAAAAACGGATTTATTTATGTCTATGGATGAATTTAATTTCTAGGGTTCATGTTCTTGAGATTGGGGAAAAATATGTAGAGATTTGATATGTGGATGAGATTTAGGATGAATTAATCCCACAAAATACGTTAGTATATGACCTAAGTATGTTTAGGAATGATTAGAACCCATGAACTATTGTTGGATTGAGGTTTAGATGAGATTAGAGGTGAAGAAAAGTTGGAAAAACGGATTTGGGATAATCTGGGCTCGAAACTGGCCTCTCGTTAGAAGACCTGCCCAGGTCGTTCGAACGAGCTCATTCGAACGAGCTTCTAACGAGTTGACAGTTTGACTTCTAACGAGAGGGATGTTCGTTCGATGACTTTCGTTCGAACGAGATCTCGTTAGAAGGCCCACTTCGTTCGAACGAACTCTCGTTCGAACAGCCTCGTTCGAACGAGACTTCTAACGAGTTGACAGTTTAGGCTTTTTAGCCTGTTTTGATTTCGCGTGTCCCGTAACTTTGTTTATATGTAGAGACAACACTTCCTTGATGATTAAATGTTATATTTGGGATATTTGGGATATAATGAGGAGTAAAACCTAGAAGTGTAGTTTGAACCTAAGGGAAATTATGAATTAGGTCGTGAGTGTCTATTACGATGCGAGAACTATTGGCGGCCTAAATAATTATATTAACCGGGAACATATAAATTGTGTAGCATTATATGTCGGTACGAGAATAAGAAGTGTACCACAAATATATTATGGTGATTTACTAAGATGTGTGCATACTTAGTATATGTATATGATTTTATGTGTATGACATACCTACCATACTTGCTATCACGAAAGGTTTACGTTCGCTTAGGGCCCTCTAATCCTTGTGTTGCACGGATTTAGATTGGTACCTCGAGAACATAGGTCAGAGAAGGTCTTATTGGGATGTTATTAAGTCTGCTGATCGTGGGAGCGTAGGTATGTGCGTGACCCATGTGATGTGACTGTGTTCGCCTCCATTGTTTGTGATGTTGTTATCTGAGAACGATTCCTGAGAGATTCGAAATGCGTGATCCTTACGTACGTGATGTACCGGGATGGATAGCAGAGTATGTGTGCACCGCAGCTTAGTATCGGGGTGCTTGTATTGTATATTTATGACGTGAATAATATACACTTAATTAATGGGAACTTTCATGTTGGTATTGTGTAAATGATTATGGTAATGTTTTGAGAAAACATAACGTGTTAACCGATAGTGAATTGTATTACTAATTGAGAATCTGAGTTTAAGTAAAGCCCTCTATTTAATTCATAACGCTAGAAGGTAATATGGGAATCGAGTAGTAAGGGGTAGAACTTATTACGGTTTGGTTAGATATGTATGTCATTTAGATGGGTATGGTACGTTAGGAGTGCACACGTAGTCGAGAGGTGAGAATTTCATGTGAGTGTACGTCCTAACATGTATTTTGCATTTAATGTTTTAATGTTATTAAAACACTTGCTGTTTTTTTTAAAATGATTTTCACTTTCGGGCTCTGACCCATTTGCTTTCAAATCTATTTTTGTAAAAACCATTTTAGGTGCCCAGCCACAAGGACACCGTGCTTAGGATTTTCATTCAGGTAACGAGATGTAGCTGTTTGTGAAAGTTACAGGACTTTGCTTGTAGACGCTTCATCTATCTTGACTCCATATTCAGGATTTGTCAGTTGTAGGGCATGTTGCCCATTTCTATTAGAGACATTTCCTATTTCAGATTTTCAGACTTTTGGCATGTAATTAATTCAGGATAACTTGTTTTATGTAGTTCAGTTGTGGGATTACTGTGAGGAGTTTTTCCTCCAGACTTATTATTATTGTTGTTGGTTACTCTATTGTCTCGTTTTGGTGAATGTTGTTATGCTATCATTTTTCTTTTATTGTATGTTAACCAGACTTAAATTAAAATTTGGCAACTCACTTTTTAAATACTAGGTGGTTAGTAATCATTAAAATATTTTCGGCAATGATGTTGTTTACTGGACCAACTTGGCATTTTGTATTAATTTAATAAAGGAGTAGCTACCCGGTATTTAATTAGTCGGGGTGTCACAGTAATTAACAAAACTCCCTCGTGATATTATTTCTTGTACCAATCACATTATTCATTTAATGAAAATTCCCTTACCTAGGTCTTCCTCCCCTTCCCTTGGTAAAGTGTCGTCGAAGGTCACTAGAGCTATTCGTCAGCCACCACAAGTCACCGGTAGGGATGGGGGTGGTGTTACTAGTGCAAACAGTAGTTCATAAAGGGCATAACAATTATGCATATAGGGCCTTTTATCTATATTATACCTCTAATACGATAATATTAGAGATGTAAATGATAATTAATGCTCTTTACGTAGACATGTTTCCCTCCGAAAATTAATATTTTCTTTCACTTAAATGAATTAATCAAAAATCTCTTTGAAATAAAAAAATTAATAAATCAAAAGTCTCTTAAAAACTAAAAAAAGACGATCCATTATAGACTCCATTAATTAATATCTTGATTCAATCTAGATCCAATTAATCTCTTTTCATAATTCTCCACTCAAATCACATTACACAATGCTAGTAGTACTACTACATCTATATAACATTTTTATTTCTAGAAAAAAAAGTTTAAAAAAAGTTGTCAAAAATTCAAAATTATTTTTTATATAAATAAAAAATGTTTTTGGTTATAAAAATATTTTAACGTTGTATTTATAGAATAAACTTTAAGTTTTTATTTATAAATGGCTTTAAAAAATTTAAACAAAAAACCAGTAAAAATATGTATAATTTTTTAATGTAAAATTCGTATAGTTTTTTAAAGCTTTTATTTCTAAAATATAGTTTTCAAGTTAAAAAAAAAGTTTTCACAATTTTGAAATTGTTGTTAATATTAAAAAAAATTGGTTATAAAAATATTTTCTAATGTAAGTTTGTATCTGTAAATGACATATAATTTTTTAAACTAGAAACAAATAAAAATATTTATAATTTTTTTATACAAAATACGTACAAATATTTTGAAGTTTTTATTAAAAGAATAGTTTTATATATTAAAATATTTAAAAATAATAGACAAGTTTTGTTTATGAAAAAACTAAGCTTTTATAACGACTTTAAGATAAGATATTGAATTTATTATATATACTAATTTTTATAATTATCATTATATTTTTTTATTGTACATCGTTCGTGCAATGCACGGGTTGTTTGCTAGTTAAACGATATTATAATAGATTTAAATATTTAATGAGTAATATAATGAGGGATAAAATTAAATAGTAGGACCGAATAAAAGAAGAGAACTCTCACACCCCCGAAGGCAAGCTGATTACACCTGATTCTTTATTCCATTATTCTTAACTAACTTGCAGCAAAATAAAAATACTTTATTTATGATTATATTTAGTAATAAAAGTTAAATTATTAACAAATATTCTTATTCTCAAAAAAGCGAAACAAACCAATTTCAAAGTGGCAAAACTCCAAGTCAACCATTCCTTCTTCATCACAAGCAAACCCAATTTCATAAATATAAACACGTTTAAAAGGAAATGGAAGTGTAAATTCTACATAGAAGAAGAAGAAGAAGAAGAAGAAGAAGAAGAAGAAGAAGAAGAAGAATTTCCAAGGAGGCTTTAAGGATTCTATGAATTTTTCACCACCACTACCACCATCGAGTAGATCGGGGA
This sequence comes from Sambucus nigra, assembly GCA_949130495.1. NCBI lineage: Eukaryota > Viridiplantae > Streptophyta > Magnoliopsida > Dipsacales > Adoxaceae > Sambucus > Sambucus nigra. The sequence goes on along the minus strand of OX422224.1, from coordinate 27,559,544 downwards.
AGAAGGAATATAATCATCCCAAAAAGTTACAGAGATTCAGATCTTCAAACAGAGTTAAGTGTTTAATCTTGCTCACTATGATTTGATGTATCTTTCATATTAGATTTAGGATGATATTCATGAGAAATTATGGAATTTGGCATTAAAAATGGAGATACAAAGCATGTTCTTGGGTAGGATTCATATCATATTTAATCTCTTCCACATGCAAATCGAATTGATGATATATACCACGAAATTGGAGAAGAAATTTGAAAGAATATTAAATTTCTTCAACCAATAGAATAAATTAGGGTTTTCAAAGCTTAATCTTGAATTAATCGTAATTTAAGTTGTTCCTTGAAGATTTCATGATTCCTTTATGTTAGAATTCGTTCATATATGTCCCTAGGATGTTATGTATGCTCGGTTTGGAGTTTGATAGTGTTTAATTGAGATTCAGAATGTTTAAGAATAATTAAACCCGTAACAGTTAGAGGAAGAAGACAACACTTGTAGCGTCGAATCAATTCAACTTCTAGCCGAATCGATGCCGAATCGATTCGGTTCAAGGCCGAATCGATTCATCTTCCCAGAATTTAAAAATTTTCCCCCTTTTGCTTAAAACTCACGGGGAACGATGGACTTGACTTGGAATATAAATTTTGAGTATAATTAAGGATATTCTAATGACCATTAAACTAAAGTTGTTATTTGAACTTAACCACGTGGGTATGGTATATAGCCTTGTTAGTTGGGCGTATATGGGAAGTTGAATACCTAAATCGGGGAGTACATTAGGCCACAAATGTTTGAGAGATTTAGTAATTAGACCAGTATGATATGGATGGGATGACTACTGTATTTATTTAGTGTAAAATTGATAACATTCCAAGTAGTGGAAAATACTCGGTTATATGCGATAAGGGGTTAAATGACAAATTTTGAAAAACATAGTCTATTCTAGAGTGATATGAACTACGAACGGAATATTATAGGGTACATACTTACCTATACTATATATATATATATATATATATATATATATATATATATATATATATATATATATATACATAAAGTCTCCTCTAAGGACTCATTATGGTGCAAACCCCAGGTACATACCATTTTTTTAAAATAGTAAAAAAAATGAATTTTTTTTATGAAACTTCATGGATATGATGTTCACAGTTAGAAGATCATCTCCAATTTTTTTCATCAAAAAATTCAATAAAAAAATCATTGAGATGAGGTGATATGTAAAAAAATGATATAAATATTCAAAAAATTCAATCAAAAAGTGGGTGAGATGATCACCAACATTTCAACAGTCGAAAATGAATATTTATACTATTTTTTACATATTTAATGAATTTTTTGATGAAAAAATTGGAGATGATCTTCTCATTGTGAAGATCATATCCGTGAAGTTTCATCATAAAACTCATTTTTTTACTATTTTAAAAATATGGTATGTACCGGAGTTTGCGCCATAAGGAGTCCTTATAGGAGGGGGACTCTCTCTCCCTCTCTCTCTCTCTCTCTCTCTCTCTATATATATATATATATATATATATATATATATATATATATATATAGGTTGTGTGAATACCTACTGTTTGATTTATTATGTGTAATCATACCTAGGCTACTTGCTATCACGGGAGGTTGTCTAATGAACCAATTTGGGGGATATGATCTTCTCATTGTGAAGATCATATCCGTGAAGTTTCATCATAAAACTTATTTTTTTACTATTTTAAAAAAATGGTATGTACCGGAGTCTGCACCATAAGAAGTCCTTATAGGAGGGGGCATCTCTCTCTCTCTCTCTCTCTCTCTCTCTCTCTCTCTCTATATATATATATATATATATATATATATATATATATATATATATATAGGTTGTGTGAATACCTACTGTTTGATTTATTATGTGTAATCATACCTAGGCTACTTGCTATCATGAGAGGTTGTCTGATGAACTAATTTGGGGGGATATTGACTTGTACCTCAGGACATGGAACTTAGTTACTGAACACCACTTGTGTGAATGAGGGTGTGACCAATCATTTGGTTGCATTAGGTATGAGCGTAGCCCAAAGGCTTAGGACTATGTTCGCCTCAAATGTGTGTGATTTGATTTACGATTCGAGCGTGGCATTCGTACCAATGTCCTTATTTAGTACGTGATGTACCGGGACTTGATAGCATAGTAGTCCCGCACCACTGGGTGCTATATATATATATATATATATATATATTCTACGACGAGCGAATTAGTAGAGATGGTAGATAGTGATATCTAAATTAGTAACTAATAGATAGTGATATTTAAATGAACCAAGATACATGAGAACTAAATCATTTAGTGGAGATTCCTAATGAGTATAAAGAATTGAAAAATGCAGAAATATATCTTATGGGTAGTACAGGTGGGCACTATAATTATTTAAATGTGATGAGATATAGACCAGACTAATTAAGCAGTTAGCATAACTAGGAGATTAGCATAACTAATTAAGCAGCTATTGTGGAAGTTGCAGGACTTTGCTATTAGACGTCTCCACTTCTTACACAGTTCTTAGTATCATCATTATCTCAATTGGGCATGTCGCTCAATGTTAGATGGATATTATTTACAGAGACTTTAAATTTCAATTTGGACTTTATATTTCAGTCTATTGAGATTTATCAGATTTTGGTTCTTGATGGATTTTATTATTGTGGATTCTAACTGAAGTGTTTATCAAGTATCATTTATTTAATCGGTTGGTTTGTTACTTATTATTTCATTCGTAGAATGGTGAATGTTTTAATAAGATTAAACTGTTGCATGTTAATAATGAAGATAAAATTTGACACTAACCTTTTTAGTACTAGGTGGTTAGTAGGTTTTAAAAGTTTTCGACAGTGATGCTAAGAATGAAACCATTTTATGATTTGTGTTTAATTTAATAATGGACTGATCACCCTGGATTAGAATAGGTGGGGTGTCACATATGGTATCAGAGCATCAGGTTCTAGAGTTTTTAGGATTTGTGCGGCTTATTATGTTTTCAGCGTAGCGTTCTTGGATGTAGGGTCCTATTTTTAGGACTATTGTATTCTTATTTGCACATTTACGTCTTCAACTATTTTAAGTTATATTAAATTGTGGAATGATAGAAAATTCTTTATCCTTTCAGATGCTTCCTCGACGTGCCATATGATCTAACCCAGAGGCACAGCCAGAGCCTGAGTCAAACCCAACCTACGGTACAATGAATGATGCTGAGGTTGTCACTATATTTACACATGCGGTTAATGCAGCATTGGCAGTAGTACAGTAGGCCCCACCCCAGGTGTAAGCAGTGGAGCCAACCCAGACATATGTGTTCCCTTCTGCTTGGGAGTGTGATGGATGCTTTCCAGAAGGCACATCCTCTAGAGTTCTCAGGGAGTTTAGACATAGTAGTGGAGAGCCAATGGAGAGAGACATCCAAAGCACCCGAGGATGTACGAGTGTACCTTTATTCAGAGGAGGATCCTAGCTACCACCAAGAAGGATAGAGACAACATGACAGAACAAGAGTTCTGGGTGCAGTTTGACCCCAAATACTTCCTATCTGCCGTCCAGACTGAGATAAGGCATAAATTGTTGGATCTCACCCAGGAGGGGAAGACAGTTGTTGAATATGAGAAGGATTTTACGAGGTTGACTAACCTTATTCCAGAAGAGGTACTTGCTGACTAGAAAAGGATATAGCTTTTTACTGACGGTCTTACTTGGAGGATCAGACAACATATGATAGGTAATCTTTACTTGAATACCTACATCGATGTGTTAAATGATACTTTGTTACATTGCTAGGACCACGGCTTCCATGTTAAGGGAAGCAAACGAGTAGAAGAGTCCATCCAGCAGGGCGGGAAAAGGGAGGCAATGCTAGTAGGGCGCCATCAGCTCAGAGTCAATCCAGGCAGGGTGAGCAGAGTTCCCAACAGGGCGATTCTGCTAAGTGTTTCCAATTTGGGGATTTCAGACAGGTCAGGGAGGATACCGACATGTCCAGCATGTCCATCAGGGGCAGCAGGGCCACTAGAGCCAACAACATTCTAGCATAGCCATTAGGGCTAAGGGTGGGGTGGCAACGGCCAATAGAGACGAGGTCAGTAGGGCCAGTGAGGAGGAAATTTCACAAGCCGATGTTTCATATGTGGCAAGAATATCACCAAATGTTAGGATTGCCACAGCAGCAGATTGCTTTCTTGGACCCCAAAGGACTATCTTTCCCGCAGCCCTCCCAGCACCACCTTAAATGCCAACCTTACCTTCTATTCCCGTAACACCACCTCAGCAACGACAGTTACAGTATGGGCATGTATATAATGTCCACCAGGCAACTGTTCCTCAGGCCCCACTTGTAGTTATGGGTATGTTCTCTATCCATAGTACTTTGGGGTGCATTTTATTTTATATTAGGGCCTCACATTCATTCATAAACACTAGGTTTGTACGAACCACGGGGTTATTAGAAATGACAAATAGTACTGTTACATATGTAGACTCGACACTTGGTAATGGGACGCAGATTTTCTATATATGTCGGGGTGTGAGAACAAAGATTGGGAGTCATATTTTACTTGCTGATATGCTTGTGTTAGAGAGTATGACGCCATTATAGGCATGGATTGGCTAGTAGCGTATAGGGCCCTGATTGATTGCTAGAGTAGGAACATTGTATTTTCCATTCTTGGTCAGGAGATGTTCCTTGTGGCGATGCCTCACCCCGAGGGAGGATCGTCCACCCATTTGAATTACATAGAGGAGGATACCTCTACGGGAGTGGTGATTTCCCTTGATTCGATTCCAGTTGTTTGCGAATTTGCCGATGTGTTTCAGGATATACTGGGACTACCGCCAAGTAGGGAGATAGAGTTTGTGATTGATTTGGTGTTAATAACTCGATATATAGCTCGTGCACCTTTTCGGATGGTTCTTACGGATATGAGAGAGCTACGGGATTTGATTAACCAGTTATTGGGAAAGGGTTTCATCCATGGGAGCACCTCACTTTGGGGTGCCCTAATTCTGTTTGTAAAGAAGAGGGATGGATCCCTACGATGGTGCGTGGATTATCAGGAGTTGAATAAAGTCACAATACGGAATAAATACTCGTTGCCTCGCATCAATGACTTATTCAACCATCTTAGAGGAGCAGCTTACTTCTCTAAAATAGACTTGAGATTCGATTATCACCAGTAGTGTATCAGGGAGCAGGATGTGTCTAAGACAGCGTTTCTGACGAGATATAGGTCCTATAAGTTTCGGGTTATGCCATTTGGGCTAACCAATGCACCGCTAGTGTTTATAGACTTGAGGAATAGGTTGTTCAGCGAGTTCTTAGATCATTTTATCATTGTCTTCTTACATGACATCCTGATTTGTTCATAGACCGAGGAGGAGCATGCCAAGCACCTGAGGAGAGTTTTGCAGGCATTACGAGAGCACCAAATGTATGCTAAGTTAGAGAAGTATGGGTTTTGGCTGCATGAAGTACAGTTTTTGGGGCACATTCTATGAGATAGGGGATATTGATAGACCCGAGCAAGGTGTCAGCGGTTAAGAAGTGAGGACTGCCCACAACACCGATGAAGGTGTGTAGTTTCTTGGGGTTAGCCAAGTACTACATATGGTTTATCCGAGTCTATTCAAAGATTGCGGGTCTGATGACTAATTTGACCCGTAAGGCTATACCGTTTTTTTGGGATGATGCGTGTCAGTTGGCATTTGATGAGATGAAGGACAAGTTTACTTCAACAGCAGTCCTCGCTCTATTCAGGAAAAGAGTGGAGTAATAAATTTACACTGGTACGTCCCTAGAGGGACTTGGTGGAGTACTTCAGCAGGAGGATCGGGCTATAGCTTATGCTTCCCGCAAGCTTAAGCCTCACAAGAGGAAATACCCCACCAATGACTTAGAGTTAGCGACAGTTGTGTTTGCAATTTGAACTTATAGACATTACCTTTTAGGGGGAAGTTTCGTTTGTTCACAGATCATAAGTCCCTACAGTACTTATTCACTCAAAGAGAGTTGAATATGAGTCAGCGTAAGTGACTTGAATTTATGAAAGACTAGCAGTTTGAGATCCAGTACCACCCGGGGAAGGCAAACTTAGTGGCGAATGCATTGAGCCGTAGACCAGTAGGTGAGGTGGCTGAGGTGTGGAGGGGAAAATGGAAGGAACTCGGACATCAGGATGCAGTTTTCAGATCGTTCATGTCAGTTATGACTATTACACCCCAGATTGTGACGGGGGTGGTACAGGCCTAGGCAGCAGATCCATTTTATCAGGAAAGGATTCAATAACTTTTAGATGGGGGAGCAGAGTTGTACTTAATGAGTTCTAAGGGAGGCTTGTGCTTCAATGGGAGACAGATCATTCCTAAGGAATGAGATCTACAACACGCGATGATGACATAATCGCATGAATCTTAATTTGTGGTACATACCGGCGGGGATAAGATGTACCAGGATATGAGGCAGCAGTATTGGTGGAGTGGGATGACGAGAGACATTGTTGAGTTTGTCTGAAAGTGTATAACCTGTCAGTTGGTAAATCTGGACCATCCGAAATCGGCAACGTTTCTTCTACCGTTAGAGATTCCTATGTGGAAATAGGAGATCATTTCCATGGATTTTATTACCGAGTTGCTTACTTCTCAGAGGGGTTACAATTTTATATGGGTCATAGTAGATCGGTTGACTAAGGTAGCTCACTTTCTTCCAATCCAGACGGACTACACCACAACACAGTATGCTCAGATGTTTATTACCGAGATTGTGAGACTTCACGGGGTGCCCCTTAACATTGTATCCGATAGAGATAAGATTTGTGTGTCTGTATTTAGAGAGAGCTTCCAGGAGGCCATAGGTACGGAGTTGTGATTGAGTATGGACTATCACCCACAGAAGGATGTGCAGATCGAGTGGACGAATCAAATGTTGGAGGATATGTTACGAATATGTGTCCTTGATTTTAGGGAAAGTTGGGAGCAGTACCTTCCACTGGTGGAGTTTGTGTATAATAACTCCTATCAGTTTACTATTGGCATGGATCCAATTGGGCATTGTACGATAGGCCTTACCGTTCCCCTGCTTGTTGGATAGAGGTGGGGGACAACAAACTACTCGGTCTAAATTGATTCAGGACACATCATCTAGGATTGAGATGATTCAGAGTCGCATACAGGTTGCCCGAGATCGACAAAAAAGATAAGTCGATACTAAGAGGTTCTTTCATGAGTTTAATGTGGGGGACCAGGTGCTACTACGAGTATCTCCTATGAAGGGGATAATGAGTTTTAGGAAGAAGGGGAAGTTGGCACCGAGGTACGCGGGTCCATTACCTATGATCGAGTGGATTATACCGGTGGCATATAAACTTGGGTTACCGGAGCACTTGCACCGTATTCATTATGTGTTCCATATTTCTTCACTAGGCGGTATCTTAGGGATGAGTTTCATATTGCGTTGGAAGCGATTGACTTACAGCCTGATAGTTTATATGAGGAGAGACTGGTGGCTATCGAAGACCATAGCGAGAGGAAATTGAGGTCGAATGTATTTCCACTTGTTCGTGTCCAGTGGGAGTATTATAATGTCGAGGAGTCAACATCGGAGCGCGAGGATGAGATGCACGAAAAATATCCAAAGATAAACGTACTAGGTATTCCTTTTTTCGAATTTCGAGATGAAATTCTGTTATTAGGGGGGAAGTACGTAACGTCTCGTATTTTTTTATGATTTTTAGATGTGGGATTAATTATATTAAATATGGGAAATTTATTGAAAATTAATCTTCATTAAAATAAATATTAACTAACAATACAAGGGTTAGTATTTATTGACGTTAAATATATTGAATATTACTTAGTGAATAAAGTAATATATTATTATGAATATACTAAAGTTGTCGCGAGTGAAAAATATAATAAGTTACAATAATTTAGTCGGGACGCGTGTGTTAGTCATATCGGGGATCAATTTAATGAAATAAAAAGTGATTTATTGTTTAAGTCATCTATATGGTCATTTCGAGTGCTCCATTGAGTTCGAAAGGTTTAAGATAGTAAAAAAAGTCTACTCGGGGTATAGTTTCTTTTAGGCCAAACCGATATCCCAGAGGGGCATTTTAGTCTTTTGGAATTTTGGCGGAATTGAACCCACGAAAATAAGGACCTTCTATTTACATCTACATAAGGTAAGTTAAGGTTAATATCAGTATAAAACACAAAAGGGATATAGGGGAGGAAAAACAAGAATTTCCAAGGAGGCTTTAAGGTTTCTACCAATTTTTCACCACCACTACCACCATCGAGTAGATCGGGGAAGGAGGAACACAACTATAACAAAAAGTTACAAAGATTCGGACCTTCAAACATAGGCAAGTCTTTAATCTTGCTCACTATGATTTGATATATCTTTCATGTTAGATTTAGGATGATATTCATGTGAAATTATGGAATTTGGCATTAAAAATGGGAGATACAATGCATGTTCTTGTATAGGATTCTTTTCATATTTAATCCCTTGCACATGTAGATTAAATTGATGATAAATAACACAAAATTGGAGAAGAAATTTGAAAGAATACTGAAGTTCTTCAACCAAGAGAATAAACTAGGGTTTTCAAAGCTTACTCTTGAATTAATCATAATTTAAGTTGTTCCTTGAAGATTTCATGATTCCATTAGGTTAGAATTCATTCATATATGTCCTAAGGATGTTATGTATGCTTGGTTTGGAGTTTGGTAGTGTTTCAAGGAGATTTGGAGTGTTTAAGAGTAAAGAAACCAGTAACAGTTAGAGGAAGAAGACAAAATTTGTAGCGTCGAAGTGATTCAAAAGGGAGAATAAATTCGGTTCCTGAACGAATCGATTTGGCTTCCTAGAATTTGAAAATTTTTCCCCTTTTTGCTAGAACTCACGGGGAATGATGGAGTTGACTTAGAATATAAATTTCGAGTATAATTGAGGATATTCTAATGACCAGTAAACTAAAGTTGGGATTTGAACTTAATCACGAAGGTACGGTATATAGCCTTGTTAGTTGGGAGTAAATGGGAAGTTGAATACCTAAATCGGAGAGTATATTAGGTCACGTATGTTTGAGAAATTTAGGAGTTAGACCAGTATGATATGGATGGGATGACTACTGGATTTATTTAGTGTAAAACTATTAACCTTCCAAGTAGTGGGAAATACTCAGTTATATACGATAAGGGGTTAAACGACATATTTAAAATAGTAGTCTATTTAATAGTGATATGAACTACGGACGGAATATTATAGGGTACGTGCTTACCTATACTGAATATATATATATATATAGGCTGTGTAAATACCTATTATTTGATTTATTATGTGTAATCATACCTAGGTTACTTGCTATCCAGGGAGGTTACGCGTTGTGGAGAGTCTTATTCTGATGAGCTCATTTGGGGGGATATTGACTTGTACCTCAGGACATAGAACTTAGGGACTGAGCACCAACTGTATTAATAAGGGTGTGATCGGTCATATGGGTGCGTTAGGTATGAGCGTAACCCAAACGCTTAGGACTCTATTTTGTTCGCCTCCAATGTGTGTGATTTGAAATATGATTCGAGGGTGATATCCGTACCAATGTCCTTATTTAGTACGTGATGTACCGGGACTTCATAGTGGAGTAGGCCCGCACCGCAAGTCTTCAACTAGGGGTGTTGTGTACATATATATATTTGTGTGTATGATTGATTCTACTACGAGTGTATTAGTAGAGATGGTAGATGGTGATATCGAAATTACTCAAAGTGTATGAGAACTAAATTAGTAATTAAGAGATAGTGATATTTAAATGAACCAAGATACACGACAACTAAATTATTTAGTGGAGATTACTAATGAGTATAAAGAATCGGAAAATGCAGGTTGCACTATAATTGTTTAAATGAGATGAGATATAAACCAGACTAGTGAGGCGATTAGCATAACTAGGTGGGCTAGAGTAGTACGTTACGCATACACATTAGTTGAGGGGTGAGGATATCAAGTGAGGGAACGCGATACTAACATGTATTTAATATCTTATCATGCCGCACTTTTAAGCACTTGCTATATATATTTTCAAACTGCTTTCACTCGGGCTCTGACCCATTGCAAAATCTTTTGTCTTTGTTTTTTTTGTAAAACCATTTTAGGTGTCCAGCCACAGGTACGCCAGGCCTAGGAGTTCCCACAGTTGACATGCTGCAATTGTTGTAGAAGTTGTAGGACTTTGCTATTAGACGTCTCCATTTCTTGATCAGTTCTTAGTATCATTGTTATCTCAGTCGGGCATGTCTCTCATTCTTAGATGGATATTATTTACGGAGACTTTACATTTCAATTTGGAATTTGTATTTCAGTTTATTGAGACTTATCAGATTTTGGTTCTTGATGGATTTTATTATTGTGGATTCTAACTGAAGTGTTTATCCAGTATCATTTATTTAATGAATTGATTTATTGCTTATTATTTGATTGGTAGAATGGTGAATGTTTTAATAATATTAAACGGTTGAACATTAATAATAAAGATAAAACTTGACACCAACGTTTTTAATACTAGGTGGTTTGAAAGTTTTGGACAGTGATGCTAATAATGAAACCATTTTATGATTCCTGTTTAATTTAATAATGGATTGATCACCCAAGATTAGTATAGGTGGGGTGTCACACAAACCCGTTTCTCTAATTTTCTCCCGTTCATTCAACTTCAATAACACAAAACCAATCCTACCTCACTCATCCCTTCAGCCCCCCTACCCTTTTGTTGTCGCGGCCTCTCCCTACTATCACACTCCCTCCTAGTGCCGTGGTGGCCCGCTACCGACCTTACCTCCAACCAATTATCCCCACTGCCCATAGGTTCAAATTATGGGTTTGATTTAGGTTTCAAATGGAGGGTTTTTGTTATTATTTAGTTTTGTAGATCTATATTTCTTACGTGTTCAATCTCATTTAACTCCTTTAGGGGGTTTAATAATGGTTAAATCATTCAGATCTTGGAGATTGTATTATTTTGCATAGTTTGTGGATTGATGTTTAATCGATGTTTGTTGTTTTGCAGATTTTATAGTTCTTGGAGATTGCCTAACTTTGATTCAAATGAGGTATACTACATTTTTTTTAGTATTTCTGATATGATATGTTCTTTCAAATTTAGTATTATGGTGGTGTTTGTGAGAATAAGATTTTATATTTTTTTCTTTATGTACATATGATTTTTTTAACATCGATTATAATGCCACATACATAGCTATTGAAGTGTAAGAATGCATGTGAACCCATGGTGGGTGATAAATTTTAAGATTGGTTAATTTTTCTTCCTAAATAGGTATTTTACTCTGATTTCTTACTTTTTATTCTCTATTTTTTTAATAATTTTTGGGTTGATTTATTTACATCTCCTTATATTTCTTTTCTGAAAGAATGTAGTTGAATAACATGAATCATGATTTTGTTTTAGTCTTTTATTAATCATCATTTTTTATTCGAAGTTTTTGCTAAAAGTACAACTTTAAGCATATTTTCAAGCGATACGGAGCAACAGGTTCCTCATGTTTGTTTGAATTGCAGCGTAATAATAGGGGAATACTTCTACGTCATATGTAAATTCTTTGATGATGATACAACAAAGAAGCAGTTCCATGTTACGATGATGATACCGTAACGCCCTATATTTTTTAGGATATAGGAATTTAATTATTTTTTGGTGAAATAGAATTTTTAAATTTGGAGAATTTAGATTTTTAAATTTATTCGGATAATTTTCTTTTTAACATGTGTCGTATTTTGAGGACGAAATTGATTTTTTTTATAGAATGACTCGGATGGTAATTTTGAGGTGATGGTTGAGTCTGTAGTGGTCTAAATAGTCAAAATAGTGTACCCGAGGGTAATACTTGGATCTTGGGGCATTTTTAGGCATAATCGAGCCCACACGGGGGTGTTCGGGTCAATTAAACTTGGCCCATTAGCTTAAAAATGAGATTATCATTTTAAAACTTAAGTCTAAAAGAGTTGGGCAGTAGCTAATACAATTTTAAACCCTAAGTTTGAGAGAAGATAGAAAATAGAAAAAAGAAGAAGGAAATAGGAAGGAAAGGGACATTCCGGGCAAATTTTCGAGGAGAAGTCGCCAGATTTAATCCTCCGAGAGAAGTATTTTCTTTATCTAATTTAAGTTGTAGTTTGTAGTGTTAATAATTGAACTTTTGTTAAAAAATCTATAAATTTGAACAATCATTAGGAATGAATTTGATTTGTATATTTTTTCGATTTTGGATGTGGAATATGGAACAAATCATTAATGGTGGATTTATAAATCTGTGAAAAATTGCGTTAAAAAGATTGGTTATAAATTAAATTGGAGAAGTATTAACGTGAATATGTTTTGTATATGAAGCATCTTGAGAGATGGTTATTGGGAGGAATGATGATGATGAGTATTGTGCCTAAATTAATGAGGAAGAGTTTTGAGGAATTGGGGGGGGAGGGGGGGAAATGGAGTCATAATAGCGTTTTCGCACCAGGTCTGGGGAGATCAGTTGATCGGGGTCCCAGGGTCGGTCGACCAGGGGTTGGCATTTTCCCGGGATGCGTGGCAGCAATTGTAATTATTGTTTTATTTTTTATTTTTTTTTTGTGAAACTTTAAAGGGGCATAACTTTGGCATACGAATTTGAATTTATTTGTCGTTCGAGGCCATGCATAGCTGGTTGAGAGGGGTACGCAGTCCCAGGAATATTATTATTTAAAAAAATTATGAAAGGTCAAAAATAACCTTGAAGATGTAATGGGTGACGAAACTTTCCCAAAATTAAGATATAAATTTGTATAAACCCTGTGAGACTAATAGGAACCTATTCGAGCATATAGGAGGCGAGAAATAAAATCATATATCTAAAATAAACAGCGGGGCGTAGCTAATTAATATGGGACATGGAAATTTACGAACCGACTCGTGAATACTTGGAATATACATATATATAAATGTGTGAATTGTATATCAAAATATATGCTTGTGAGATGAATGTCAATTTTATTTACTAAATTATACTCAAGGATGTTATCCATGAGGTTGCGCATAGTGGGCAATTGATGACGAAGAGTTTTGTGGAATTGGGCCTAAATTGATGACGACGAGTTTTGTGGAATTGGGTAAAAAAGGGAGTTACAGTAGCGTTTTTGCACAAGGTCTGGGGAGACCGGTCGACCGAGATCCCAGGGCTAATCGATTGGGGGTTCGCATTTTCCCGGGATGCATGGCAACAATTGCAGTTACTGTTTTTTTTTTTTTGTTTTTTTTTTTTTTTGGTGAAACTTTAAAGGGGCATAACTTTGGCAGACGAACTCGGATTTATGTGTCGTTCACAGCCACGCGTAGGTAGTTGAGAGAAGTATGCAGTCCTAGGAATATTATTATTTAGACAAAAAATTGTGAAAGTTTTAAAATCCCTTGAAGTTGTAATGGGAAACGAAACTTTCCCAAAATAAAAATATAAATTTGTAGGAACCTTGTGAGACTAATAGGAACCTATTCGAGTATATAGGAGGCGAGAAATAAAATTTTATTGTTAAAATAAATAGCGGGGTATAGATAATTATTATGGGACATGGAAATTTACAGACAGACTCGTGAATTCTTGGATATACATATATATAAATGTGTGAATTATACATCAAAGTGTATGCATGTGATCTGAATGAAATTTTTTTTATTAAATTCTACTCGAGGATGCTATCTAGGAGGTTGCGCGTAATGGGTGGTCCCACCCTGATGATTCCAGCGAGGTCTGAAATTTTCTCCAGGTTGCAGTGATCGGGTGGCTCCTACCATGATGAGAGAGGGATGTTATGCATGTATTTAAGGAAGGTGTATAAAAATCCTAAGGCATATGTATTTATAATCGCCTCCATTATTTATTTATGATTGGGGATAGGTGGTGAGATTCCAACCCGGTGACCAACGGTGACACGAGATGTGCCTGGTACCCGATAGAATGTACTAGGGACTCATCATATAGTACTAAGCTATGAAGATGTTATATATATATATATATATATACACGTAGTGAGTGATATGTGTATATACCTATAGATAATGTGTGACTATCTATTGGCAATATAAATGTGATACTTAGTATATTGAGTGATATGGGCATATATCTATAAATAATGTGTGAGTATCAATTGACAGTGTCGGTTTGACATTTAGTATATTCAAATAGATGAGAATTACATATTTTATACTAATCGAAATAATGTACTTAATTTACGACGGGATGATTAGCGGGATAGTTAAGATAGCTATTATGGTATAGTTGGATTGACTAATATCGAGAGGAAATAAATGAATGCGATAGGTGTGCACTATAGAAGAGAGGTGAGATGGTCTTTAAGGGAGTGCGGCCATAAAATAAATATTGAACATTATATACAACACATTTTATTTATTGCAATAAAATGCTTGCTACACATTTTTTATAAACTGGGCTCTGACCTGTTTGCAAAATATTTTCTTTTCTTAAAAAGGTTTTTCAGGTGTCCAGTTACATGGATGCCAGACTTTACTTATTTGTTTCAGGGTTACGTAGCTGCAACATGTGTGGATGGTAGTAGGATTTGAGCTAAGACGTATCATTTCTTTAGTCTTAGATTATGAATCTTATTTCAGTTGTAGTTCACTTAGGATGTGTTGCCCATTTACTTTTAGACACAATATTTGGACTTTGTATTCATTTTTTGGATTATTATTTTGGGATTTTTAGCCGATGGTTTATTCTGCATGTTATTTATTCATTCATTATTGTTTTAGACTCAATAACTGTGTATGGTTTAAGTTTATTTCTATTCTGCATGTTTATCTATTTAATGAAAGATAACATTTGGCACCGACTTTTCGAATACTAGGTGGTTAGTAAAATTTTAAAAAAAATTCAACAGCGATGTTGAGAATGAACCAAATGAGATCCCAGTTTTAATTTGATATAGGACTGATCACCCGGTATTTTATTGAGCGGGGTGTCACAGATGCTACGGCATATGTAAACTGTTTTTGCCTCTATTCTTCGATACATGTATAGCCTTTCATAAGTTTTCATGTCTAAACTTAGGTGGAAATATAATTTTTTTTCTCTTACAATTGGTTTGTCATTGATGTATATGTAATTTGTGGCAGGAATTGTGGGAAACCTCGAAGCCCATACTAGCTACCAAACAATCTCCCCTCTTTAATGAGGAATTGTTGTCTAAGTGAGAGATTTTGATTATTCATCATTTCAATGTTTGAGACCACATACGTATCGTTTCCTTTCATAATGTATTGTTTAGTGTATATTTTTTTTATTGTTTTGAATGGTGTCAATACGGAGTAGCATACCAAATGCGCGAGTACAAAAGTTGGGTATGATGACAAGATGGTACGAGTGCTTCTTGTTGTTTCATAGGCTTGAAGCAGGCCTTATTATAGGCACAAGCTGCGATGATACAAATTGCAACGATGTTTAAGTTTGTCTTCAAGCCGAAATGAATTTAAAGGTTTTGGACTACTTAGACTAACACTTTCATATTTAAAAATAAGAGGTTTATGGTACCTTGAGAAGAAATTACAAATGTATCAATCTGACTTCGTGCCCTATCGTCTTCCGTTATGACTCTTATGTCTGGAAATAACTGAAATCAAGGAGTCCCAAACACCACACTATGCTTTTCATGTTGTATACATATAGTATACAACAACAAAACCACACATACACACTATGCTTTTATCATCAATAAAGCATAAGTATCATTCATTTCATATTGATATCGATGTTCTCCTGGATATACAGTTTCCTCCTTGTATAATTCTTGATTTAGTGGTGTTGTTCTATACTTTTTTTGTTGTTGTTGTTGATTCTTTATGATTTTTTATTATCATTATTTTTTCTTTGTTTGTAGATAAAATTTGGAGGTCGAGCTAATTAGAAAGAATCATATGATTAATTCTAGGCTGACACATGTTTTGGATAGAATTTGACTGACTCAGTGATGGATCGAGCATGTCTGAATTAGATTGAGCAGGTCTGGATCGAGCATTTCTGGATCGAGCAGGTCTGAATTGGTTTACATGTTCTTTTTTCTATTATTTTATCTCTAGATCGAGCATTTTTAGATCAAGCATTTCTAATTCTAGATTGACTAGGCCAGGAATTCCTCCACTTCTATCCATGTCTTGGCTCAAGACTTAAGCACTAAGAGGTTTCAGTGATATGGTTTGAGTGAGATTTATTCACATTCTTACATCCATTGTTGTTTATTTTCTTCAGACTTTATAATATATGTTTTTCGTTTCAACTATCTCTTCTTTACAATTATGTATTGCTTTATCGTATATATTTATCGTTCTTCGGTGTGGGGTTATATTAGAAGTAGAAACTGTCAAGAAAAGCTCTAATACTTCTAACTTTACTCCCGAGTTGAGATAATCCCAACAAACAAGATGATTTGTTGGATTCGATTCAATGCTACCATTCATGTTGTCAATTTCTAATTCTTTTCTTTTTCTTTGGTTGGATTTGAAAGAATAATAAAATGTTTTTCGTATTCCGTTTCAGTCGAAAATATTCTTGTAATTTGTCAAACTGGTGATGCTACAAGTTATTTGGATGTGTCAGCAAGATAAGGTACTTTTTTAACAGGAAGGAGCTATTATTCGAGCCGCTATCTTTAGTTGCTTTCCAAGCTACAATTTATTTGGATGTGTACAGAATTTCAAGCAATAGAGACAACAAATCATGATCTTCTATAAAATATTTCATTTTTTTCTTCAAATTTTCTCTTTTGGAAGCCAAGATTTGAAGTTTTCATCGCTAATAACTAAGTTTTAGATGAAGTCTAATATACATCGTATATTTGGATTTAGATGCTTTAACTTTAGATGAAGTCTAATATACAACCAAGATTTGAAGTTTTCTCTTGTGCTAGGAAAATTTATGAAATGTTTGATGTAAAAAATATATTTGGATTTAGATGCTTTAAATTTTGGTATATTCAAAGTCTTCCCTAATTCTATGTAATTGAGTATAATTGTATTAGTATGCTGATATGAGGTCCAAAGCGGACTATTTGTTTTGTTGGATAATTTTTTTATTTTTTAAACAGTGTGGATAATCCAACAAACAAACGGAACTCTCCCTAATTTTTAAAAATTGTTTACACAATTGTATTGTAAAAGAAATTTTATGACTTAAATTTAGTCGATTCAATACTTTGAAAATCTACACTTATAATATGTAAAACATTTAAGGTACTACTTCGAAGATCTACACTTATATATAATTTAAACGATTCAATACTTTGACTTATTTATGTTATACATGACTTGTCACTTTTCAAAATTATATGCGTGCCTTTATTGGAAAATTTCGTCGTTTTGCGATTATGTATTTTTGAATTTTTCACCGTTTCGTGATTACGTACTTTCGAAATTTTTGCTGTTTCGCGATTTTTTATTTTGGAAATTTTTGCCATGCCTTCAAGCACAGACACTCCGCTACTGTATATATATATATATATATATATATATATAAAGAGAGAGAGAGAGAGAGAGTTGAAAAGTAGAGAATAAGTGACAATCAAAGTAGAATTAAGAAGAGTGAAAACCACATTGGGTCAAAATGATAGTTAAACCTAATTTAATTTTGAATTTGTGCCACAAAATTTTTATTAGTTAATGGCTTTATCTATTAAAATATTCATTAGTATAGGATTAAAATAGTATTTAATATAGAATTTTGGTCTCCAAATAAAATAATCTCATAAATTAGTTTTTACAATTGGAAGTCATCTCTATTTAAGGTCTTCAAAAGTCGCATAATATTTCCACCCATATCCTACTTATTTATTATAGTTTTTTTGGATTTTGTTTCATGTCTAAAGTTTTGTTGGGGTCCCTTCCCATGTATTTTTTAAATTGAATTTAGTCTCATAACTATACCAAACCTACCTCAACTGCCTCTCTTCTACATTTCTTCCTTTCCGCATAGAATGACACTTGCCCCATAGTTGTTATAGCTGGAACAACGACTAAAAAAATAAAAAATAAGAAAGTAGGTATAAATGAATTTTTAAAAGTGGTACTAATAAATGTGATCCCTTTTTATTATCGTATAAAGTCAAGTTATGTTGCGTATAAGTGGTATATTCACCTTTTATATTGATTACTATCACGTGCATGTGAATTCGTGCCTCTCATTTATGCTAGCATGTTTAAAGAGTAAATCTCGTTCATGACTTGAGTATTTTAATTCTATGGAATATTCATGTGATATTAATATCTTGTGTTAAAAATTATCGATTTTATTTACACTAATACTCTAGGCAATGTTTTTACACCTTTAGAATTATCTTAATGTTATTTTTAATAAATACAAAATCATCAAAATAATATTTTGTAATTATGCTGAAATTAAAGCATAATTGTAAGGGCACAAAATAATATCAAAGAAATACATAAACCAAATATTATGAGGAGAAAATGAATAAACAAAGTCAGCTAAACATATTATTTAAATATAGGAATCACTCTTGTAAATACACAAATACATACAAAACAAATATCATATGGGGAGTAACTATTGAATAAATGAGCTTAATTTGTAATAGTTTTTAATATAATAAACTGATGTGTTATGGTCCTTTTAAAAACTGGGGAACGAATATTTATAACGGTGAAATGGTTACCAATTGGAGTGTTTTGTAATCGAAATACTAAAATTTACTACTTGGCCTATTGATTTTATTTTCAAATTTAGTCTCTAAGTACAATATTTGGCACTAAAATCTTTAGACTAACCAAATAGAGCGCACGCGCGCACACACATACACACATAAGCAGATATCTTATCAAATTGTCTATATTAAAAAGGAAGTTCTCTCTCATTATACAAACTCGGGCAAAAAAATCCTAAAATTTAAATGGTAAAACAAGATTTAAAAAATCAAGTCAATTTTTTTATTATATATTCATTAAGCATATATAAGAGACTTTACAAGTATTTTAACGAGGAACCCCTTGTGGTAAAAATCTCGAGCTAAATTGATAAATTTAACTTGTATGGTAAAGAATTAAACAAGGGGAAAACTGTAAGGAAAATTTTCCAATCAAGTCAATTAGTTTGTAAGTGGCATAATTATAGACAAAACAATTTGAGTCATATGATAGACTTTGTGTTGTTGATCCCATAAGCCTATGACGCTATTTGATGAAGATGAAACCAAGCTTCAAAGATTGGATATAATGTGTCATGTTTAGCGTGCCAAGGTTGTCTTCACGTTTGCCGAGGGTCTCACATGTATGAATGTGTATTGATTATGAGTCCTTGAAAAAAAAATTATGGATGTTGGTTTTTGATTAAAACATGTTTGGAACTATTTTTGATATATTTTTAAAGGATAATTTTCTTAGTTTTAGTTCAATAGAATGAGTTTTATATCTCATTCGAGCAACTTTGTATTTTTGTTCGAAATAGGGATCACACGAACAGCTAACGAGATTGGTCTGCTTTATAGTGACTTCTCGTTTAAAGTTCGTTAGACTCGCTATTCTCATTTGAAT
This sequence comes from Sambucus nigra, assembly GCA_949130495.1. Taxonomy (NCBI): domain Eukaryota; kingdom Viridiplantae; phylum Streptophyta; class Magnoliopsida; order Dipsacales; family Adoxaceae; genus Sambucus; species Sambucus nigra. The sequence continues at coordinate 27,539,897 of OX422224.1, read as the reverse complement.
GACCCTAATTTTTGTTCAAACGACTTTGTCGTATTGAAATTCATGTTTTTCTATTCAAGGCATTTTTTACTCAGAATTTTTAACAACTTTTGATAAAAAAATATTTCTACACCTATTTATAAACGTTCCAAGCCCCAATTTACACCCTTTACATTTCAAGATCCGTGATTCTTAATTCATATATTTTGAGATCTTTTTTAGGCACAAAGTTTATTTCTTTCATCTTGATAGAACGTGTTTTTGTGCTGTGGACTCCATACGTGTTGATTGCAGCATTTGACGGTTACTGAGTCTCATCGGTGGATATCGAGCTACACATGGACTCGTGTGTAATGGCACCGTGCAGGGGTGGATTCTTGCGTTGCACTTCGGAGGAGTGAATGAAGATAGAAGAGCATCAAGGCTTTTGGGGGATCGATTGGTTGTGTAAGTTTGTTGTCTATGCTTTGTAAAACCATATCATAGTGATTTAATTGCTGGGTCGTTCGAGATTTTTCACTTTGTAGTTTTCTTCGTACATTGACGTATTGTGCGATTGGTTTATTTTATTAGCTATCAGCTAGATACATGTTTAGGATATAAAGATAAAATTGGATAAATTATTTTATCGTTATAACTCGGTTTAAAATTGGGTGTATTAAAGGTTTATTCTTTATAATTAAAAAAAGACTGAAATAGAACTTTTTTTTATTGTAACCATCCTTACCGAGCAAGTTTAGACATGCATTCAAGTGGTATTAGAGCATCCAATCCTACAAGTGGTATCAAAGCGGGTTGCACTAATTTATTGCGTAGATCCTTGTTTAATGCTGTTTAAGGTGGTTATTTATTCTCTCTTGGGTTTGTGTTCTTGATGGAGTCATATAGTGATAAGTTGTCCAATATGTCTTGTGATGATGATTTTGATATTCGTGAGGATCTTAATGATCTTCATAACCGTGCTGAAAAATTAAATCCTTTGAATTTGAAGTTTGCAAAAAGAATAAAATTATTGAAAAAGAAAATTCTTGTTTTAAAGTTGATTTGGAACTCTTGCAAACTGTTCAAACTTAATAGAGATTTCTTTCATGAGAATCTTATGGAAATGGATCGTGATTTTAAAATTTTAAAATTGTCCAAGAAAGAGAATGATGACAGAGTTCGATTTTTAGAGAAAGAATTAAAAGAATCTAAAAATTTTAGGGTGTGTTTACGTACCAATGGAGATAATGATAAATTAATTAATGAATTGAGGTCACGTGAGAAGACACTCAGGGATAAGTTCTCTAACATTAAGGAGAGCGAGATAACCTTCTAGGAATGATTGAAAATATGAAGGAGTCCCTGAAACTTGAATAGTCTAATTCTTTGCTTGAGTCTAAAATTTTGAAGTTAAAAGATGGTTTAAAAGGCTCAAGTAGTGTTGGTAATGATAGTACGGGTTCCCATGATTCTAATGCTACCGTTGCCAAAGCCAAAGCCAAAGCCAAGACCAATATTTTTTTAGAGGGTCAACAACATCCAAGGATGTTAGAAAAGATCAACCTATAGGTAATATTCCTTGGGTTTATACATGGTCGCATTATGGTAGGAAAGGTCACCTTAGGGAATTTTATTATAATCTTGGAAGAGCTCCTAAGAAGTAGAAGTCTAGTGCCCCCTTAGTTCCCGAAACCAACGCTTTAAGTATAAATCTATTTGGGTTAGGAAATCTATTTTAAAGGCTTTAAATGTTTGACTGCTTGATTCTCACATGCTTGCTCATGACTCTTCACATGCTTTATCCTATGGGTGATTGCTTTCATGATTTTGTTTATCATACTCTAGTTTGTGCTTCATATATATTTTTATTAGTGTTATGACTTATGTATTTTTAGTATTATATTTTTTCTTTTATTGAGTCATATTGAAAAAAATACAAAACGTTTTGTTTGTCTTTTGAGTTAGAGTTTGTTTTTCATAAAGTTAAAAATTGGTATTTTCTTTAGAAAATTTTTAGAAAAACTCAAAAACATTTTTGGTGTTTGTTGTATTTTAGTTTTACACATTGGGTGTTGCATATTACGGTGTTTGACTCCAATTCACTCCATACATTTCATGTGGCTAGGACATTTGGCTATGATTGTAGATAGTTAGATTGTTTTTAATCATGTTATCATGGATTCATTTCGACCTTGATTTAACTTACGGATTCAACTTTGTATATGCTTCCTCACACAGATGGACGAGATTTTTGAAATTTAACTTCACATGTATATTTCAGCATTATGAGATGTTCTCCCATCAATTTATCATTTATATATTTCGTGACTATAAGAAATTTGTGCATGTAAGAGCCGTGGCCTCTGAGTATTATTTAATTAGTTTAAAAAAATATGAGTGTGCACGAGAAATGGCTACGAAAGCAGAAAATCTCCTATGCGGGAAAGCCACCATTAGCAAGAGCCCAATGAAAAGATTAAAGGTAATAAAAATAGAAAAATTGCCAAAAAGGGGCCAACTTAGTTTTAGTGTTTGATCATTCAAAAAGATATAACTTCAAAAGAATCGAGAAAAGAAAATACGATATATGTTTATCTTTTAAGGATGCTTAGTTGAAGATCAACATGGTTTGCACAATGACTTTGAGTTATGTTTATTTTGTTATGACGGTATTGATTTGTAGAATCATCAATATTTTGGGCTTCTGTGCATTGTGCTTGTTTGTTCATTAAGTTTACTTTATCTTGTCACTTGAGGCTAAAACATAATTTGATAAAGTTTTGCAGTCAATTAGAACCTCTTGAATATATTTGAGTGTTTGGGTCATAATTCATTTGTATCTAGTTCACACCCATTCATTCCATCCCACATTTTAGAGACATCGAAACTATGCTAGTGCGTAAAGCGTATGTGTTTTGTGCCGAGTTTTGTGATCGTTTATACCTATATATGTGTGCCGAATTTTCATTGATATATTTTTCATATAATATATATGGTATCGTGTTTTAAGTCTTTTCGATTTACATTTAGTCTATGTTTTCTATATGATTGATCCTTTGGATTATTTGTGCTTGAGTTGCCATATTACATGTGCTATACTTTACATCGTTGCATGCTTTATTCCCTTCTCCCTATTTTTATAATTGGTATCAAATTTTCTCATCTTGGAATCTTATGATCAAGCATTTAGGTAGAAATTTGGTCTTGGACGAGTAATTGCTTATGCTATCTTACTTTCTATATTCCTGAACAAAACGGGGGATAAATGGTATCTTTCCTTTGCATGATTAAGATACCTTTATATTAGGGGGAAATGTCTTACCTAGGTTGGGATTATTTAGACATTGTTTGATTTTTATTCATTTGCGAATTTATACTTTTTATATTCCCTTTGCATTTGAAAGTGTGTTTAAGCGTTCAGGATTACAGGTTTTAGTTATATTCCCTTTGCATTTAAATGTATGTTTAAGTGTGCAGGATGACAGGTTTACATCAATACAACAAATATTTCAAGAAAGCAAAGCTATTCATATTTGTGTATCTGTCGAGCATTTGTACTTTTTTTTTCTTTTTGGGGTTTGGGATTGAGACTTTTTAGAGAACTTGATGGACCACAGGGTATTTGTTTGGGTTTTGTCCTAGAATAGCGAAAGGGAGAGATTTGTAAGGAAAAATTTCCAATAGAGTCCATTTTTATCTAATTATCATAATTCCTGATAAAACTATTAAAGTCGTAGGATAGACTTTGTGTTTTTGATCCCATAAGCCTACGACGTTGTTTGATGAAGATGTAGTGGAAAATCTTCAATGATTGGATATGACGTGCCGTGTTTATCGTGCCAAGTTTATCTTCACAATTTTCGAGGGTCTCGCATGTACGAATGCGTATTAATTATGAGTCCTTGAATTTTTTTTTATAGGTGATGGTTTTTTATTTAAAGTTTTTGGAACTAGTTTTTTATAAAATTTTAAAATGAGTTTTTTTTGTTAGAATGAGTTTTATATCTCGTTCGAATGACTTTGCATTTTCATTCAAAACATGGAACAAATTAACATCTAACAAGGTTAGTCTGCTTTAAAGTGACTTCTTGTTAGAGGCTCGTTAAAATCCGATTTTAAACGAGATTGTATTCGCGTTGAAATGAACTTGGGTTTTTGTTCAAATTAAATACAATTCTCATTCGAATGACCTTAGTTTTTGTTCGAACGAGTTCACCGCCTTGAAATTCATTTTTTCTATTTAAGACATCTTGGACTCAGGACTTTAAGAAGTTTTGGTGAAAAATGTTTCTACCCTTGTTTGCAAATGTTCCAAGCCCCAATTTACACCCTTTACATTTCAAGAACAAAGATTCGCAACTCATATGTTTTGGGATCATGTTTGGGAACCAAGTTTGGTTCTTTCATCTTGAAAAAATGTGTATTCATGAGTGGACTCCGTACGTGCTGATTACGCTGTTTGATGATTGTTGACCCTTATCAGTAGATATCGAGGTTCGTGTGGACTCGTGTGATGTGGCAACTTGCATGGGTGGATTCCTACATTACATTGTGAAGGAGTGGTTGAAGATAGAAGAGCATAAAGGCTTGTGGGGGATCAATTCGTTATGTAAGTCTACTATCTATGCTTTCATAGTGATTTGTTAGTTAGGTTGTTAGAGGTTTTTTCCTTTGTGGTTTTCCTCGTACATCATCTTTTTTTGCGATTGGTTTATTTTATTTTCTATCACCTAGATGCATTTAGAATAAAAATATAAAATTGTATAAATTGTTTTGTGACTACAACTCAGTTTAAAATTGGGTGTATTTATTTAAAGGTTCAATCTTTAAAAATGAAAATTCCAAAAATAGAATTTTTTTATTTTAACAATCCTTGTTGAGCGTTTTCATAGGCTCGTTCAAGTGGTATCATACCATTCACTCTTAGAGAAACAACTTACAAACTTGACCCAACCACAAGGGTTGTCTCAGCTGGTTAGAGCATGGGTTTGTTCTCCAGTTATCACCAGTTTGATTCCTTTAAAGTCTAGGGGTCGAGAGAAATATCTGAAAGGGCTAACTTTGAGCCAGAGGATTAGTTTTCAAGTGTGTGAAACATGTTCTGGGGATTATCTTCATTACTATAAAAAAACTTAGAAACTTGATCCTATTTTAAATCAAAAAACTCTGAAAGTGGTAACTCGGAGCTGGAGGATTAGTTTCGAAGCATGATAAACCTGGCCCAGAGATTACCTCCATTACCAAAAAAACTTAAAAACTTGATCCTCCTATAAATTAAAATCATAACTTCCACGATTGAACTGCTTCGCCTTTTAATGGAACGAGTAAGCAATAAACACGTCCAATCGCTCATAATGTCGTAACAATTTTATCTTGTTCTCCATAGAAAGTTATCTTTGAACACTTCCAAAACTTCTTTTAAGTTGAAGTTGAACATGGGAAAAAGTGTATGTAGTAAACTCATAATTTTTCTCTACATTCTCTATAACTCTCTCGCTTCACTTAAAGTCTACAGCTCATCCTTTTGAGTTTCCCACTTCCTTTTTTCAAATGGTTAACCTAAGCATTTTTTATTTTGTCATTCTCCAATCTCTCTCTCTATGCATTCCCCCTCCTTCCATCAGTGCCCTAATATTCCCTTCAAGTGGTTTTTTTATTTGTTTTTCAGTCAGAAATTGAGTCTTTACTTGGCGTTCTGTCCCACTGGCCCATTGCTTTGTTGTTTGGAATATCCTCAAAATATAAAAATACCTATTACAAAAAAAGGCAGTCCCTAAATCTGCCTATTTTCGAAAATAGCGCTGACACGAATGTTTACTCCCTCATATGAAAAATCAATTTAAACAAAAATTCCAATATTGCACAAATAAACGACCTAGCTCCAAAAACTTGGAAAGTAAAAGGAGAAATTAAGATTGCAAAAAGTGAGTTCAACACTTTCTCCTTTGACTTCTCTCGTGAGGAAGAGATGGTCATGATTTTGGACCATCGCCATGGACATTTTCAAATGTGCTTTTAGTACTCAAGAAGTGAGACCCAGATTTAGCTTCAAAAGAAGTAAGTTTTCATGCCATGGAAGTTTCAGTGAGGGTAAATGGCCTCCCAAAGGACATATTTTATAAATATAATGGTATGACGATCGACCAAATGCCCGGAATAAATATTATGGTAGATATTGAATCGAGACACTATTCCTAAATAAGATTGGAGGTAAGTCTCCCAGTTGAAGCCCCACCCTTAAAAAAAATTAATCTAATTAGAGAAAATCAGAATAAGTGGATTTACTTTACGTATGAAAAAGAAAAAGGATTTTATTTTGGATGTGGAAGAATAGATCATATAATGGATGAATGTGAAAGTGTATTAGATAACAGTGAGGAAGGTGAAAAAATAATTGGTTTTGTCCCATGGATATCATGGACCAATAGTGAAGGGGTAGTATTACCGGAATAACCTTAGGATTATGTGGGATTAACCCTAATTGGTGAAATAAAAGGGTTAAGATTGAGTTAGGGATTATCGAGAAACAAACTTAATTGAAGATGATTTAATTCAGAGAAATTCGGGTGTCGTGATGACATGGACTTGTAGGACATGAGTGATTACCTACTGAATTCATATGAGGAATAGATGATTACCCTTCGAGTGATGAGAGAAGCTCGAGAATATAATTTGAAAGTAAAGTCATAATATGTAAAATACGTAGGATATATGAGATAAATATACTACGTATAGAATTATTGTTATGGGTTGTGCGTATGCCCTATTGGTATATATATGTGGGATGAATACCTATAATATTGTTTATTTTGTGTATGACATACCTACGCCACTTGCTATCGGGGTGGAGGTTTCACGTTGTGCACGATCTTATCTCTATTGGACCCATTTGTGGTGATTTAGATTCGTACACTGAGCATAGGACCTTGGACACGTGCTATCGGTGTGAATTATAGTTTCGACGGTTGAATGGGAGCGTAGGTATGTGCGTGACCCATTTGGCTAGGGGGAATGCTCACCATCAATATTTGTGTTATGAGATTTATGGTTCGTGATAGACACCGAACCAATAATCCTTTATACAATGAGATATGTATCAGGAAATAATAAAAGAGTATGCGTGCACTGTAGCTGTGTCTGGGAACTGTCGTCTTAGTATATCAAATAATGTGATAAATATATATAATGTGATGTAATATCATATGTGAGAATTGTAGATTAAACTATATATATATATATATATTGTGATGTAATCTATTGTGTGAAAACTGTAGATAAAAAAATGAATAATGAAATTTGATTGAATTAAGTAAGTGAATACTTAATCTTAAAGTTGTGGAAGCCTAGTTTATATTAAAGAGAAATGAACTCGTTTAATTATCATACGTATTATGTGGGAAATACGGGGAAATGATATGGGTTAGAATCATAATTGAAAACCTTAATTTGGAGATGATAAGGTACGTTAGGCATGCACACTAGATAAGAGATGAGAATTCTCAAGCGAGAACCCGAGAATCTAAGAGGTACATAATACTTGCTTAATTGTACTTGTTAAGCACTTGCTATTTTTAAAATCTTTTACAATCGGACTCTGACCCATTTCCTTGCATATTCTCCTCTCTATTATATATTGTATATCAGGTATCCAGTATCAGGAATGCCTACATAGATTATGGATATCTCGACGGGTTATAGCTGCTACTGAAGAGGTAGATTTGTTTAGACGCTTCCATTCGGTTGATTCACACATCTATAGTGTTTACTTGAATTTAGGGCATGTCGCCCAGGATTCTAGTTATTTCATTTTGATTACTGAGATTGTAATCATTTATGTCAGTTCCATTGATATTAGTTTTATTTTTGGTAATGAAATATTTTTAATTGGAGAGTTATTCCAGTCATATTTAGTCTTGTTCAGCTATGATGTGTTGTTATCTATTATTCCTACGCTTTGTGGAATGGTATTAATTAGATTAAAAATCGATAAGTTTTGTACACTTGCTTAATTTATTATTAGGTGAATTAATAAAGAAAATATTTTTCGACAGTGATGCTAAGAATGATCCAACTGTGTACTCAGATTTAATTTTGTATAGAACTGATCACCCGGTATTTAATTAGGCGAGGTGTCACAGGACACTATAGATAACTTGCTCTAAGTCAAACTATTAAAGCCAAAAGGCTAAATACTTCAGTTTTCAAACTTCATGGGGTCTTTTTAAAAGCCAAAGCTTATTCTTCATTCTAGACAAAATTGCTTCTATTTTTACTAATAAAGGAAATTAGCTCAATGGTCAGCAACTTTTAGTGGGGTGGTAATGAAAATAAAGGAAAGATTCATTGGAAAAGTAGTAACAAACTTAACCTCTCCACAATCCAATGTAGATTAGGCTTCAACAATCTCCAAATATTTAATAAATATATTCTAACCAAACAAGGATGGAGGCTAATTCAGCACCCATATCCCCTCTGGGCCAGAATGATAAAATTAATTTATTACCCTAAAGGAACTTTCATCTCAACTAAAAGAGGAACTAGGCCCTCATGGATAAGGATTGGTATTATTGAAGGACAAAAGGTGTTGAATAATGGTTTATGTTGGCAAGTTGGAGATGGAAGTGACATAAAAATATAGGAATATGAATGGATATCTAACATGAAGAGATCCAAAGTCTCTTCTTCTAAACCGCATGATGCGTAGGAAAAGTAGGTTTTCAATCTAATCAACTCTCATTTTAAATAATGAAAAATATTCGGACTTAGAGAGTTATTAACTAAGGAAGAGATAAACAAGATTATTACCATCCTTATACCACATACCCCAACCAAAGGCTCTCACATTTGGCATATCACACGACACCATAATTCGAGAATAGCCACACCTACTGGGACAAAAACCTGGACCGTGAAGGGGTGGTCACAAACCTGGACTGTGACCATAGAAATCTTTCACATGAACATTTTCACGACAAAAGAAAAGTATGACATCCAATGAATAGGGTTATGCCCATAGTCTGTGACCACCGGGGGCATGTTCATAGTCCGTGATCATGACCATGACTAAAAGGGTGCCAAAACTCCTTCCAAATATGTCCATGGACCATGAACATGACCATATGTGTGAAAAATCCAATCGGATCAGTTAAATGGTGTCACGGTCCAAGTCCATGACCATTTTGGAATTGTCACGGAGATCAGTCACTGCCCAAGTCCGTGATCAGGTGGTGACATGTAAAAAAAATATATCGTCATGTCAATTGGTCATGGACGTGGGCAGTAACTAACCCTAGTATATAAAATCTTACCCGAGGCAGATTTATCATTTCACTCTCTCTGTTGCCTCTCTTCCTCTTCTTCCTATCTCCTTCCGGCCACCGCCACATCATTGCCTCTCTCCCTCTCTACCTCTCTCATTATGGTGGGGGGGGGGGGGTATTGTGTGTACTCTATGTTTATATATGTGTACTTTATATGTTTATGCATATGTATGTGTATGTGTATATGTATGCAAATGTGTACGTATTGGGTGTCTTTATGTGTATATGTATGTGTATGTAGAGGTGTTAAAATACCCAAATGAGACTGAAATGTAAAAATACCCAAATTAAACAAAGCCAAATATGAAAATACTAAAATGTTGTAATTGGATTTTAAACCCTAAGGTTTTAAAGGATTTTGAAGAGATTGAGGATATGGAATTCGATTTGTATCGGTCTAAGTCAGGTTTACTTTAATTAAGAAATAAATTAAGTTGGTATAGTTCATTTAAATTTGGACTTAATTCGTGACATGACTTTAATCACATTATAACATAATTTTTTTAATGAGATTAATTGGATGTTTAAGCCTCAAGAACAAAGTAATGAACTAGGGTAGGTTTGACGTTGAACCTATTTAAATAATCCACCACGAGTTCATGTAATCTGAATATAAATTCATGTAATAAAAAAGCAATATATTTCAATTCAATATCGGTTCTTTATTTATAACACACACGCATATATTTATGACACATACACATATATGTGCAACTGAATATCTGATAATGTTGTAAAGGGCATTTAGGAATTTATTAAATATTTATATATAAATCCTAAAAGAGACTAGATTCCGTGTTCGTGTACCCAATATATGAACGAAAAATTTAAGGCTTTAAAAGACGTTGAGTTGCATTTACTAAAGTGGGAATTTTTCAATATTATACGATATAAACATACCATGGTAAAAATAATGTACCTTATGTTGCGGAAGAATTACCGGTACCCGACCCCATAAGAAAATCCCACCAAGTGGTAGTCGTACATGATTCGCCAACACATCGTCCTTTGACCAACCTAATTGATGACGCTTAAGGATTCCACTGCCATCAAAACCACCAACTTATGGATACAGATAATGTCAATTAACAATTTGATGTTGAATTAATAGAAGATAGAGAATACATACAGCTGAAAGTCGACACTGCTAGACCATTGTATAAATATTGCGATGAAGATCTATTAGTATTATATGAAATAATTGATTTGTATAACTAAAAAGTAAATTTCTTTTGTCGGGAAACAGCATAACCAAAATTCTTGATTGGGTCAAAGACATTCTCACAAAATAGAACACATTACTAGACAATTCTCTATGACCATGGATCCAATATTTTCCCATGGGAGAGACTGTGACCCCTTATTTAGGGTCAGGAATGAAGTTCATGACCACGGTTATTAATTATAATAAAAATGGTCATGGTCCAGGTTTGTGACTATCTTTCATATATGGTGCATTATGAATAAGTATGGCCCATTCTCTGTCAAATAAACTCATATGAAAGCTTTGAAATTCAACAGACAAATAACTCAAAGCCATACCCCTTCCTCTTCTTTTAACCCATATCCTAACCTTAGGAAATCCCTATGGAATATTGAGGTCCCTCTTAAATCCAACATTTAATGTTGAAAGTAGCTAATTGCCTTAGCTTGTAAACATAATCTCTTCATAAGGAAATGTTTTAACAGTCCCGTTTGTGATTTTTGTCTGGATGAACAAGAGGGAGTGAACACGATTTTTTGATATGCAAAGTAATCTGGATAAAAAGTGGGTTAAAAGAGGAACTGAAAAAGGCCGATGAAAATTCTACCCTTATATAGTTTTCGAACTTGGATGAGAATGCAGGTTCAAATAAAGGGAGCTAAATGTTTATCGATCGCTTCTAAAATTTTATTCGTTTTATGGAGAAGTAGAATTTTTTTTTATTTAAGGGAAAAAATGAGTCATCTTTTTATATTGTGGGTCAAATTTTGAAAAAATTAAGAAAATTTCTTGTCTGTCTCCAATTCATGTGTTGTCCCACCCTTTAGGAACAAATTTCCATAAACAATTAAATGAAGTTTAGACCCTAACTCTGGATCATAGGCTGAAATTCGATAGAGATGCCTATTTTTATTAAAAGGACAATAGAGTCGTGATCGGGGAAATTTTGAGATATTCATTAAGGTCTTTTCATCACGAATTTTGCAACTTTATATCATTTAGCTCAGATTTAGCTAAGGGGTTAGAAGCTACATGAATTGCGCTTATAGTAGTCAAGGACATAAGTTTAACCAATGCTATTATGGAAAATGACAACAAAGTTTTAATGGACTATTGTTATTATATATAAAATATATCAGCCATTAGACATAGGGCACATGGCACGGACGTCCATACTAACAAAATGAAGATATATCAAGTCCTGACAAAAGGACTCATCCCATAAAGAAGACCATGCCCTCGTACCTAACTCGATTGCGAACGGTACTCCATGTTCCCATATATACACACAATACTACGGCCTCGTGCATAGTCAGACCGCAGACTCTATGATATGACTCCAATAGAGGACCATAACTAGGACTTTGATTGGCTGTGACACCTCCACCTCAACACATCCCAAAATTTATAGGTCATGGGCCCTTACATGCAATGAATGGCTTGCCAATTGTGCACCTTCTACAAATATTCCATCTCAATAACACTTACCCACAAGGCATTTGCACTATGCATACGATGCCCTCACTAACTAGTATAAATCGAGGTACTCACCTCCTCATTGATGAATATATCTAGGTAAAAAAGTTTTGCCTAACTCTCTTCAGCTTCTATCTACACCAGATTCCTCGTTTTGTTCACCTTTGCTTGCATCTTGGATTACTAACAATCGTAGCCTCCCTCCAGTCTACACTATAAGGCCACAACCTCTACTACACAGAACTATTATGTTTACAAATTTAGCCTATTTCTCTCCTCTTATATACCTCTCAGGCCACCAAACTTGTACTCAATGTATATAGATAATGAGAATCGGGCACCAAAGTGGATGTAGGTTCATTCTTATGTCCAAACCACTCTAAATCTTACGTTATCTATTTTTATCCCACTTTATTATATTTTCTATACTTTGGTTGTTGCTTATAACTTTGACGATTTGAATTACTTTTAGTAAACCATTTTTGGACGACAACAGTTTGGTGCCCGTCTGTGGGAACGAGATGTTCTACCAAGTTTCATGAATCGGGTCCATTATGCATTATTTCATCCATAAGTGTAACGCCCTGGCCCGAATTTACGAGTTACCCATGGTCAATCCGGTCTGACCTGAGCATTAGTTGTGAAGTGCAATGAGACAACCTATATAATATTGCTAGTCCAGTTTTATTTAATTTAGCGTTTCACTTGTTTAGCATGCGATTCCAATATAAATCATTCTACGTGAGGGACCCATGGGAAGAATCCTCCGAATCCAAGCATACAAAGCTGCTAATATAGAACCAAAAAGGGTACTTACATTTACAATGCTCTAAAAATGCGTAACCGCACCCAACCTGCCGTAACAAAGATGAGGGAATAAGTCGAATACCTAGTGGAAAAATACAATGATGCAATATAGAATCGAATAGAAGAAAGGAGACTCTAACGCGTTATATCTAAGTGCACATGCAGCTACTTTATATATATATATATATATATATATATATATATATATATATATATATATATATATATATATATATACATACTTTACTGCATGAAACCGCTTTTACTCCAAAAATATTACTTATCCCGATTAATTCACCGTAATCATATAAAAGAACTTCTATTAACTAGGCTTGATATTTATTTTTCATTTAACACACACCGGTTAAATACTTTTAACAAACATCCTTTTATTAAGGAAAGCATTATATCACTGAATTAACTTGTTACTCATGCCAAATTTACCTTAGTATTTTCTTTTAAAGTCACCTTTCACCACACGCAAGTACCGGGTTAAACAAATATTTATTTTTCTTTGAAAACCTTTCATAAATGCGCTCTTGTGTTCAGTATGGGTTAAACCTCTTTAATTTGCTTAACCACCCATTACTCACTTCACTTTACCATTCCTTTACTATGTGAATATTAATCATTTTTCACATTTACTTGTCCACTTTATCCTTTACCGAAACATTTATTAATTCATTCAAGTTAGGTTGTCTTTTCTCATATTCATCCCACGATCCATTTCTTGACATGTTCCATTTTTTCATTATCTTTTTCTCATTATCTTCCAATATCCATATACTTTAATAGGCTCCACACCGTCGGCCATGCTACCATATGTTATGGTCAGTGATTTTGGGTCTTTTACCATCGGGCTTCAAGCCCTCCTTAATTATCCCGATGTCATACGATTCCATATTAATGTGTTTTAATATTTTACAAATGTCCACATTATTCCACTTTTATTTTACTAGATGAAGCCAAAACACAAGGTTTCGCCCTAACTTATATTACACTTTAAAACCAACCTTTCTTATCTTTTATGCACTTGCATTGTTTTATCCCAAAAATAACATTCATTTAGGACCATTATGTGTAACACATTTTTATTTCATAAAAATATTCCATTTTATGTAAAATTACCATTTTACCCATTTGTTTTCAAACTTGTTTTTCCCTCCATTTTTACAAGTGTTATTTCCCAAAACACCATTAAGTTACCCGCACTAATTTTCTAAGTATTTTTAACTGATTGACACCTGTTAACACTTTGGTGTAACATATTTCTCAAGTTGTAGATCTCTTTATTTTATTACTTTTTTCTTCAAATATATCATTCGACATTTTCGAGATTACTTTTATAAGAAAACAACACTTTTCTTTTATTTCCAAATACAGTCTTAAATATCCATCTATCACATTTTCTTCACCCATTAATCCACTTCAAAGACTAAAATTTCTACTTTATTTATTTCAATTTTAAACCCCTTAGAACCCTCATTAAACTTATTTATATGTTCATTATCAAAATACTACAAGTTTATAAACATGAGAATATGGATTTTATTTCTAAAAATCCTATTAAATGGGTCTAACATAAGATATATTCTAGAAATTTCATAATATTTCTATAAACATAATTTTTAAAGAAAAAGACATTTTTGTTTCTTCAAAACGTGAGTAAATGTCCACTTACATAAAAGTCCCAATTTTTCCCAAGAAAACTTTAAAGTATTTGTTTATAAAATATCTTTAACGAGATAAACATTCCTTCGATATTTTTATTCCATAAAAATTTTTAAACACCAAGTTTTCTTGAAATATATCATTTTGCTAAAAATCATTGGAGCCTTTGTAAACCCATTTTCACAAATCATAAGAAATAACATTCTTAAATCATATATACATCCTACTCTCACAAACTCTAACTACAAGACCAAATACTAGAGCAATTGAGTCTTAAACTTAAAGAGTGGAGTTTTTTCCACCTCAAATGAAGCTTCAACAATGGTGGATGAAGTATAGAGGAATATGGAAACCTCCCATATCCTAAGGTGACCTTAAAGAGGTTGCCTATCTCTACTAATCTTACCTCCATGGAAGCTTCAATCAAAAAAACCTTCTAGCTCGATTAACCTTCTACATTCCTTCTTCTTGTCCAAAAACACCTAACAACAATTCCAAATTTCATACCTTTCCTCAATCATGGTGGAAATAGGAGTATAAGGTTCATACATAGTGGAATATTAGGCGAATATAATGGCATAAGGTGGAAGGATGGTGGTTCTAGGGTAGTGCATGGTGTTTGGGGAGTGGGGGAGCTCTCAAGATGAGAGAGAGAGAGAGAGAGAAAGAGAGAGGGATGAGAAATCTTATGCAAAAATGCTCAAGAATGGGCAACTCATATTTAATATCCCCAAAACCCTTAAGGTCTAAATTCCCAAATGCCCTTACACCCAACCCTTTAATCCAAGGGTAATTAAGTCTTTTATCCCACACTTTGATTTGGCCAGCCGAGAATTCAACACGTCATTAAATCCAACGACCCAAATCGTGACAATACATTAAAAGGGATAAGATTTTCAAACTCAATTTCGGTAGTTTGAACCACCCTCAGCCTCGTTCGAACGAGATTTCTTCTCCGTTAGAACGACCCTCCCAACGAGATGTCAGCACGTGCAATGAATGGATCAGACTTAAGTCGTTAGAAGTTTCGTTCGAACATCTGATTCGAACAAGATTGACCCCTCGTTCAAATGACCTTTAATTTTCTCAATCCGAACTTCGTTCCTTAAAAATTTCTTTCGACGAGCACGAAGGCCACGAAGTCACCCAAATTTGGCTTATGGTCCACCTCAAATAGTCAAAAGCCCAATTGGTCATAATAAGTCATCAAATCCTCAAAATTATTAATCCGTCGATTCAATAAATTCCTCACATTATCAATCCTTACTCTAAGTCATAGGGATCTTTTAGGGATAACTCATTGAAGTCCTTAATCACTAAAATTCACCATACGCACTTCTAGGAGGGGATATCACTAAATAACTTGACACACAACATATTATAACGCTCACTAGTCAGGCTTGCCATTAAGCTTTAACTAACATTACTTGAGTCCCCAGTCACTTAATAATAAAGTCCAATCAAGTACTAAGGTTTTTTTACTAACACCCGAGCATACCGACGCCTCTATAGGGAATACCATCCAAGGGTCAACACTTACCCAAGGGTAAATGACATGTAACTGACCACCCAATCATTCTCGTAAATTGTTTCAACTCTTAGGACTACATCCCGAATATGAAAATTCACTTAGCCTCAATACTAACCTCACATCGCAAGTCCCTCACATCGGGCGGGGAGGGGGGCGACATGCCCCTAAGTTCCAAATCATCCCTCCAATCAATACCATCCCATAGTCCCCTTCCATGAACTTGGGGTCACTCTAGGTGTACTATTAGGGAGCATTTGCTTTGATAATAAAAAAATCCACCCACTATGGAAAATAACACTTAGTGCTATGTTTCCTCGAGTTCCAGCACTACAAGATGTGCTCAAGTCATCATATTATTCCATAACCAGAGACACTGACTTCCATGACAAAAATCATAAGTTTATTAATTCTAAGGCAAAAAGATACTATAAGTCAACTGTGTGGCCGAAAGCGTAGACACCCATACATAAAACTTTGTGCAATAGAAAGGATATCTTGGATCAGGGCACACCCAGTTATCAAGCTAACCAACCGCACTCTACTGGGGAAAATGCTTCATACCATAAAATAGAACAAATTCGAGCTACCACAACAGTGGGAACACAATCCTCGATCATCGAAACAAAAAGGACACAAGGAATTAGAAAGAATGAAACCGTCCTGAAAAAATCCCATCCTTAAGCAACGAATAATGGTTTATGAAAATAGGACATACTCTACATGTTTTAAAGTCAACAACTCCTGCCATATGTTCTTACTGGGTACTAACTTACCAACACGCTCTAGCTCGATTTACCAACTGTGGAGTATTATCAAAACCCACCCATCTCTACAAGACAAAAGTAACATACATACTTATTATCCTTCGAAAGTTCAAACACTGGACTTCCCTCCTTAGGGATAGGGTTTCCTTCTTATATCCTTGACATACATGAACCATTCCGATTGGCGAATGCCTAATGCCTTTGTCAATGCCGACATTATCCCTATCTCTAGAGACGTCGTGACCAACCTAATACACTTAGGTCATTTTTGACATTATCACACCATAATCGTATCCTAAATGTCTACTTAGGAAGTGCCCCGTCAAGAAAAATATTCACCTTATAATAACCTTTACCTACACAAGGTTGTCACTAAGGTTATCTCTAAGTACTACCCGAACTGAATTTATGTGACGTCCACCCGGTTACCATTAACATTCCATGGGTGCTAAGTATCATACAAGACTATATCTCCTAATCCGCACTGGCTTAGAAATATGTACTAAGAACTAGTCCCTCCCTTATTAGGGTTATTCTAACGTATACTGTCGACACATGCCAATATCCTAATCATGTTTCGTTACCCCTCCTAGGGTTCCATTTCTAAGTCTCTAACATGATATCATCAATCTAAACCCTGAATGAATTTCCTAGTACTCCTCAAAATCAAGAGTTGAACCACCTACACTAGTCATTCCATGACACCCGAGCATTATGCCCACTCACGACACGAGCTTATAATTTCCCTCAGAAGATTACATCACCCACTTGTGCCAATTCGAATGAAAACATATGGCATGTATACTATGACTACACCAAAATGGTCAAATTGGCACCCTTCAACTGGCCAGCCTTGTCATGGTCATTGACCGTGACAAAAAAATATTTGTTTTTTATCACGATCATTGATCGTGACAAGGCCATGACAAAGGCTTGCCACGGTCAACGACCGTGACAAGTTCGTGAAAATTGTACTTGTCACGGACTTGATACGGTCAATAACCGTGACAATATTATAAACTTGTCAAGGTCAAGGATCATGACATATCCGTGACAATTATATCAGTAAAAAAACCCTCCCTCTTCATTTTTCCCATCGATTCTAATTCCCTCCATTTCTCTCTCTCTCTCTCTAGCGACTGCAATCTCTATCTCTCAACGATTTTGGTACGTTTTCTCTCTTTATTTCTCCTCCATTTATGTATATGTGTATGTATGTATATGTGCATGTGTGTGCATATATGTGTTTATAAATGTGCGTGTGTGTGTGTGTGTGTGGTGTATATATGCGTGTGGGGGGGGAGGGGGCAGGGCTGGGGGCTGTGTGTGTGTATATGTGCATGTGTATTTTTTTTAATTAAATTTTTATTGGTTTATTAGATATTGCCCCTCATATTGTAGTTCCCCTTGTAAAAGAATTGATTGATTAAATATTGATTGGTTGTTAATTTTTTTAGTAAATTAATAATTAGTGCCCCTTTCATATGCAAGTAGGATTGCCCCTTATTTTAAATTACTAAATTAATAATTGTATACTTTAATTGTTAGTTTAATTGATGAAAATAATTAATTGAGTAGATGAATTAGAAGGAGTACGGGATACACATTTATTGTTGCCATTGTGATTGGATTATAGTGGATCGATGTTGGGTTGATTAATTTTAAAAGTGGCATGACCACTGGATTATTGTCCATATGGGGGTGGAATTTTTCAACTTTTTTATAAAATTACTTTGTATAACGAACAATACATATATATAGTATGATAATTAAATGAAACATACTTGAAATTACATATAGTGCTCATAGATACTAGCCTTCTAGTTCTTATGCGTACGCATTCAATAGCCCTTAGACCCGTTCAAGAGTCATTATCCTTGTAATGACATCTCTCGAATTGTCCCGTTTGGATAGTTTGGGACTACATAATTTCTGTATAATAATATTCTTAGTGGCTTAGAGTGTCACTTTTGGAGGAAGTTCTGCAGTCATATCCTAATGTTCTCTGGGTACATACTTGATTGATAAGTGTGACTGTTATTTCAATTGATCAATAGAAATAACACTCACACTTGCCAATCTACGTCGTGTACTTGGAGAACTAAGGGGATATGCTGTCGAATTTTTCTCAAATTATAACAATTGCATGAGCTGTTAAGTATATTATAGAAATATGCGGTCTTGAATGGGATAGGACCACTCACCCTTTAGAGGAGATAGTAGGGGAAGGACAATATTCCCCCTAGTGCATTTACTTTGATGAGTGGGTAAAGGAAGGTGCATTTAGACATAATATATAAATTGAAGGGCCCATCTAATTTTTCATCCAACTTGCAAAGGATTGTGAATTATGCTACTCATGATTTACATAAGTTTAAGTCCCACGATTGGCATGTGAGCATGCAATTGGTTCCTCTATTGTTTAAGCACTGTTTCTCCAAGCACAAGGATTTATGGAGGGAAATTATGAAAATTAGTATTACCTTCTCACTCTTGTGTGAGAAGGTAGTCAATCGATAACACATAGTGGATGCAAAATTGACGGTGATCGAAGCGATTTGTGTGTTGGAGAAGTACCTTCCCCCAGCATTCTTTGACATAAGTGTTCACTTGTTGGTACACCTATATGGCGAGGCACTGCTTTGTGGTCTAGTTAGATATTAGTGGATGTATCCGTTTGAAAGATTGATGAAAGTTTTTAAAAATTACGTCAAGATTTGCGATACATTGCAGGACCAATTGCAGAGGAATACATCACCATGGAGTCATCAATATATACTCGAGAATATATGCCAGACTTAACCAGCGTTGATGAAACCGATGAGTTCGTCGATGATGGTGGTCATGTGATGAGAAAACGAGTGAAATTACCGAGTTTACAATATGAACAAGTAGCTCGTTATCTATTTGACACACATAAAGATGTCGAAGAATGGAAAGAGTAAGTTTATATTATTTTAAGTTTTACATTATTTTAGATTATTTTATACATGATTAATTTTGTAATATGGGAAAAATATGAAGCCTATGGGAACAATAAAAGACGAAAAATAATGGTAAAATCAGACAATGAATTTAGGCTCTGGTTGTCACAAGAGGTAATTATAATGAAAATGGTCGTTATATAACATTACATTACACTCAAACTTCACAACTAATCTAATTAATTTATCAATATTCTCAGCTCTTAAAGACAGGTGATGCGACATCAAGGCTTGCTCGTCTAGCCACTGGACCCTTGTTCGTGGCACAAGAGTAAAAAAAGTATCGATTGAACTATTACGTATTCGGCGCAAAAATGTACGAGAAAAGTACAAATTTACAGAACTCGAGCATTTCATACAAGGGTCTTACTTTCTTTTGAGCGAGCGCAAAAGATAAATGTGACACCCCGCCTAATTAAATACCAGGCGATCACTCTTTTATTAAATTAAATCAAGGTGAACAGTTGGTTCATTCTCAGCATCACTGTCGATAAAAATAAATTTTTCCAATTTAACACCCTAATTAATTAAGCTAAGTGTCAAAAACATTTTCATACATAACTTTCCAAATTTTATTTAAAGAAAAATTATTTATTTATTTGATTAACAACATTCATAAAGTAATAATCACACCACATCAATTCTGTAACATAATCCAAATAATTTAAAACATTCGTCAATCGAATGTCAACATACGAAATCTAAAGTTACACATCCAAACTGAATAAATCTCATAGTAACAGTACTAGAAATAACTGAAATACAAATGTTCAATAACAACGGAATAATGGAAAGAGCTACACATGCCCAACTAAATGAAAGTACTAAGAGTGGATCCGAATGAACGAAGTCGTCTAATCAAGAGACCTGCAACTCCCACCTAAGCTGCAGCGCGTTCCTTCCAAGGGATCCTAAGCAAGACGCCCCTGTGGGTGGGACCTGTGATACATACATATATATACAAGAGAGAGAGAAAGAGAAACGGGTCAGAGCCCGATAGTGTGTATGATTTAAAAATTCGTTTAGCAAGTATTTAAATTGATACAGGCCAATGCAACAACATATTAGTGCGACACTCTCTTGAGAAATTATCACCTCTCTTCTATTGTGCACACATATCGCACTAACCTTCCCAGTGGGCTATCTCATCATATATCACGCTATCCTTTCCCAATGGTTTACTTATCTTAGGTTATTCGCAGGATTCAAAATTTAACGATACAATTGTTTAAAAAGAATATTTCAATTAGTAACCAAAGTTCTCATTTTAACTTTATTAATCAATAAAGTTTTCCAGTGTCATATTATACTTTCTCAAAACAAGTATTTACAATTTGGGTCATCAACCATGTCCTACATATCAAATCACAGTAGGCAGTTCCAGATTTCAGAATTTCATATATATATTAACTACTCGTATAATATATATATTATAACAGCACCCCAAATAAACTATGGTGCGGGCATACTCTACTATCCAAAGCCCCATATGACTCATATTAAGGGGAATACATTCGGAATCACTCTCGAATTGTAGTAACACATACACAACAATATTGAGGCGAAGCATAGATTCCAAGTCTCTAAGAGGATGGCACATACCCGCGTCTCTTAGGACCGTCTGAACTATCAAATCGATAGCCTGTACCAAGGATATCTATCTTCTAAGGTACAAGTCAATATCCCCCATAAAGGTCCCATCGAGATAAGACTGTCCCAGCGCTATAACCTCAGGGATAGCAAGTAGCGTGGGCATGTTTTCACACATAGATAGTATATGCATACACAATCATATAACTATACTAATATTACTATATCAATAATGGGTATATTCTCAAATCCCATAGTTACGACTTTTATTTATCATTATTTAGTTATCACGTATAACCGTTCACATCTTACTTTAATTTTGAGGAACCTTTCCACTTACTACATAACACTCAGGGATTCTATCACCGGACCGGTCCGCCTGTAATAAAAGAACCGATCCGGCTAACCGGACCGGTCCGCCTCAGACCCGGACCGATCCGACTACTGAAGGCCAGTATACCCCGGACCGAAAGTGAACCGATGAAGCCTGGAAAAGAATCGATTCGATCATCAACGGATCGATCCGTCTCAGAATAAAAGAACCGATCCGATCAATCGGACAGATCCGCCTCAGACCTGGACCGGTCCTCCTGGGATAAACTTAAACGATTTCGCAGAATTGCAGTTACGGGTTTCATCTTCTAACTTACACCAAATCCATATTTTACAATCCCAAACGTCTCAAAATTTGTACTACTAACATCCTAACATGATATCATACATTTCCTACGTAAAGCATGTCAAATTTACTTCACTAAACATGGATTAATCATGCCATAATTCATTTAAATATTCAAGAACCCTATAAATCTCTAAATCATGGTTCCAATATGTTTTTCCAGAAATTTCTTCTTATAAACATCATAATTTCGTGGGTAAATTCCTCTACATGGCAAGGGTTTCCAGAATTATCATTTAAACCATAACTACATGCGATTCCTATCTCAAATTTTAGGTGTTCTTCCATAAAACTCATCATAATCATTCCTACACTAATATGAAAGATGCATCAACAAAATAAGCAAGATAAACACTTGCTTGGGATTTTTTTTGTGTTCTGATCTGTAGATGATTTTGGTGTGGTTGCGTAGTCCATTGTGCGATCTACGCGTTGGTGGTGGTGGCGGTGCAAACTGATGGCTTTTGGGGCTTTGAATTTGCCTTGAGAGCTCTCTCCTTCCTCTCCTATGGCCGTTCTTGTATTTCTGATTTCTAACCCTAGCTGACTAACCTAAATGGCTGATATAGATTATTGATTTTCGTAGGTTTAATTACCCATAAATGTGAAATGTCCAAAATGCCCTCCCGGGGTACCACTTAGGCCTAAAAATTCCCCGAGACCCAAACTAAACCCCCGGGTACAATTTTCTGACTATCTCAACCCTTTCGGACGCGTTGGAACACTCAAAATGACCATACGAACGACTTATAAAATATTCACTTTTATTTATCAAAGTTTAGTCCCGACGCGACACGGGCGCGTCCCGACTCAAATTTCCAAAATTGTCATTTTATTCACTCGTGACATTCAATATAACCAATATTACATATTACTTTGCTCATTAGTAATATTCAACAATTTCCCATAATTACTAACTCTCGTCACGTTAATAATTATAACATAATTAATTTCCGATAATTACTAACTCTCGTCACGTTAATAATTATAACATAATTAATTTCTGAATTTTTATTAAATAATTAACTCACATTAAATTTAATAAATCCCCAAATTAATATAGCATAAAAATACGGGGTATTACAATAAAAACCTCATTGAAGCTGAAGTGACTTACTATGATGTAATTCGAAATATATTTGGATTGGATTATATAAGCTTCAAAGAGATTGTATTTTACTATGAGTGGGTAAGAGCTGATGATAAAAATGCTTGTAAAGTTGATTCTATCACTAATTTGATCATGGTTGACTTGTCCAAGTTGAAGAGAAACGATCGCGTGAGCGATGAGCCGTTTGTTTGTCCATTTTAAAAGGTCAAACAAGTGTTTTACACGGAGTATATCAACAAAGAGTCGTGGCAATTGTCCTACATGCGCCAAAGCGTCTAAATAGTAGTGTGGATAACTTGGCTGCTCCTACCGAATATCAATCCATTATTTATGATAACCCGAATTTGAAATATTTTTTCAGTTTGTAATAAATATTCCAATTTGTAATTTATCAATCCATTTTTAATGCTTTAAATTGATTTGCACTTTATCATTTTCACTCTTGTGTAATGGGCATGTGTGTGAGCAGCAGGGGTGAGGGTGGGGATGTTTCGGATTTTTAGTAATTGTACATATTATGAGTTAGATGATGTTATTTTGGAATTCAGAATTGAGGTGTTAAACAATAATAATTCATTTGGATTTGTAGTACTTGTACATATATGCATGTCTTCTTCTAATTCATTTTGATTTGTACAAATAACAACATTTTTTTACAGAAAATGTCTCCTTCAGGTATTAAGGCTAGGATGATGATGATAATTATGATGATGTCGTATGGGCTCGATTGGGGGGGCCTAGACTCCTCAAATATGGCAAATTAGGGATGGCCATCGAGAACAAGACGAGGCTATTAGCGAGATCTCTCGAGCTCGTAAAGACGATCATCGGCCTGGGTACACTAGTTGGAGGGAGGTGTCAAATGAGCTCAAGTTAGCTATTTGAGCGGCACTATAGGTAATGTATCGGTATTTATATTTATAAAAATATTTCGATTTTGATTTTGATTTCGATTTCGATTTCAATTTCATTTTATATTTATATTTATATTTATATCTATATTTATATTTATATTTATATTTATTCGCAACTAACATTGTATTTGTTGGGCATGAACTATTCAATATGGATCCAAAGCAACGCGATTCCGTTTTGGAGCAATTGAGGGAGCAACACAAGACGTGGAAGAAAAATATGCGGACTCGGTACTTTGGGAAGACCCGAGATTCCATTATTCGAATGCATGAATCTGTCCCGCCGAAGGAGCCGATCTCATTGGCACAATGGTAAAAGTTCATTGACAATGAGATCGGGGAGCGAAAATTGGCATCTCGCCAAGACGGGCGTGCACTACTCCGGTCGGACGTCTTACGCCGAGGTGGAGCATAGGATGATGGTAAGATTTAATTTTTGTATAATTACAGAAATATATTATTCTGCATTATTTTACTTTGTGTGGTCGATACTAATTTTGCATTATTTTATTTCAGGGAACGGGGAGTGGCCCTGGGGGCAGGCCACATAGGCTCGATACTTATGTGGCTATTTGGATTAAGAAGGGGAAGGATAAGGAGGTGTTCCCGAGCATCGCTGCCACGAATGTAAGTAATCTGATAGTTTACTTTTTGTTAATTACGTTATAATTTTTTTATTTACTTATTTAACTAATCATGTGCTTTTTGTCGTTTCAGGCAAAGCTTAAGGAAGTGCATGAGTCACAGTCTGATGCCGACAAGGCATCTTTGTCCACAGACGCACTCAGTCAAGTGCTTGGCATTAATCGCAAGGGGAGGACAAGGGGGTGAGCTCGCGGGTGGCCAAATCTAGGATCATCAGATTGGAGACTAGTGACGCCGGGTTGGCTTGAACATTGAACTCACATGAGGCGAAGTTGTCCCGTTTAGAGGCGACGGTACAAGATATGTTCTCATTCATGAAGCGTTCGTTGGGCAGAAATCATAATGGGAAAGGGAAGGAGAAGGTGGTGGAGGAGGAGGTGCAGGAGGACGAGGATGTGGACCTCGCTACTTTATCACCGACACGTGCGGACTTTGATGATCCAGTCCCCTATTTAGCTCCCTTCGACCGACCGATGTCAACACTTGGTTGGTCGAGCGTGTTTATACTGGACATATTTGATGGCCAACGAATAGGGCTAGGGTTGAGGGACCCGAATACCGTCCAGGATATGCTAGTTTATGTACGCTTGCTTCAAGACATCGAGTCCATGGTGCTCGTCACGCATGTGATACTCGGGAAGGATAACTCCCCATTGTGGTTGCGCGAATAATGCAGCACGATGTATATTGTTGGGTGTGTCAATTAGTATATCGAGTGGCCTACTCACCTCCTCGGAGATACCCCTACCCCAGACATGTAGTGACATTATTTGAATTGAATTAATTTAAGTTGTTACGTTTGAATTATATTTGGATTGTATAGTGATCCATTTTGTTTTGAATCTATATTTGCATTATCTCTATTTTATTTGGATATATGATGTTTGAACAGGTACAAAGTTTTTATAACAGGTACAAATATACTGCTGGGCAGTCGTAATGGCCATACTGCTCGGTAGATTATTTTTCAATTTTGCCCAGATTTTTCACAGTCATTGACCGTGACAAGTCCGTGACAAAGGATAATTATCACGGACTTGTCACGATCATTGACTGTGATAATTTTTTAAATATTGTCACGAGTTTGTCACGGTCCTTAACTGTGACAAAACTTGTCAAGGTCAAAGACCGTGACAAGTCTGATGAACTTATCATGGTCAATGATTGTGATAATTCCGTGACAACAAACGTTATCACCCCCAGAATTGTCACGATCATTGGCCTTGACAAGTCCAACTTGTCAAGGTCAATGACCGTGACAATCCGGCAGATTTGGTGTAATGTATTCGAATATTTTGAACCTTGACCAACATTATGAGATTATCACATGACCTTCAATACCAACATCATTATAACACTAGTACTCCATAACACAAAACATAACCGGTTCCCTATAGACACCAATCATACTACAACACAATTGTCATCGAAGACCTGATGAGATCTCATCGCATATGATCCTTTCATAGTAGGTATGCTCCATAAATTTCGCAATATTCATATCATGACTATTAAGTATTCACAAGGACACTAGTCTATAAGGATTTGCACATGGTTCACTTTAATCTTTGAACACCTCAAGGCATCACAACAAGTCGACTATTTCCCTTTTGTCCAAAACACTGACATAAGTTTAACCTACGACTCTCTTCTCGGGATCCAACAAGGGTCTGAAGAATTTTCCCTAGATGGATGGTGACCTACACCATGCATCAAACCCCAGACTGACACTACTAAGGATTCAGGCAGGATACAAGATGTCATATATAAACTATAAGCCTCTAGGTCTACATCACCGACATCACTAGGGATCCTACTCCTCAAAATTGCATCATATTTTCTAAAACCCTGTCATGGAAGACTATCTAAAGTCCACTCCTAAATCACTTTAACCAATATTATTGCATATGTAACATACTTACCACAATGATCTCGTAAATATCAACATACCTTGTAAGGTATAACTTTCAATCAACAACCACCAAGCCACTTACTTATAACAATAGTATCTTACCAGCTCAGATCGAGTACATGTCCCCAGGTGTTTGCCAACACAGTTCCTCATGTCTACAGAATCATCAATTATCTACAACATGATGCTACTTTAAGGATCGAGTTTTCCTAATCACATCATCATTTTTAACTACTCGAACGTACCTAAGGGAACTTAACGCATTCTTATCGCAATTAATACTGCTTAGTTATGAAACTCTAGTCAAATAGTCTTCGGGGTTGACTTTTGCACGATACATGTCCATAACTCAATGGACGTCATTTTTCTATATTAACATCTTAACAGGACTCTCACATCATCAAGAGTTCACACATAAGACCTCACACTAAAATCTATGGTATCGCCACTATTATCTCGTATAAACACTCGCAAATCACTAATATGTCTAATCAGAACTGCGGAAGCAATTAATGATAACCATCATGGTTGCATGCCACTTGGTAATGAGTTGCCTATAGGGGTAATCTCTTTGACTCTACCTTCGAGAACACGAATTGAAATTGTCACCAATCTAGCGTGACCGACCCAAATCTAACATCGATATCGAAAGATCAACTACCGACATCACCACATCACTTTCAAAAAGAACCTTGAACCTAGATCTCAGATACCATTTTTAACTCCCCGACCCGAATTTATGGGTTACCCGTGGTTAACCTGGTTCAAACCGTGCGTTAAGTGTGAAGTGCATGAGACAACCTATATAATATTATTAGTCCATTTTTATTTAATTTAACATTTCACTTGTTTAGCGTCCAAAGAATCCGATCATACAGAGTTACTAAAGTAAAAATAAAAAGGATATTTACCTGTACAATGCTCTCAGAATGCAAAATCGAACCCAACCTGCCATAATAAAGACGAGCGAATGATGCCCACTGGGAAAATTCAATGATGCAATATAGAATCGAATGGAAGAAAGGAGACTCTATCATATTACATCTATGTGCACATGCAGCTACCTTATATATATATATATATATATATATATATATATATATATATATATATTGCATGAAATCGTTTTTATTCCAAAAACGTTACTTATCCTGATTAATTCACCTTAATCTTATGAGACAAATACATTTTACTAGACTTGACAATTATTTCTTGATTTAACACACACTGGTTAAATACTTTTAACAAACATCCTTTTATTAAGGAAAGCATTATATCATTGAAATTAACCAGTTACTCATGTCAAATTTACGTTAGTATTTTTTATTGAAAATCACCTTTCAACACACGCAAGTACCTTATTAAAAAATGCATAATTTTTTTAAACCTTTCATAAACACACTCATATGTTAAGTAATCTCTTTAGGTTACTTAACCATCCATTAGTCACTCACTTTACCATTCCTTTACTTTGTGGATATTAGCCACTTTTCACATTTACTAGTCCATTTTATCCTTTATCAGAATATTTATTAATTCATTCAAGTTAGGTTTTCTTTTATCATATTCATCTCACAACTCATTTCTTGACATATTCCATTTTTTATTATCTTTTTTTCGAGATCTTCGAATATCCGCATACTTTAACGGGCTCCACACCGCCAGCTATGCTACCATATGATTTGGCAATGATTTTGGATTTTTCACCACGGGGCTCCAAGCCTTCCTTAAATATCCCGGCGTCATCCGAGTCCATATTAATGTGTTTTAATACTTTACAAAAGTTCACATTATTCCACTTTTCCTTTACCAGCCAAAGCCAAAATTCGGGATTTCACCCTAATTTTTGTTACACTTTAAAATCATCATTTCTTGTGTTTTGTACACTTGCATTAATTTTATCCCAAAAATCACTTTTATTTACGACCATTTCGTGTAATACCTTTTCCAACATTTTTATTTCATAAAAATGTTCCACTTTACCTATTTGTTTTTAAACTTGTCTTTTCCTCCATTTTCAGAAGTGTTATTTCCCAAAATATCATTAAGTTACCCACACTAACTTCTTAAGTGTTTTTAACTCATTAACCGTTATTAATAATTTGGAGTAAGACATTTATCAAGTTGGAGATCTTTTTATTATATCCCTCTCTTCGTCAAATACATCATACCAGATTTTGGAGACAACTTTTACATGAAAATAATTTTTTTTCTTTTATTTCTACATGTAGGATTTTTCTACACCCTTTAACCCACTTCAAAGAATGAAATTTTATTTTATTTATTTCATATTTAAACCCATGAGAACCCTCATTAAACTTGTTTATATGTTCATTATCTCAATACTACAAGTTTAAATACATGAGAATACGGATTGAGGGTCCAAAAATCCTATTAAATCGGTCTAACATATGATTTGTTTTAGAAATTTCATAATGTTTGTACAAATATACTTTTCAAGCCGAAAGGCATTTTTGTTTCTTCAAAATTGAGTAAATGTCCATTTATATAAAAATCCCAATTTTTTACAAGAAAAACATTAAAAGATTTGTTTATAAAATATCTTTCACATGATAAACATTCCTTCAACGTTTTTATTCCATAAAAATTTTTAAACACTAAGTTTTCTTGAAATATATTATTTTGCTCAAAATCATTGGACCCTTTGTAAATCCATTTTCACAAATCATAAGAAATAACATTCTTAAATCATAAATGCATCATACTCTCACAAACTCTAACTATAAGACCAAATACTAGAGCAATGTAGTCTTAAACATAAAGAATAGAGTTTTTCCTACCACAAATGAAGCTTCAACAATGGTGGATGAAGTGTAGAGGAAGATGGCAACCTGCCACCTCCTAATGTGGACTTTAAGAGGTTGCCTAGATCCAAGCAAAACCCCCCTTTTAACCCCATTAACCTTCTGCATTCCTTCTTCTCCGTCTAAAAAAAAACCAATAACAACCACAAAAGGCTTATATATGGTGGAATATGAGGTAAATATGGTGGCACAAGGTGGAGGAATAGTGGTGTACGGTGATTGGGAAGCGCTTAAGACAAGAGATAGAGGAAAAATCTGATGCAAAAATGCCCTAGAATGGGCAACTCACATTTAAATACCACCAAAACACATAAGGGACAAGTTAACCAAATTCCCTTACACCCAAAACCTAAAGACAAGGGCAATTAAGTCTTTTGTCCCACGCTTTGATCTGGGTCGTTGAGAATTCGACAAGTCATCAGATCCAATAACCTACATCGTGATAGCATATTAAAAGAGATAAGATTTTCAAACTCAACTTCGGTAGTTTGAATGAGCCTTATTCGAACGACATTGTTCATTCGTTCGAACGACCATTCCAACAAGGTATTTTAACTAGATGTCAACACGCATGATGAATGGATCAGACCTAAGTTATTATAAGTATTATTCGAATCGTTCGAACAACCTCTAATTTCCTCGATCCAAACTTCATGCCTTAAAAATTCTGATTTGATGTGTATGAAGGCCACGAAGTCACACAAATTAGGCCTATAGTCAAAAATTCCAAAGCCCAATTGGCCATACCAATCTTAAAAGTACGATAAATCATGGTGGCGGGTCTTATAATAAGGATCTTCGGATCTACATCTTATGGGTGAGATTTTTGTAGTTAAACCCATATTTGCATGCAAATCCATTAGGTTATCGTCATCTTCTCAGATCTACTTTCCTAATCTAATCTTATGGTTTGAGACATATCCATATACCCCAATGATATTTCCATGTCTAAATTATGCTAAGAAGCTTAACATACCACAACATCATGAAGACTGCAAACTAGGGGTGCGCATGCTTTCTGCTTTCCCTACACTTTTTGGCATTTTTGCCATATTATGACCCATATATTAGGCATATACTATTAAAATTATGTTATTTTATACATGACAACTTGCTATTCCTAGGTTCAAAACCCCATATACTTTTTAGTCTAATTCTTGGGGTGGAAAATCACACTTATTCAAATTTGGTTTAGAATTTGCGTTATGCCCTATACATGTTATTGTGCAAGAAGGTCGTGGCCTCCATTGGCAGCTTAGGCCGATCCTTCTATTTTTAGCAAATTTAGCATTTCTTACTAAAGAATTATTTTATTTTAGACAAAAGATGCCTTAAAATGCTTTAAAAAACCTCGTAATATGCTTTATGGCTTATGGGTCGATTTAAATTGCATAAGGCTAGGTTGTATGATTGAAAACTAACTATTCCACGAGAAAAAAATCTATAAGACTACTGTCTTAAGGATCGGTAACTCTCCAAAGATAGGTTAAGATACTTTTACTAACTTTTTAGTTACTCTTATATCCAAGGGCATGTACTCAGAAAATTATCCACGACAATTTTCCAACCAAATGGAACCATCTCAGGAGAAAATCGTGTTCGATCATATCAATCGTGATGTAAAAACTACTTTTAAAGGGCAAAGGCTATGGACTCATACCTTATTGGCTTAATAGGTTACAGCATCCGTGATGGCAAACCTCAATGGAAACGGTCACATCCCATTGTAAATATATGATCGATGTTTAACTCGGCATACTTTATGACCCTTGGATTTCTCATTGTGTCTAGTTTGTCTCAAAGAAAAGGTTTTTTAAAGAATTAACGATTTAAAGAGAATAGAATCCAACTCAGGATTAGCCTCTCAACAGACTGAAGACATGGACTACTTGATGAGATGCCTCAGCCATTTGTTCGAGGGTCAGTCCTTACCAGAGGGCCAAATCAACCTCCTTAGACAAAGAAATATTATGTCTAAGTCTTTGGCCTTCACTAACACGCTGAAGTCCAAAGACCCTAAGGCCAAGACTGCATCTGCAACCCCTTAGAGGAAGAATGCGACAGAACCAGTGGATAAAAAAAGATAAAGTCTGACAATCATTCAAAAAGGAGGTACGAGGAGTTTATCCCTTTAAAACGAAACCGTGAAACTAACTTGGTTAGCATCAAAGAAGAGAAACTCCTGAAATGGCAGTGAAGCTAAAATTTTCTACTAATAAGAGAGGTAAAAGCAACCAGTGTGATTTCTACAAAGACATTGGCCACATAACAAACAAGTGTCTAAGCCTAAATAATGAGGTCGAGAGGATTTTCAAACAAGAAATGCTAAAAATATTTACACATGCTGCAACCTTTAACTGAACAGAGTAACCACACCCTTATGGTAATCAGGGGGATAATTTTTTAAATTTATATTTTTGCAATCACGGTAAATACATAACCCGTCTAGAAAAATCAATTATGTATTCCCCAATCTTATATATCAGTAAAGAGTTAGAATCTCACTTTGATATCTTTAAAAATTCTTGTTCCAAGAGTTTAATGAGAAACTTAGCAATAATCACACCTTAAAATAGTGACCAACGAAATGAACCTTCATATCACAAGATAAGACAGCGTCTATAGATGGTGCATGATTATGAATGGGTGCAGAGTAACTAAGTTCCCATAATTCTAGAAGCAATGAGGCGATTATAGATGGTGAAAGCCTATGAAAGGCCGCAAAATCAAATTAATCTCCACCAAGAAAATCTAAGTCAAAAGAAATGTAAATGACTTTGGTAAGAGTAATAAGACTTACTCTAAGTCATAAGAAATCTAGAGAGTTTGGTGAGAGAAATCAGGCAATCCAAGTCATAAGAAATGTAGAACTTCGGTAAGAGCAATCGAATTTTGTTAGCAAGAAAACCTATGTCATAAGAAATGCGAAGGCTTCAGTGAGATAAATCAAACTTATTTGAAGTCATAAGAAATGTAGACACTTCAGTCAGAGTAATAAGCCTTAGTCAGTAAGAAAACCTAAGTTATAAAAAAATACAGAGACTTCAGTCATAGCAATAAGATTTAGTACAAGTCATCAGAAATGCAGAGACTTCGGTCAGGGAAATCAAACTTAGTCCAATTCATAAGAAATATAGAGAATTTAGTCAGAGCAATCAAAATTGATCCACAAGAAAACCTAAGTCATAAGATATGCGAAGACTCCGATCAAAGCAATCAGACTTCATTTAAGTCATAGGAAATGCAGAGACTTCGGTCAGAGAAATCACCATTGGTCGGTAAGAAAACTTAAGTCATAAGAAATGCAAAGACTTTAGTCAGAGCAATCAGACCTAGTCCAAGTGATAAAAAATACATATACTTTGGTCAAAGCAATCAAACTTTGTCCATAATAAAACCTAAGCCATAAGTGTGGGCCCAAACCATTAAAGCCCAATTTCGGGTGGTTCGATAAGAAGCAACATAATCATCATACCACCCCAGTCAAGTCCAGTGCTAGGTGGATTAATATGAATGCTTATCATGTGGATAAATACAAGCACTTATCATTCGAATATTAAAAGGATGAGAATACGGGCTGTAATACCAATTTAAGAATGCAAAATAATCCTAGGATGGTTCTAAATAAAAATGGCAATACCAATTTTAATTACGAAAGAAAATTTTAAATTGACTTTATCTTTTTATCCTAAACATGCATCTATGGTTATAAAACAGATAAATCATTCAAGCATTCAACAAACAAAAAGATTAAGGAAAAATTTCCACAGGGCAAAACCTTTTATTCCACTAATAATTTGCAAATCACAACTTACAAGTGAAATGCAATAATGAATTCCCTCAAGAACTCACAAAGACTGCAACCTTCAAATGAGTAATGATTCCCTCGAGAACCACAATGGATTGCATCACTCCATCAGCCTCAGTCTTCGTCTTTAGTAGTGAATCTCTCAGGTATCACAAGTCAGCAATAGAGATCCTCTCCACAAAAGGTGTATAAAAAGATAAAAAACTTTATAGGATTTAAAAAAATCACAAGAACAATATTGTAGGATGTTTTATTGTGAATTAAACAAGTGTTTTTGAATACAAAACTTGAAGAACTTTTGCAAAAGTTATGCAGAACTTATTATAAGTTTGATATATCAATGACAATCTCCACTTATTCTTGCAATTTATCTTTTATTATGCTAGCTTGATTCTTCTATTAGGATTAGGGTTAAGTTGATCATAGTTAGCTTATATTTTCATGTTAATTTAATCGTTGTTTATTCCCTACTCATTTTAATTGTTATCAAAGATTCAGTATTCATTTTAAATCGACACGAGAGTGTATTTTAAAACCTTAAAAATTGTTTTGTCAATCAAGTTTTGAGATTCAAAAATAGTAATTTTTGATGGATTATGCTTGCACTTTGTTTGTTTTGATAGTCCATGCTTAAATACATTTGTGAATTTTAAAAATTGTATTTTCTAAGGGAATAGGGATTTTAGCCCTCTGTAAGAGACCTTAAAAATATTTCAAGCATAACTGTCACATTTGTCGAATTAAACACCATGAGAATCGATTTAATTTGAGTTATAAAAAGGGAATGACAACATTAAATTATTGTGCAAACTTAGTTACGTGATAAATGGATTCCGAATCCTAATTTAATCCTAATTATTTACAAATATCTTGTGTTACTCTCATTTATCGTACTTGTTTTTATTTAGTGTAGTTCATAATTATTTTCTATCCCGTTTTATCTAGTTGGACACTTGCAATTCTTTTAAAAATTAAAATTGACAAATCTCTTTAGTTTCGACCCGTACTTAAACTCGTTATTCTATAATAGCCCTTTGCACTTACGGTATTTTATAAAATTCACAATAAGTTTTTATCCCCAGCAAAGGTATTTTATAATATCCCGTGCAATTGCAGTATTCCTCCAAATTCTCACCATCTTCCTTATACAGACGTTTGAGGTCAGCAGAGATGGCAACCCCGTTATTAGTGGGATCGTGATAGAAGTAATACATATGTAGAAGTTGGGTCTGATTTCTTTATATGCGGCCGCGGACGAGAAGCAATGCCCCTACTTTACGGATTTGGGGAAATTGTGTCTTCTGGAATAGATGTTTGCGAAGGCGACTCTATAATAGAAATATTCCCAGAGTTTGTCCATTGTTTATTTTTCTCCCCAACGGTCGGGAAAATAAACCCTACATTAGATATGTTGATCGCAACATTATCAAAAAGTGGTATGTTTGAATAATCATCTTGGGTCCCGATGGGGACGTCAAATATCGTACAACACCTTTGTCCATTGCCCTCATTCTCTTTTTTCCATTTACCTTTTGTGGAATTGATTCAAAGTTTGGACATCTCCCTCCCGCTCGTCCAAATGGGAAATAAGCAATTCCCAATCAGTTTCCATTATTGGATATCCATCCGCGGAGGTACCTACACAAGAGTTGGCAAATAGAGTTACAAATGGGAAGCACAAAATTATAAGTAGCAAAATAGGTCACATATATAAAGTAAAAATTTATTACCTTCATGTTCTTTCCTCATAGGTGCAATGCGGGAAGTATAGTATCCAAGCCTGTACATGGCCCTAAGAGTAACCACTCCAGTAAAGTAATTTTTCTTGTCAGGAATTAAGACTCCATCCTTAATCCTCTACCTTTGATGCTCTGTAGGGGATAAACCTTATCGAAATGCGTTATCCAGAAACCCTCCACGTCCTACCAAGTATTGCAATTCATAAGGAATGGGAAAAACTCGTAAAAGCGAAGAAATCTCTATAGTTAAAGGGCCGCAACCACGATAAATAAAGTACAAGGGGTGCACAAGTTTCAAAGGCCACAAACTCAATAAAAAGGATGAGGAAAAACATAGATCACTACACCAAATCTGTCGAATTATCACGGTCATTGACCTTGACAACTTCAGCTTGTCAAGGTCAATGACCGTGAAAATTCTGGGTAAGATAACTTTTTTTGTCACAGTCATTGACTGTGACAAGTTCGTTATAATTGTTACGGTCATGTCACAGTCCCTGATCGCATCAAGATTTGTCACGGTCAATGACCGTCACAATTCTCGGCAGAATTGAAAAAAATTCTGCTAGGCAGTATGGCCACTGCCACTGCCCAACAGCATATTTGTACCTATTATAGCAACGTTGTACCTGTTCAAACATCATATATACAAATAAAATACAGATAATGTAAATATACATTCAAAATAAAAAGAATATGCATCACCATATAATCCAAATATAATTCAAATGTAATAATTTAAAACAATTCAATTCAAACTTAAATCAATGTCACTAAATGTCTGGGGTATGGTTAACGCTGAGGAGGTGAGTAGGCCACACGATATACGAATTAACAGATCCACTAATATACGCCGTGCTGCATTGTTCGCACAATCACAATTGGGAGTTCTACTTCCCTGGCATCACATGCGTGACGAGCACCCTGTAATCGATGTCTTAAAGCTCACATCTATGAACTAGTGCACCTTGGACGATATTCGGGTCCCTCAACACCCGCCCTATCCGTTGTCCATCAAATATGTCCAGCATAAATACGCTCGACCAACCAAGTGTCGACATCGGTCTGTTAAAGGGAGCCAAATAGGGAAGTGGATCATCAAAGTCCGCACGTCTCGGCGATGAAGTAG
Organism: Sambucus nigra; assembly: GCA_949130495.1. NCBI lineage: Eukaryota > Viridiplantae > Streptophyta > Magnoliopsida > Dipsacales > Adoxaceae > Sambucus > Sambucus nigra. The sequence continues at coordinate 27,503,827 of OX422224.1, read as the reverse complement.
CGAGGTCCACATCCTCGTCCTCGTCCTCCCACACCTCCTCCTCCCACACCGTATTTTCCTTCACTTTACCCTTACGGTTTTCGCCCAATGAACGCATCACGAATGAGTACATATCCTGGACCGTCGCCTCCAAACGGGACAACTTCGTATCATGTGAATCCACCGTTCGAGCCAACCCGGTGTCGCTCGTCTCCAATCCGATGATCCTAGATTTGGCCACCCGCGAGCTCACCCCCTTGTCCTTCCCTTGCGATCAGAGCCAAGCAATTGGCTGAGTGCGTCTGCGGACAAAGATGCCTTATCGGCATCAGACTGCGACTCTTGCACTTCCTTAAGATTTGCCTAAAATGATAAAAAGCACATGATTAGTAAAGCTCATTCTCCTCTGCTTCATAAACTCCGTACGCATCATCAACTAAATCATCTAACATATTATGATCTACGGCATCCCCTTCTATATCTATCCTACTTGTTTATGGTTGTTGTGAAGGTTGGTCGGGTACAAAAGGAACTTTCAATTCACCGTGAAAACTCCAAAATCGATAACTATTTTGCATACCCGATCTTAACAAATGTAGTTCAACTGTTTTCACTCAAACACCTTACCATTCATACACCTAGCACACGGACACGAAAACTCTTCATCATTATGACATCTCTTTGCATATTTCACAAATTCATTAGCACCTCAGCAAAACACATCCCCCATTCTATTTGTCTCACCCATCCACTATTTATATTTCGGATATCGCATCACAGCTACCACAACTAATCACCTATTAAAGGTACGAAGCGTATATTCATGGATTAGTATAAAAAAAACTTAGATTTATAATATGTTTCATTTAATTATGTCTTATTTATATTCAAATTCAATTTATAATAGAAATTTCTATTTCCCCCATCTCCTCTAAAGGGTGAGTGGTCATATCCCATTCAAGACCGCATTTTTCAGTAATATACTTAACAGCTCATGCACATTGTTATAATTTGAAAAAAATTCGGCAGCATGCCCCCGTAGTTCTTACGTAGATTAGCAAGTGTTATTTCAATTGATCAATTGAAATAACAGTCACACTTATCAATCTAGTATGTACCCAGAGAACATTAGGATACGACTGCAGAACTTCCTCCAAAAGTAATAACTTTAAGCCACTAAGAATATTATACAGAAATTATGTTGTCCCAAACGGGACAATTCGAGAGATCTCATTACAGGGGTAATGACTCTCGAATGGGCCTAAGGGCTATTGAATGCGTACGCATAAGAATTAGAAGGCTAGTATCTATGAGCACTATATGTAATTTCAAGTATGTTTCATTTAATTATCATACTATATATATGTATTGTTCGTTATACAAAGTAATTTTTAAAAACAAGTTGAAAAATCCCGCCCCCATATGGACAATAATCCAGTGGTCATGCCACTTTTAAAATTAACCAACCCAACATCAATCCACTATAATCCAACAGCAACGTTAACAACAAATGTGTATCCCATACTCCTTCTAATTCATCTACTCAATTAAACTAACAATTTAAGTATACAATTATTAATTTACTAATTTACAATGAGGGGCAACCCTACTTTCATAATTAATCATATATTAATTTACTAATTTACAATGAGGGACAATCAATCAATTCGTTTACAAGGGACATTACGCACAAACACGCACACTACACACACACATACACACGCGCGCACATACACACATATACCCCCCTCCCCACCCCCCACACACACGCACATGCACACACACCACACACACACACAAGCAACTCCCTCCCCACCATGCCCCACCCCTACCCTCACCCTGCCCCACCCCCTCCCCACCCACCACACACACACACACACACACACACGCACAACCCCCCCACCCTGCCCCACCCCCACCCACCACACTCGCACACACACACAAACGCACAGCCCCCCCACCCTACCCCCCCCCCCTCCCCAACCCCCACCCACCAGATACACAGACATGCACGCACATATATACACACACACACATGTATATATAAATGGAAGAGAGAGAGAGAGAGAGAGAGAAAAGGAATGAAGAAACGGCGGGAAAAAAAAGAAGGGGAAAGTGTTTTTTTACTGCGACATTTGTCACGGTCGTGTCACGGTCATTGACTGTGACAACATTATAAGGATTGTCACGGTCATTGACTGTGACAAGTCCGTGACAAATAGAATTATCACGAACTTATCACGGTCAATAACCGTGACAATCCTTTGTCACGGCCTTATCACGATCATTGACCGTGACACAAAACACATATTTTTTGTCACGGTCATTGATCGTGACAAGGCTAAGTGCGAAAAGGGTAACAATTTACTCATTTTGGTGTAGTGGATACTCTTAAACCAAGGGTCCTTGGGCAAGGACTAAGGCAGAAATCATGCACACCTATAGACTATGGACACCAATGAGTTAATGCAAGATTTCCTGGAAAGATCACGGCGTAAATTTTAAGGTCGTGGCCACTTTCAATACCTATAGCAGTTTTAAATGTTCAAATGTCAAGGCAACAATAAGACATGCAAAAACTTATGCCCAAATAATACTCTGATCCTAGGTTGTGACTAACAGGCGAAAATTAATAGCACAAGACCACGATAGAGTCGAAACTTCACAGTTCAAAGGCAAGTCCAAGGACCCGACCAACGTAATAAGGATGCATCCATCAGTATGTGTTCGTGGTTATAGTTGGCAAACAATAAAACGCGTTGAGTAGAAAAACATATGGATCAAACCTAGAAACCCTAAGGTTTCATAAAAGAAAATTAACTCGTGTTCTTAGCCAAAACCAACCCTAAATCGATATTAGTCGACCAATATCAAACCTAAACTAACCTAAAACTACTTGCCTAATTCATTTAATACTCAACATTTACGAAAAACCGACATTAGTCCAAGATTTGACCCAATCAGGTTCAAACCAATTTTTTGAAATCCTATAATTTCCAACATTTTATACATTTTGATATTTTTAGATTAAAGATGTAAAAATTAAAGAGGTTAAAGATGCAAAGAAAAATTGAAGAAGAAATCACGAGAACCAACTCGGAATCGAAATAGCCTTGTGAAAAACTCATCAGAAGCTCACCAAAAATTGATGAGTACCTAATTTGCATTATTTATTCCCAAACCTAGGTTTTGTTAGGCATGTTGTATAATAAACAACGAGCTTTTAGATTCATTTTGGTAATTTAAAAGAAAAATAAAAGTTTGAATAAAATTTTAGTAACCCGGGCGTGAAACCATAATTTTATAAACTTTATTGGCCTAAAAATAAATTCTAAATGTTTATCAAAGGAATATTAAGTTTTTCTTGAAATTTGGTTGAATTCTAAGTAAAACGGAAAAGTTATTAATTACAGGGTTTAAAACATAGTTAAGGGTAAATTGCTAATTTTCTAAACTTTAAGGGGCTGATTTTAATTAATAGAAGTTATTTTATATTTTTACAGGTACCCGAAAGTTTGGTAAAGATCAAAGATCATTTAGTGAAGATATGAAGATTATCAATTAATTTAATAAAAATATTTAAGCATGAGATATCAATTAATTTAAGAATTGTATTCTCTTACAAAGTTCTTATTCCCTTACAAAGTTCACTTTTATTAATTAAGAATTTTAGCATGAGATATAAACTGATAATCTTTAAGTATGAGATACCAATTAAATTAATTGATATCTCATACTTTTTGACGGGTTATACTTTTGAAGAATTTTAGTCGTTTAAAATTGAAGACCTTAAATTTGATTGTAAACTTAAACGTTTTATTTTCGAATTAAACGCGACGAGATTCAGTTTAATTGTAGTTATAAAATTGGGAACAACGAATTATAATTAATTTTTAGTATTAGTTAAACATGATAAAGGTATCTGAAGTCCTAGTTTTCTCATCTACTTGAGTAATTAGTTCATATTTGCACTTTTATTTGCGTTAGCTTAGTTTAATATTTTCATCTCATCTTTAAACACATCTAGTTTGGTTGGATAGTTGCAATTCCTTTAAATGTTAAAATTGACAAATCACCTTGGGTCCGACCCGTACTTGCATAAGTTATGCCATAATAGCCCATGCACTTGCGATAACTTGATAATTTGACAACAGATATCGACTTTCCACGTCGAAAAATCGCTCCTTCTTTTGCTTTCAAATACGAAAAAGGCAATGAGGCCACGACCTCTGAGCATTTATAGAAGAGGTCGCGGAATTCAAAACATAGCAGAATTGAAATTGTTTTAGTCCCAGGTCGCGATGTCATTTCAGACCATCCTCTCAATAACAAGTCGCGGCATCATCAAGACACACTGTCAATGAAAGGCCTCGTCTCCAAGGAAACACGCCACGAACATAAATTAATCACCTAAACTAAAGTATTCACCTCTTAGTACTGAGGCTTAGGGGCTTCTGCTATAATCAAAATGTGTCAGCCAATAGACATAAGATAGTTGGCGCAGACATCCATGCAAACATAGTAGAGATATACCAAGTGTTAATAAAAGGCCTCAGCCTGCCACCTGGCCCGGTCATGGAAGGTTTTTCATTTGTCCCTTTATACACTTAAGACTATGGCCTAGTGCACAGATAAGTCATGGGCTCTATGAGATGACCGCATTAGAGGGCCATAGCTAGACCTTTGATTGGTCGCGACACCTGAGCCTCAGCACATCCCCGAATGTATAAGTCTCGGCCCTTTACACGTCATCAATGGCTTGCCAGTTGTCCAACTTCTATATATATCCAACGATACTTATCCACAAGGCACATGCACTGTGCACGTGATGCACTCATTAACTACTATAAATAACGGTGCTTACCTCTTCCTTGGAGCGGAGATCTGAGTAACGAAGTTCTACCCAACCCTCTCCAGTTTTTCTCTGCACCGAAGTCCACCCTCCGATCACATGCTCTGTCAACCTGAATCACCAACAGTCGCGGCCTCCTTCCAGTCTACACTATGAGGCCGCATCCTCCATTGCATAGAAATAGTATATTTATGCATCTAGCCTATTTATCTCCTCTTGTATGTCTCTAAGGCCTCCAAACTTGTACTCAATATATATAAATAATGAGAACAAATATCAAAGGGGACATAGGATTATTCTTATGGCCGAACTACTGTAAATTTTGTGTTATCTCTCTTTATTTCTTTTCTATTATATTTTTTATACTTTGACTATTATTTATAATTTTGATAGTATGATTTAGTTTGATAAATCAATTTTTCACGACCAACAATGGTAATGGTAATAGCCATTACAATGAGTTGGTAGGGGAGGTACAAATGTAAATGAATTTGGCATTTCAATGAGTAGCTTGAGGAGGTAAAAATATAAATGAAGGTAAATGAGTGGCCCATTGGATATGCTCGAATTCTCAAGCTTTCAAAACAACTTTTGCTGTAATTGTGTGTTGGCTTGTCCTTGTAATTGATTAAAAAAAAAGACATTCATACTAGTGACAGGTGGAAGAGCCAAGAGCTTGCTTTGTGTTGACTTGTAAACATTATTTTATTGATAAGTGAAAATGACAATCAGCATTCACCCTTCATAAAAAAGATAAAAAGCATTTACCCTCTAAATTAAATCCACACAACTGTTTGATACCAAACACTAAATTGATAATCATACAAAAATACACCCACTCTTACACTAAAGTGAAAGGACAACTACTTGTACAATTTTTTGTTATTTGTTGTGTAGAGCTGTCAATGGGTTGTGTCGAGTCATGTTCGTATCATTTTTTATCGTGTTCGAGTTTTATTGGGTTCGTGTCTAAACGGGTGACTTTTTTATCGTGTGAAAAAATTATATCCAAACCCGACCCGTTATGTTATCGTGTCGTGTCGTGTTCACTCGTTAATCCCATTAAGATAATGAATTATTTTGAATTGTATACAAGTTAACATATTATTTCATTTTTAAACCTAAATAGACACATTAATTCATTGACATTACTAAATCGCTCATTTAATAAAATTCATTATGATTAAATTAACATTATGCTACATAAATTATTTATAAGTTCCAAAAGTATATCATATTTACTTAAATTAATGGGTTATAACGGATTTTATCGGGTACTAACGGGTGAAGGGGGTCAACCATAACACTACCCGCTAACTATCGTCTCTTATCGAGTTGACACTGATATGACCCGAACCCATTAAGGATTCACCCATTAACTTATAATTTCGTGTCGGTTCGTGTCATGTTATCGTGTCGTACCTCATTTTGTCAAGTCTATCCTTATGCATGTATAAATTTGAGGATTTGGGTTACCAAAGCTTAAAGTTAATATGTGTTTTTTTTTTTGTTTTAGAAAAATTATGTTATTTTTGGTTTATATTTCTATATGTTTTATGTTTTTTTTTTTTAATTTGGAGATGTACTAATATTCTCAATTGTAAGCAATCATCATCGGAAGAGCTTCCATTGTTGTATTACATATATCATGGGAAGATTGTGAATGGAACTTGTTTGAACTAAAATTCAACCTCAAAATATGAGTTTGTACTAAATTTATAACTAGCTTTTATTTGCAAATATATTTCTCGTATATTAAATGTTTGTTGAATTAATTATTGTTTGGAGATTTTACACAAAAAAATCAAATTTACATGTATACGTAAGAAAATTAAATTTGCAATTTTAATTCGCAAATTAAATTTTACATTGAAAAATTGCCAAATTGAGTTTTTAGTCATGTAGCAAATGATGGTGAATGGATATTTCTACCGGTGGCGACTGACCACTACGACCAGCCTTTGGCAAACTAACTATATAAATTGTAACGTGTCAGTCTAAGAAAAAGGTAAAAGTGGTAAAAAAATAAGTGACAAATTATGTTTTAGACAAATTGAAATAGGAACTATTTACTTTTTTATTTTTGTATGAAAGATCATCCCGGATCAGCTTATGTGCATCTCGGCGTAATAAAAATTATTTCCAAAAAAAATATATTGACTTCAGGCCCCGTTTCGTACGCGGTAAAGTTGGATGGAATCTGATTCCTTTCAAACAATCCTGAAAAAATACAAGATTACTACGTTTTTGGTGCGAGGTTAAGCTACATGAGAATGTGGGTTCCAATAGAATCAGATTGCCACCTCGGTGGGAAAGTGGGCTGAATCAAAATCCATCTAATATATGTAAAATTCTTATTTTTTAATGAAATCCTTATAAATAATTTTTATAAAGACAAAAATGCCGACAAAATATTAAATTATAAAAACTACCCTTAAAATCTAATTATTTATTTTGTGAAGCCAATTTGAATATATTGGTTTGTATTAGATTTAGACTTGTAATAATTTTATTTATGCATTTTTTTCTACTCATATACAATATTTCGATTAACTTACTCTACAATGCACACATGCTTACAATAAGTTACTATATTTATTAAATATTAAAAATTATTTTATTTTTTAAAATAATTTAGTTCAAGTATTTATAAATGGTATAATAATTTTTGTAAAATGTCCAAAATAGATCAATCCATTATATGTGTGTGTGTGTGTGTGTGTGTGTGTGTGTGTGTGTGTATAATGATAAAATTAATAAGAGAGTACTATTGGTATATATTATAAATTTTTATGTTCTATGTGTGAATCAATCACTGAATTTTGATTATTAATAAAAAATTATTGATTAATCAAAATAAAATCTTAGACTCATAAAATTGTCCAATCTCGTGAGCTTATATATGGTATAGATTGTGAGATACCACAAGGTTGGAAAACATTAATGAGGGTACAGATGGGAATAGTCCCTCATTTATTCCAAGATTGGTATCCACATAACTATGAGAAGCTACATGTGACATTTAGTAAAGTTTTGCTATGAAAAACTGGTGTGTTGCTGTCATATGTGTAACAATAACTTTTATGGAAGTAATTGAAATGTTATCTGTAAGAGAAGATATAGTAAAACTAGATATTAATTTATTGCTATGATGCCAAAAATAATGAGACCTGGGTCCACTGTTTTAAAAAATCCGTTTAGGCACGCTTAGGCTTAAGGATTGGGAGAAACGCCTCGCCTTACGCTTTTCACGTCTTATTCTTGGTAAAACCCTTAAGGCGCACTTTTTTCTAAAAACAACAATGATTTAGTGAAACGATGTCGCCTTTTAAAGAATTTGTTTGCAAATCGGAGCATTATCTCATCCAAAATAATCAAATAGTATTTTAATTTGCATATATTCAGACATATTTTTATGATCTGTGAAATTTTTGTATTTCAATAACCTTGTTATGGTTAAAAAATATTAAAATATATTAAGAAGACCTAAACGCCTTTTCACACCTTTTTACCCCTAGCCCGCTTATGCTTCTAAGGCTTAAGGTTTGGCCTCCACGCCTCAATCACACCCCGCGTTTTTTAGAACCTTGTCTGGGTCAAACACATGATACATGTTGGGAAAGGCCTATCCTTAAAGCATCTATATTGATGGTGTGCAGTGAAAGGCAAGTATGCAAACTCAAAAATGAGTTTTACCTTTTTTTCAACCTTAACGTACACAATGGCGAATGGCATCTCATATGCTTTGGCGTTTGGCGTTTGTTACGAACTTTTAAAGTTCGTAAGAAATATATTTATGTTCTTATGAATTTCAGAAGTTCGTAGGAACATAAATGTATTTTTTACGAACTTTAAAAGTTCGTAGGAACATAAAATGTATTTGTTAAGAACTTTATTTGTTCGTAAGAACTGGTACGAACAAATAAACTTCGTAGGAATTTTTACTGAATCTGCATCCGTTCAGTAAATTTAGCAATTCCTTACCTTTTCCTCTACACATTCTGCAAGGTTTCGTCCACCACTGCGAGGGATTCGGTTTGCAAGTTTACCTATTTTCTTGTCAATTTCCTCCACCACCACGGATGCTCTTACGCAATTGCTGAATATATCTATTATTTTAGACAAAGGGTGTGTTTAATTGATATTATTTTAGATGGGAAATATACAAGATGCAATATTTTTCAATTTTTTTTTAATTTGATTGACTAAAATGTTTCTTGAAATTCTTCCCATATGAGTCTAAAGTACAATTTGAAAATGTGGTGGGAGTATAAAAAATTATCTTTAATTTTTTTTTTAATTTTTAACCGTTGAAATTTGTGATCATAATCTTACTCTCTTTCAAGTTGTAATTTTTGGATGATTTTTTGAACAGATCTCTTCATTATGAAGATCATGTATATTAGATTTACTTGAAAAATACATTTTTGGTTATTTTTAAAGATGGGTATGTTTGTAGGTACGTTGGTGAATGTTTTTTTCGCATTTGCAAAAAAGAAAAGAAAAAAAATACTAGAATTGATGTTAATTAGTGGAGTTTAGAGATTGTAACACGACAGCTTACTCGTTAAAACTAATTACTAAAATTCACCTAATATATACTCATGCCGGAGCCAAGGCAAGATTTTATTTCCCCTTGGGTTAGATGAACTTGAGAATGTTAGCACGTCTCTCTTGTTAGATATTGCAATTTTTAACACGACAAAACAACATGGCTCAAATCTAATAGAAAATTAATGGGTGAAGGTGATATATTTCTTTGATATGAACCCAAAAATGACACGACCCCCATCGCGTTTATGTCATCGTAACAAACATAATGATCGTCTGAATTGTTGTTTGTTTCAATTAAATATGGCTAGTTAACTTTTATAATTTTAAGTTTATTTTTTCAATCTTTATGTCTATTTTAATCTGAATTTGAATTTATCATTCACATTATTCTATCTTTATGAAAACACTGACATATAGCCAAAACCATATTATAATTACTGTCAATTAATTGGACGACATGAGTGTAATGGGTTTTAGTTGTCATAATAAGTACGTTTCAAATCAAATTTGTGATGGTTTTTTATGGGACAAAAATTATTCATTTGAAATAATTCATAAAAAATCATTTCTATTGCGATGAATTTGTTATGGACGATTTTTACAACCTTTTGCGACGAATTTATTCGTCACAAAGAGACATTCATTTTCTGCGACTAATTGAACAGGTTTTCGTGAGGAAAGATTTTGTCGCAATAGATATTTTTTGTGAAGAACTTTAGATTCGTCACTGAAAACCCTGTACCGTGGGCTCTATGGCGACGAAATATTTGCGTCACGAAAATGATTTTGCGACGAATTATGTTCAATATTACCCAATATTAAAACATCATCAACAAAAAAGTGTAGTTTGATTCTTTGTTTTAATTCTTAAATTGTTGATTAATCTTAATTTCTAATTAAATGGATGTTTGTCCAATATTCAATCAAATTAAATAAATTATACTTAAGAAAAATAGGAAATAGCCCAATTGATGTCAAAGATGATGAAAATACAACTACTTAATTTACATAGCCCTGTCCCTGCATTTACTGTGTAACTTTCGTGGATATTATGTTGTATTTTATTATTTTGTTCACTGGTGTTGCTTATAGAATGCAAAATATTATGTTAATGTTTATCTTAAATAAATGGGTATTTTGGGTTTTGGCTCCCGTTAGTTTTGTCCGTTTCAGGATGAACCCACAATTAAAAATTATTATACGATTAACCCTATTTTTCACTTTTAGCGACACCGTTTCAATTTTTTTGATATTTTTAGCCACACTATTTGGGGGGAAAAGTGAAACATGTGCATTAATCCTACAGTAATTTTTTATTGGGGGTTAATTCCCAAACGGACAAAACTAATAGGGGCTAAAACCTAGATAACGCAAAATAAGTTTCGATCTATGAATTGACCTTTTGGTGACACTTAAACGGCTTCCACGAAGGTTGTTCCTACGATGTTCCAAGTGTTGTAGGAAAAATGATTATAGACCGTGCTCTGCATTTGGGAATATTTTCTTTTGGGGAAGAATAGTATTGTAGCATTTTGCTCGAAAAAATGCCACAATGCTCTCAAATCGGTCGAGCAGTGTCATTGGCAGGATTAACTCAATGATATGATATGTATCAACCACGTGTAGGTTGGATACTAGTGTGTGCTTGGTAGGTGTCGTATCGTAAGTACAATGCACTGGCGCTAACAAACAGAGGTGTGACATATGAACAATATAATGTGATGTAGGGATGCATCGCACTCTCGTTGTAAAACATGGGTCATGATGTCAATGAGGATATAGGCATGTTGTGTACCATCGGCAAGACCATATGTGTGTGTGTGTGTGTGTGTGTGTGTGTGTGTGTGTGTGTGTGTGTGTGTGTGTGTGTGCGTGCTCGCGCGCGCGCGCGCGCGCGCGTGCGTGTATATATAGGAAATCCTCTAAATGGACCAAAAAACTGATAGCATTTGTCATGGTTAAAAGTCGTGACAAAAGTTGTTTCCATCTTTGTTTTTTAAAAAATTGTTTTTTTTTTTTTTTTTTGGGGGGGGGGGGGGGGGGGAGGGGGTTCCTTATTGTTACACAAAAAGTCCCAACAATCTACAATTGAAGTCTACTATAATTATATTAATGATTTGTATATCTTCTAATATATCTGCTTGAGTTGTGTTATAGTGCAACTTAAGTGGGGTTGTAATTATAAATATTTTTCTATTTGTGCACATCTATTCTTTAATTGTTAGAGGGGTACTACATGCACTACTTTTGTGCACCGAGTATACAAAATACTTGTACAGTTCACGAAAAAAAATATAAACTTTTTAGCGTGTATAATTTTATTACTAGCCAATAAGATTTTTTTTTACTCTAATTCATTAACGTCATTTATCCCTAATGTGTGTATCTTAGCATATTCACAAACCTAACACCTAAAAGTAATAAAATTCACATATATATATTACAAGAAATATGCACGTATACACTACAACACATACCGCATTGAAAATTTTGAGTATCGTTGAGCTCTCCAACAAACCTCAAAACACACATCTCATGTAACATACCAATGAACAAACTCATTTTTTTTTTAAATAGTAAAAACGGAGTTTTTCAACCAAACTTGGTAGATATAATCTACATACTAAGTAGAACATCTACAGAAAAAATAATCAAAAATTCAATCCGAAAGTGAGTGAGATGATGGCAAAATTTTGAATAGCCGAAAATGATCATATATACCCACTTTTCACTTCATCCAATCCTGAATTGAATTTTCAATGATTATTTTTGTAGAAGATCTTCTCATTATAAAAATCGTGTATATAAAATTTGGTCAAAAAAATATTTTTTACTATTTCAAAAAAAGTAAGTATGTTGTTAAGATGTATGTATATATTTGTGTGCAAGGGGCTGAGGAGAACACTTGAATTGGGGGTACCATATTTAACAAGAGATTTTTTTTATTAATTTATAAATTGTAGGTTTTTTTTAACCTAAAAGATGCCGACTTATTTTTCGGTAGTTGCGGCAGGTTTAAATGTCCGTTCGTTCAGTTCAACAAATTATTTTGGGAAAAATTGGAAAATGACACTATAAATATATATACACATAAAATTTTGGCGCCTTAAAACGTGTTGAAAATTGGGGGCGTGAGGCGGCCACCTCCCTGGCCTCCCTCCAAAATCGGCACTGTGTGTGTGCGCGCGCGTACATGTGTGTATGTGTATACGTGAATATATAATGTTTGTATTAAGATTGAGAAATCTTTGTGCCAAACACATATGGTCATAGACAAGAGCCTAGAAAATCTTACTTACAAGGGACTAAATTAAAAAAACTACCTTTCTTACTCACATTTTTAACAAGACAAATTACTAAACACTTTTTTAATTGATATTTATTTGGTTAAAATAACAAAGTTGAAGAAGAGACACCGTTAATATTTTTGTAAGATATTTTGAATCTCAACACTTCAGTCAAAATTGTTAGCACTGCCTTTCTATAATAACAAAACAAATTTAGTAAAGACATAAAAGGCTGTGTGTAAATAATAAAGAAAGAAAGACAAAAAAAAAAAAAAAAGAGGAAAAAATTGGCTTCGCCCGGGCTCGAACCGGAGACCTTCAGTGTGTTAGACTGACGTGATAACCAACTACACCACGAAACCGAATTGTTAGGAAGCGTTAACATAATTTATATGACTGAATTTGAATTCAAAGAACAAAGATATTCTAGATTGTTTGATTATCATTTTTATCTCTATTGCAAAACCTAGGGGTGGCAATTCGGGTTAGTCGTGTCATTTTCGGTTCGCGTTAATTTTCATTTGAGTATAAATTTTGGGTAATCTTAAAACTATATAAGTTAATCGTGTCATGTTCGGGTCATTTCGGAGTATTACCATAAATGGATTATCGTGTAAAAAATTGTCAACTCTAGCAAAGCCCATCTTCTCTCTCTTCAATCTCCAACTTAAGTGAGGACCTTTATTCTATGGCTATTTTTTGGTTTATATTGACAACCATATTTTACATAGTTTCAATAGTTGAAAATAATTAGAGATTACATCAATTACATGCAAATTGATAGTTTTTCCGTACAAATCAATATTTTTTTGTGAAATTGATGTGATGTTTAAATATTTATAAAAATTGGGATTAAATCGAATATTGTATTTCAATGTTCTCTTTTTTGTCCCAACCTTTTATTAACCCTAAAGTACACCACGAAACCAATTGTGTGTATAGTTTCAATATATTAGTTATGTTAAAAAGTTTTTTATTTTACTTCTTTCACGAGTCTCTATCCATATTTTAACTTAACCGGGGATGTTTTATTCCATATGTGGTTGTTTTTAATTCATCTTCTTATGTTATAACCATTTTTGCAACAATTCCATTAACAAATTAATTTAGAAGAAATTGTGGTGGTGGGAGTTTTAGAACTATATGTATTGGGATTTTTTGACATGGAGAACTTGTATTTTGTGTGTTTCAATATTAGGTGTCAAATTAGTTGTGTTATCATGTTATGTTGAGTTATACGTGTTTTTAATTGGTTCGTGATTGTGTTAAGTGAGAAAACGTAATTCATGCCATCTCTAAATGGTGTTTATCGTATCGTGTCATAGTAGTACAAAATATGGTGAAAAAGTATGAATTAATTCCCCTAATAAAGTCTTAGTTTTTCATCTATCTATTTTAGATAATGGCGACCGAAAAAATTATTTTAAGTTTACCCCCAAATTTGTGATCAATTTAGAAATACACTCCCACTATTGAAGAAATTGCAACAAACCTTCTTTTTTATTAATTTTTTATTTTTTCTATTAGTCAGGCCTACTAAAGGAATTAACCATCTATATAGTTTAATTGACGACAAAATGTACTTGAAGCAATTAATTAAAAAACTGAAAGAAAAAATAATTGTATTTTTCTTTGATCTATATGCAAGTTAAGTTAAGCACTGTAGTCAAAACTTGTTAATAATCTTGACTAAAAATTGGAAGGAAATTTAAACAAATGAAGATTTAAGCGCAAGTTTTTATAAAAAGGCAAGGGTGGCAATTGGTCGTTCCGTGTCGGTTCATGTTAAAATGACCTCCACCCAAACCCGAACCATTATGCCTTTCATGTCTATTGTGCTATATCTTATCATGAACTTGTGGTGTTTGGTTTATGCTAAAAACGTATATTAACGGGTCATGTCATGTCATGTAATTATTCTAAATGACAAAACTCGCGCCCAATTCATTATGTTATTGTGTTTAGCCGGTCCACCGTCAAGTACCCAAATTCGTTAAGGAAAACTCAAATCGATTGAAAAATCATGTCAATCGTGTCACGTTATTGGGCCGTGTGACACTTTGTTGCTCTTTAAAAACAGGATGAAATGCAAAATTGGGCAACAAAATGACGCAAACTTAAAATATAATTTTTAATATGGTTGAGGGTTATTTCAAATAATTAGATGATGGGATGGGGTTTTACAACAAAAATCAATCATAAAAGCTAGGATGAAACTAACATAGCCATATATATTATAAAACATTGATATGTGTTTGTTGACTTTAGACTAATGCTTCTGGTGGATATATTTTCTAAGGGTAGAAAAATTAGTAGGTTAAATTCCATTTAGTTCCGTACTTTGGTTTCAAATTAAAAGTGTCTCGTATCGATGGCTCTTCATATGTGCTTTATTCTTACAATGAGAATCATTGTTTGATATTTACTTAAGTGACAAAAATAACATTCAAAGAAAAATATTTACTTAAGTGAAAAAAAGGGTACCAAGTCTAGATAAAATTATGGAGGTACATGTATTAGCTAGGTACCCAGGTAAAAAAATCCTAAATTTGTACTCTGAATGTGGAATGGAAGCTTTTATTAATCTGTATCATTGGAAAAATATAAAGTACACAACTAAAATGGAGCTTGTTGTTACACTTGTTTTGGCTTTAATCTCGAGTAGATATGTCTTTTTTTGTTGTTGTTCTAAGACAAAATGAAAATAATTTTGAAATAAGTTTAAGTCTTACTCATCGCTTTTTTTGTGCGGTCCACGTGTGTTTGTGTATACCTGATTTTTTCGAGTCATGTATATGTGAAACTTCGTGATCTATATCATTTTTTTACGGGAGAGTAAATTGAGAAGCTCACTTGTCTTTACATTTTAATGTTAATTTAAGACTCATTTAGCATTAGGAAGTATTCCATCCTTGAAATTCGTAGTCCTCATTTGAAAGTCATTCATTATAAAGAAATATTTTACTTTTCACAATTATTCTCATAATACCATTGGAGAAATTATAAAGTAAATTGGCAAATGGTTACACAAATTCAATTTTCCCAAAGTGTAATGTTCAGATAAATTATTATATTAATTTATAAGTAACCCATATACTTAATATTTTTAATAAAATTACTTTTATGGAATCTTTGCATTTCCTGTTAGTGCCAAAAATTGAATTTTTGTATATATTTCAAAAATTTATAATTTTTTATTATCTTTGACTATAATAATTGTACTAATATATTGAGTATGTGATCAATTGTGTACTTTTTATTAATGGACATTATAGGTACTAAAATCCTACGAAGAGTAATTCCAAACAACTAGAGTTGAACACAAAAAATAAATCACAATCCGACTGACTCGTGTTGTCCACATAATTCCCCCAAAAAACTTGAGAAGCGTGAAGAGGTTTGATCATTGATGAGCATTGATTTTGGTTAGCAGTGGTTCTTGATCTCCAGTTGGAGATTGGCTTTGAATTACACCAACATTTGTGAGATTTTTTTAGCAAAACCCCTTTTTGTTCTTCCCGTTGAGTGTTTGATGGCACACTTGTAATTTAACATGGCTTTTTAAGGGTACACTGGTAAAAGAGCACGTGAAAAGGCCAGAGGTTGTGGCGCGTTTAGCAATTATTTCCTTGGATCTTGTTTCAAATGATGAGTAGCATTGGAAGTTAAATGAACAACGTTGTAATCAGAATCTATGTCATTCATAATAAAGTCTGAATACCTAAAAAGCACATTAACAAAAAGAATAAAGTCAAACAACCATGTATCCTCCTAGTACAAGGAAAATAACCATATAAATTCTCATATATCTCCATTAATTGTTGATTTGTATGAACTTAACACTCGATTAAGTTGAGGCAAAATCCACTTTAAGAACTCAGAAGAATATAATCCATAAGACATGAACCTTTTAAAGTTTATAATAAATGAGTGCTTCTACTGTGACTTAATTTTTGACATAATTTTTTGGAACAAACTTACGTGTCAATTTGTTATTGATTGGTTTTTAGGTCCCACTGGCGTGGACCCCCAAAACCAACCAATAACAAACTGCCACATCAGTTTGTTCCAAAAAATTATGTCAAAAATTAAGTCACAATAGTATTTTTGATAATAAATCTCAAAGACTCAACTCTTTTAAAGACATGAGTTTCTCGACCTCTACCACTAGATATGCCAAATGGACCCTGATCCATAGACACTTGTCCACTTCCCAAGTGAACCTATGACAACATCCACCACTTGTGAATTGGAATCTTTCCCCATACATGCTATGACTTTTAAACTTATAATGAAAATGAAAAAATAGTATCTTGACCATCTTGTACAATGAATTTTTCGATAACACAGTGTCTCATAGCTTGGAGGCCTCTATCATAAAGAAAAATAAGGACAATAATGCCACCCAGGTCCTCAGAGAAGGTGGACATTAATACTTCTAACCACCACTATTATTTCATTTTCCCTCCGAGCACTTCATTTATGAATGCCAAGTTAGTAGTTGGGTTGTATTTACTACGTACTTGTATTAGCTCTCTTTCGTGTTATTTTGTAATGCTTATAGCTCTCGGAACAATTGTAATTGGCCATTGGCCCATTATTAATATAAGACCTCATTTGATGCGTTGTATAAGAGGTCATATTAGATAAAATTATCCTATCCAATGTTTGGTGTAGTTTAGGATGAGATATGAGATGGGATAAGTTATCCCAAATGAGCCCCTCCAAGGTGGAATAAAATTATCCGGTGTCAAGATTTGATTGAAAATTACTATCCTGGCCCCATTACGTTTAAAGAAATTCACTCAACTTGCATTTTCTCAAATATTAGATAATAGTTGTCCATCTCTTTCATTCATACAACTCTTCATTCACATTTTTCATCACAATAGGTAACCTCATCCTCATTTCTTTCTTTTTTTTCTATTTTTTTATGTTTGTTGCTTTATCATGAACTACTATTTTGGTTTAAATCGAGGTAAATATTATGTTAACCCACCTACTAGACAAGTTGAAAGTTATGTGTGGTTAACCTAATGCTAATATGTTGTTACAAATATTATATTTTTATGTTTTGTTAACCTACCCACTAGACAAGTTGAAAACAATGTACAATTTAGTTTGTTTGTTTACGTAAGTTTTCGAAAGCTATTTTGGGTAAAATCGATGTTACCCAGTTGTAGCTTCAAGCAATTTTTCGGTAACTGGTTTGCTTGAGTTGAAAGAGAAGATAGTAAGCAACCAGTTTTTGTTATCTCAATATTTTCGACGACTGGTTTGTGTGTATCTGATTTTTATATGTGTGTGAGTGATTGCTAATGGTTGTCTGCGTACAAATTATAAATATAAATACATATATCCATCTCATTATTATCATCTCATAATATTATTGTTTAACATCCCACGTGTAATTAAATGCTATGTTATTGAATGAAAATATGTGATAATTGTATATATTTGTATTTTTTATCATTAAATAAAAATACGGGTATTTTTGGAAAACTGGAGACAAATTCATCCTATCTGGAATATTTCAAATACAGGATTGTATTATTATGTCTCATCTCGTCTTCTTATCCGGAATTATTTCAAACGCAATATTGGAATAATTCTTATCCGGCGCATCCTTATCCTATTCAATTCGGTTCTTATCCTATCCTATCTTGCCTCCTTATACGACACATCAAGCACGGTCAAAGAGAGTGAAAACCATTCAGTCCATGGATGAAGGCCCAATTATTTGGTCATTATTTACTTTCTACCATTATCCAAGTCCAACTCGCACATTTCACATGAGGTCAAATCTAAGGTAATCCAAATTTTGGCTTCATCAATTGCAAAGACAAACTCTAAAAAGTCCAATTTTCTTTAATGTTTAGAAAATATAGCAAATTTTCATAAACTTTACAAAACTTGGAACTAACTCTAATACAATTAATCAAATAAAATTTAATTTCCTCGGCCTATTTTGAATTTGAATTGATAATCGAGTCAAAGTTAAAGCTTATATCCCTAATTGATATTAAATCATCATTGTGACACCCCGCCTATTAAAACACCAGGTGGCTAGCACTCTATCAAAACAAAACATTAGTCTCATATGGCTCACTCTTATCATCACTGTCAAAAAATAGTTTTTTTAAAATTACTAACCACCTAGTAATTAAATAGACCGGTGCCAAATTTTATCTTTCGTTAAATTAACAACATGAAAAAATAAAATAATAATCAAACCATCCACACAAATAAAATCTGAATTCAACACACAACAAATATATAAATAAATAAAACAGAATAAACCATCGGCTCTCAATAATAGAATCCAACAATAAATCTGAAATAATAAACTCAATACACAAAGTATACTAAATGAACCGAAATACTAAATATGGGGGGGTGACATGCCCAAGTAAATACATAATGAAAATTCATAAACTAGGAATGAAAAAAATAAGCGTCTATAACAAGATCCTGCAAGCCTCCACGCGTGCTGCAGCTACGCATCCCTGAATAGAATCCTCAAGATGGGCGTCCCTGTGGCTGGAACCCTAAAAGATTTTGGAAAAGATTTTGTACACAAGTCAGAGCCCAAGTAAAATATTTTAAAAATATTTAGCAAGCATCTAAAATGCAATGATTAAATATGCATGAACACTTTCCATATCTAAGATGGAGTCGCACTCTCTTGAGAAATAACTCACCCCTCATCTAATGTGAACACTTATCGCTTACCTTCTAACCCAACTAGTTATGTTATCCCACCTAACTAGCCTTGTTACACTTCTTTATATCACGCTCCTATAACCCGAGTATTTCTTATCTTGATTTGTAAGTTATCTAATCATTTACTTATTTAATCTTTTTAACTTTGATTATTCATATAACAATCACACTAGTTATATATTAAGTACCAATTAATCATACAACGTTCACACTAGTTATATTTGAGATATAATCTAACTTTATATATTAAACCCGTATATAATTATCAACCCATTATATATGTATTATTATACTACAACATTCACACACATGTCGCGTATAATAACAATCCATTCCCGAGTAATAACTCGCTAGATGCTTTCTCTAAACTGCTATCACCCCAGGTATACTCAATCCAACCCGGATACCATAAAACGGTTAACTTACACCGAATTAGGAAAGAAAATTGAAAGCGTAGTGGAGGCAATCATAGTCCCCCGAGACTGAGACCGCATCATACCGAAAATGTCTCACCTCAAAAAGCACACATGAATAAATATCGGATGCTATGACCCGGGGACTATACTCTCCCTGCATTCACTAGCTAGGGGATTCATCCACATTGTGCAACCTCCTATGATAGCACTAGATGGGTATGTATTCACACAAATATCTAATATCGATATCTATAAATCACACAAGTATATATATATATATATATACACTATCACAATATTCGTATATATATAAATAAAAGAACATCCGACTAACCCGTGCCTAACTCCCGTAGCACTAGCCCGTAATACCCGAGTCTATATCCCCGAATCTTACTGAATTTAATTTCACATCCATTAAATAATTTAAAGTAACTTCACTTGCTAATATATCCGAACTCACCGAATCAGCCCGTAATTAAACATTTATGAATTTATTTCTGTCACATCCGGATTTCGCCGAGGGTGAGGGTTAACCTTATAATTACTAAATCATAAATAAATCCGAATACTGAAATCACTGAGGCATTTATTAATTCTCAAATATCTTACAATTGAAATCTAGGAACAATGCAAAAGTATATCTCCTCTAACTATATTCCTTTTCATCTAATATGACATTTATTTGTCTTTATATATCAGCTGATCTCTGAACTATTCATCATGGCCTATTGGTTCTGGTGTAAAATAACTGAAAAAAAGGAATAAGAAAAACTTTGCCCAGTAGATTATTCTAGTTCTATAACAATATAAATATGGAAATCTGTTAAATAGCATACATGGGTTTGAAATGCTCGAAATATAAAATAGTGTATGATAATCTTCAGCGTAATAAAATATCAATTAAACTAAACAGGGGTGCTGAAGTCTGCGATATACGAAAGAACTATATGGTGATTATAATCGGATGTGGTGTTTATCGAGTTATAAATAAGGTTCAAATTATAATACGATAATCCATAAATTATTGTCTATAGGAGCTGCAAATGCGTAGACGTACCCATATAATATCACTCAAGGCATAAAATACACTTGAACAGGTAATCCCAAATAATTGGAGAATAACCAAATTATGTAGCACACTTAGCTAGAGAGGAACTCATATGTAGAGCAAATGTAACCACAAGGCACTTAACATCTGAGTCCTTCAGGATAATTAGAGTTACTAAGGATTTACCAGGTCTAATCCCTGGATCATAAGGTATGCTACTAAAGGTTTCACTGATAATAATTATAAAATGGCATGCTAAGCTGCAATTCAGATAATTGAAACCAAAGTTTAATAATATGCAGGGTATAATGCAATATGGTAAAATAGTTTAAATCATTGTTCAACGGGATACAATGGTGTACTTCAATTCGGGTAATTTACCCTAAATCAAATAGGTTGTCAGGATTGGGCTGACTTGAGTTTAATAAGATAAAAGATTGAATCAATATTCACAGTACAGTTGAACTATCAAAGAGTTCATAAATAAGAATACGAGTCCAAGGCTATCACGTAGTGATATAACAAGCAGTAATGTCAAAGACATAAATAGAACCACATATCTATGTTTACAAGCTTTTTATTATTATACACGTATCTTTAATTATTGCGTTTCAGTTCCCGTAATCGTTTGGCTCAAGGGTTTAAATAAGATTGGTTATATCGGTGTTGGGAAATATGGTTCTGGTTTAGGATATCTTACGTCGTTTGATAAATAAAATAAAGCTTATGCTATGACAAGCATAAATATAAGAATTTTGTGTATAATTCTAAATTATGCCCTTTAGTTCGTTGATGAACAAGTATTATTTGGAATTTAAAAAATATGTTTATATGGCAACTCTATATTTGAATAATACAATTTTCAAAAAAATATTCTTTATATGGAATCAAAAGATTCGGTTTGTTTGAATAAGAAACAATTTGATATTTTATTAAAATATTCAACGGGTCAAATATACGATTTGACCATTTGAACAAAATTCAAAAAATTATACGAACGTAAAGATCTTTTTCCAGGTATTGTCCCGATAACTAATTACAAAAATATTAATATTCACAGTTGGTCCGAGATTAAATACTTAATTAAATTGATTAGAATAGTAGTTCTAATTTGATATCGTATTAGTGTTTACTATACCTCGTTGGTCATATTTTATATTATCCGATAGTCAATATCGTTACGGTGACTACAAAATTAATGTTCGTGACACAATAAAATTAAAATAAAGTCAAAATCTCTCTTCCTTATTTGGACAATAAACCGGTGGTCATGCCACTTCCAATATTAGTCAGCACAACACAGCAAATTTTCCAACACCTGCATAATCATATTTTTAATAAAAATGACTTGCAATAGCGTCTTACTTGTGACAACATAATTTCGAGTCTTTTGGTGCCGTAACTCGTTTTAAACATACTTTTAAAAGAAAATGGACAATTTTATAAGAAAATGGACGATGAGTCCAAATATATTCAGAAAAATGTATGACTACTCATATGTGTTGGTATTTTATATTTACAACTATTTTTATACGTAAATGAGTATAAATAATAAATAATTATTGATAGGATAAAAAGAATCACAGTAGTTAATACCATTCGAACAAAAGAAAACAACAATACCAATAATCTCAGATCTCAGATCCATATATGTATGTATAGGTATATATCTATATAATAAGGATTGGAATTGTATTATTATTTCATAAGATGATAAGATAATTAGAGATGAGGATTGTGCCAACAAAGCTACAAATGGAAGGTTGAGATTGATTTATTAGATTTTACTCTTTTGCCCTTTTATTTTTTATTTTCCTCTCTTTTACCTCATTCCTAATTGGTTTTATCTCTTACTTTAATTTAAAATAAGGGTTACATTGGTAACTTTACCAAAAATATACCAAACATTCCCCCCAAAAGTCGTCGTTCTCTCTCTCCACCTCCTTCTAATTACGATAACCACCCATATACCCCCAACACAAACCCTCTCCTTTCCTCTCTCTCTCTCTCTCTCTCACTCACTGCTCTCTCTCATTACCGTTGCCCCGTCTTCTTTTCATCATGAGGTATGCTTGCTCTCTTCCTCACATTTAAGTTGTTTTGGAGCTTTTTGGTTCAATTTACGTCTTTTAAGCCCTAATTTTTGGGGGTTTTATCCTTTCTCATTGATGGTTTCAACTTCTAGAACTCTGAATAAAACATCTTTATGGTTCATTATTTGTTCATTTGTATTGTAGAACTGACATTTTTTATTCGATTTTTTAGGTATAGTAGATGCTCTATCTCGATTTTTAGGGTTCATTGATTGTTTATTTATAGTTTTATTTCATAGATCTGACATTTTTTCTGCTCGATTTTTCAAGTACAGTGGACTCTCTCTCTCTCTCTCTCTCTCTCTCTCTCTCTCGATTTTACATAGTTCTATGAACGTGAACTTTAAATAGTTATGTGTTACAAATTAATCTCATTACAAATGAATCCATGTTACTTTTTTAGGTGTGTTACTTTTCATCTTATTATAAGCAAATGTTTAGTGTGAGGAAATTTTCTATTTTGTTTATAATGTGATTTATTTCGTATTTAGTTCTTGAGGAAAGATTTGGGTTTCTATCGTATTTAGTTCGTGAGAAATTTTTATTTATTTTTATTTGTGGTTTCAAACCATTTACCTTATCTTTACTAATTTTGTTTTGTGTTTCTTTACTAGCAGGTATTTTTCCTTCCATCTCTCATATTCTCAAGTATACCTCAATTTTGTTGTCTGAATTTTAACCTTTTTCCACAGTGTTCTTTCTAAAGAAATGCAATATGTAGATGCCAAAATAAATAACTTTTTGCAGTACATTTAGTGTTCTTTCAAACGGAATGAATTGGTTTTGAAAACTCATGTTTTAGCTGTTGAGTAACAAAATGGTGACACGAATTTGATTGTAGTATGTATTAATGTGTTTTAGGGGAAAACAAGTTCTCACGTTGCCGGGAACCCAAATTAACAATGCACTCATGAGGTGAAATTTTATATATATTTAACTGCTTTGCATTTTTCAGTTTCCAAATTTATTTTGGTTTTGTATTTTAAACCTATTTCATTTTTAATAAATTCTTATTGGTATATTTTAAAATCCCCCATTTGTCTCTAAAAAAGCTTCCCCCGTCTATGTTAGTTTAAAAGATCTAACTCTTTGAATTTCTCTATTCGAAACTTCTGAATGAGTTTGTTTTTAGATCTGTTGTACAACTACGATGTATATGATCTCTTATATTATCTTTTTTTTATCTAAATTTGCAGCCATTATGTCTTATCTCCCGATATCTTACTCCATTCTGACATTTTCTTAGTCGAGTAAGACAAAAACAGGTAAATAACCCAAATTGTTATGGGTCGATCATCTATGTTATTATTGACATTGTTTTTTATGCAGTTTAGGGCTTAATATTTATGCTTTGAACTATAGTCATTTCATAACATTTTAAATCTCAATCCTTTCTGCAGTTAATCGTTATGCGCACTCAAGGTTAAAGTAATATAGGAACGTTTCGGTAGAAGAAGATCAACACACCAATCGATGCAAATTTGCGATTTTGATCGTATCAATCTAATTTATCCAATCTAATTTCAAACTCTGTTTACATAAGCCCTGATAACCGTTTATTTTGAGTGGTTATCACTTAGTTTTTCAGTTTTTTTTGTGTATTTTAGTTCAAATTTGTGAAATATCGCCTTAATTTGTGGGTGTTTTTTCTTTCAATATTTCAGAAGTTTGTTATCTGGCAACGGATTCTCCCACACGAGGTCCAAAACGGACTATTTGTTTCATTAGATTAAACAGGGTGGATAATACTATAAAGAAAGGGAATTCTGCCCATTTTTTTAAAATTGTTTACACATTTGTATTGTAAAAGAAATTTTATGACTTAAATTTAGATGATTCAATACTTTGAAAATCTACACTTATAATATATTAAACATTTATTATTTATATCACACGTGACTTTATGCTTTTCAAAATTATGTGTGTAACTTTATTGGAAATTTTTGTCGTTTCGAGATTACGTACTTTCGAAATTTTCCTTGTTTCGCAATTATGTTCTTTTGAAATTTTTGACATTTTGCGATTACGTACTTTTGAAATTTTTGTTGTTTCTCGATTATGTACTTTGACAATTTTCGTCGTGACTTCTGGTACGTCCATTTCACAGTGTATATATATTAAAAAAAATAAAAGCAGTAGAAAACCCAAATCGAGTTTGGCAGTCGTTGGCCACCACCATGGAAAGGATGGGATCAGCCGCTCAAATTGCACACACACACATCTATCCATACACATACATCCAAATCCAAATATACACACACACACACACACACACACACACACACACAGATATATATATATATATAAAGCTCCGAAATCTTGGGATCCATGTCCGAAATAACTAAATAGATTAGATGAGGAAGAAGGAGGTCACCGGTGGAACAGGCAGAAAAGGGAGGTCGGCATTGCTCGGAGAAGAAGGAGGCCACGACGGGGTGAGCAGATCGAGGAAAATGGATTTTAGAAGGGGTTTCATACACAGAAAGAGAGAAATCGAATTGTGACTTTCAAAACCAAAGGGTTGGGTCTTATTTATTGTATTTGAAGCCGGTACATTCAGCGTTGGATAATTACACAATTGGGTGTATTTGGTACTCAATTATAATTTTTAGCAGGTATATATTTTTATAATTTTTAAAATTTCATCTAACTGTAAATTAGTATCGGGGTGCGTAAGACATGTTTCTATATTTTTTTCACAATGAAAGTACATTTGGATTACGCTAACGTATACACACTCTAATTCAAATAATAATTAAGAATAACAAATTTTAACCTCGTTCTACTATCCGATTTATATGAAAAATATTATATTTCGAGCGAGAGAATAACCGTGTCGACCTTATTTTCATGTTACAAAAATATGTATGGAGGGGGGTCACAAGGGTGGCCAAAATTATAAGTAGTCCATAAATGTCAATTTCAAACATAAATAATTCAATTAGTTTTAAATTAAAAAATTAAGGAATTACAATTCCACTCAGTTCATTATTTAGGTTACTCATTTTTCTCACCATTCTAGGCTCAAATACATCCACCTATAATCCTTAAATAAAATAATCCCGGGCATTCATACTCGGATTTTATTTTTGACTAAAGATTTCGATCTCGGACACCCTTTCGTAGAAAATTCGTAACTAATTAAAAAAAATCAGAAAAATACAAAATTGACGGCCACGCATTCGTAACAAAAAGACCTATCTCCATGTCCAAAACCTAGGGTCGTTTGAAAGAGATCTCCACCTCGTTCAATGAGTTACTAATATCGATTGACAATAGCCTCAATTTGTTCAAACGAGCTTCTAACGAATCGATCGATCGACATCCTTAGGTCGATCTATCGATACATGAACAGGTGTTCTTCTCCGAAAATCATTTTCTCCATTTTCAACCCTCAAACCTCCATAGATTCAATCCAAACTTTAGCTCATTTGATACCCCGTATTTTTTACATCTATAAACAGGTTCTAACACAAATATAAATCATCAATCAACACTGATTCTTATTAAAACTTCTAGGGTTCACGAATTAGATTTTCTCAAAATTTCTTAAATCACAAATTCAGTTCGATTCAATAGTTCGAATTCAATGACAATTTCTATTGGGTTTCAATTCTAAACCATATTTTAATATCATATGATAGTATTCTCACATTAATTAAACATCAATTTCACCTTTAATGCTTGAATCCCCATAAAACCCAAATTTCACATGTGTCACCCTCCCAAAATAAATTTATCAACACATACTATAATATGAACATGAAATTATGCTATTTAAATCGAAAGAAAGTTTAATTACTTACCTTATTGGATTAGTAGCGTCTGATTTCACGTAGAAGAAAAAGAATCTGACAGAGCACACCTGAATCCCCTTTGAATTTGGTCTCTAAAGCCCTCTCTTTTTCTTTCTTCTACCTTCTCTCAATTTCTTGGGTTTTATCATTGAGTTATGGTTTCCTCTAACTCCAACGCTTAGGTTTAAAACTCTTAATCCCGTAACTAAGCTAATGGGCCAAGTCCAAATGACCCAAACACCCCCGTGTGGGCCCAGTTATGTCTGAAAAGGTTCCGATATCCAATTACTACCCCCGGATACACTATTCCAACTATCCCGACCCATCCAGAATCAAACATGATCTCAAAATCGCCATCTGAGTCACTCTATAATAAAAAAGTACTATATCGACCCCAAGTAGTCTATACCGACTCCCGATTGAGATAAAATATCGCCATATCACTATCACTCGCTAGCACATAAAATTAATAACTTACTATTCACTTAGTAATTATATTCCATAAATAATAACCATTATCTCTCTCGATAAATATTTTAATTAACACGTAATAATTAATATAATTAAATTGCCCCGGGACCTAATTACTGCCCCCCGAGTACACTATTTCGACTATCTCGACCCATCCGGAATCAATCGTAACCTCGAAATCGCCATCCAAGTAACTCTACAATAAAGTCCTATCTCAACCCCAAGCAATCTATACCGACTCCTGATTGAGATAAAATATCGCCACGTCACTATCACTCGCTAGGACGTAAAATTAATAACTTACTATTCACTTAGGGATTATATTCCATAAATATTAACCATTATCTCTCCCGATTAATATTGTAATTAACACGTAATAATTAATTTAATTAAATTATGGCACACATGTAATTTAAAGTACTCGAATTAAGTAACTATAAATGCTTAAGAATACGACGTGTTACATACTTCCCCCCTTACAAAAGAATTTTGCCCTCGAAAGTAGGATGTACCTGTGATGAATAACATTGGATACTGTTATCGCATATTCTCCTCACGTTCCCACGTCGACTCGTCAGCATTCGGGTGCCCCCACTGGACTCTAACCAAGGGTACCACCTTAGACCGTAGCTTACGCTCACTACGATCAAGTATCGCCAATGGTCTCTCCTCATAAGAGATATTTAGCTGTAAGTCGATCTCCTCTAATGGAACGTGCCAAAAGGTCATCTCCCTCCTCCGGTACCTCTTCAGCGATGATACGTAAAACACATTGTGAATCTGCTACAGATGCTCAGGTAGGCCCAGCCTATAAGAAACTGGTCCCACCCTCTCAATGATAAAAAAGGTCCCACATACCTCAACGCTAGATTCCCTTTCTTGTCGAACCTCATGACACCCTTCAAAGGTAGGTACTCGCAATAATTCGTGGCCACTCATGTCAAACTTCTAAACTTTGACTTACGATGACGTAACTCTCACTACGTTCCTAAACTATACAAAATTGAAGTAGATTAACTCAATCCTTGTCGATGGACCATAAATCATCTCGAGTCCGAGAAGTTTGTTATTCCCCACTCTTAACCAAACGAAATGTGGGAAAAAAAATTCCATGTGAAGCCTCAAAAGGTGTTGCACAGACAATAAACTACTACAAGGTATCACTTGTAACTTTACCAACGATAATTAATACTCCCAATTACCCACTAATCCAGAATATGCGTTTCTTGCATTTTTCAACATCATAGTCACCTCCCGTCTACCCATCAGCATAAGGGTGACATGTCTAGATCAAAATGTAACTCCATCCCCATCGCCTCCTGACACTATCTATCATAGGTGGAACAGAAGGGTTTCATCCTAAACCACAATAATAATGGGTGGCGCCTTGTTCCCACTCATTTCTCCTCTCTAATGAAATGTTTGCCATACTTTTTGATATTATAAGCCACTCCAAATAATAATAATTTTTCCATTTTGATCAATTCATCCCACAAACCCGAAGGAACTCCTAACCTCTCTGCGTATCCATCCCATCACTGGAATCATCAATCTATTACAAAATTCTTGGTTGGAACCTCGGACCAACACTTTCCCATCCATAAATCGTGCACTTGGAGTCAACTTCGTTGTATCTGACCTAACACCGAACCCCATGCCTAACGTTTCACATCACGTGGAACATTTTACTCCCCTTTTTGCGGGATATACCATACTCATTTCTCTTGCGTTTGCTCCAAACTGTTCATTTATTGGGCACTTTTTCTTCTGGTGGCAATCAACATCTCATTTATGCGTAGGACACTCTAGGCATATGATTAAATAAGACTCTACTATACTTTCCCAAGATTGTGGGGTCATCCCTTGTCAAGAGATATCTTTTTACATGTGTTCCCCCACCATTTTTCAACTCCCCTCGGTTGTGATAATTCTCCTTGATATATACATAGTCGAACTATCATCTTTTCTCAACGAAATTCAGTCCATCATATCATTCCACCTATGTTTCTAGATGCACCACCGGCATATAATAGAAACGTTTATAATCACCTCCCCTTATTTTGGATGATATTGGAAGTCAAACTAACCAGGGCGCCCATACACCCTATACCCCGTGCATAGTTGTACAAACATCATAAACGCCACATACGTAACATATTTATCTCAAGCTCAGCCCCCGCATTCTCGGCGTGGATATATCATATGGTTATTCATGATCACCCTACAAATATAAATTTAATTTCTTGAGATTTCCCCACCCATCAATTTGTGGTGCAAAAGTTTTCTTAGTGTTTCTTACACAGTACTACCCGACTCCACTGACATCTTAAAGTGTTTCCTCTACACGTTTAATAATTAACATTTAAAATTAATGCACTAACATCTAAAATGTCTCACCACTCCCAACGTTTATTAAGGTCCCTTCGTGTAACATCCCGCAATGAAACTTAAAAGAACTTTCCCCAATGCACTATTCCCTAGCATTGTCGATCATCGAAATCCGTGCGTCCAAAGCATATAACTAAGATATCAAAAATACTGTCTCCCGACACATAAATCAAATCGTCTATGACCACGTCTCTCAAGGTGTCACATGATACGGCGCTCTCAATATCATTAAGTTCTCAGTGTGTAAACAATAATGAGTTAAATCTCTTCGCTCAACGATAAACTCGATATACCCTGAATCACATCAGTAAAATTCCCCACGCATTGGAATCAAACGTAACGAGACAACTATACTCACCAAAGTCTATGATATAATAAAATATATATGAAGGATCGACCCTCTTTCATGTGAAGCCTCGCAAGTCTTACCATATAATTTACTACCGCTCAAACCCTCGATATCCAGTCACTACACAAAATAATAATATGCTCTCCTCTCAATACCCTCATAAGGAGGAAAAACTACCACATAGTGTAAAACATCCTCTTATTGTCCACACCTGCTCCCCTGGAGATGGAACAAAAGAGATCCCCTATACTCATCGATAAATATATACACACTATAGTAACATTAACGATACCTCTACTTAACCCATTTCACATGTGAATCTAGTACTAATAAACTACTGTAACTCGCTCGTGTCACACAAAACAGACCCCAATCAACCCGGGATAAAACTTATACTTTTAATTGCCAAAAGCATTGGCAGTTCAAATGGTTTCTTGACATAACTCCCTCATCCCAACCGAACTAAAAAACTTCATATAACTGTTGCCCCTATTGGGCATCCCGTTCTTGTCCCCCAATTCATTGCGGATAAGATCCACACATATGTTCCTACTCTTTACACATAAGACACCTCTCTGTGTCATTCCCTTTTCTTTGGCCCCACTAGCCATGTCGGGGTTATCCTTCTCATGGACATGGTAGTCTTAACCCTGATTGCTACCCATGTTGACCCTTTGGCTCTGCTAGCCCTATGGGACTCGTTGTTGGCCTTAACGTTCCTGACTGGATCCACTGTCATCTGATAGGAATTCTATTAATCTCAATCATTAAAATGGGTCTGATACTGGGTATCCCCTCCTATGGTGCCTCACTATCACCGTTTAATCCAATCTTGCCCTTCGATTAGATTCTCCAACTCTCTTGGATCCCTTCTCACAAAAGCATTGATATCAAATTTTAAACCTACGACATCGACGACAATGGTACCAGTCGTGTAAGCCGTATTTCCCTATCCATGCTTGTATATTCTACCCATGATTTCATTATTAATTTACGGACCTTTTTATTCTCCGTATCCACCTCATCGGGTACAAAGTTTGCTAAACACATCAACTTTCCTTCATGACCGACCACTGTACAGCCCTTCTGAAATAAGTATTTAATTTTCCTTTACCTCTCTGTTTAAATAACTGATAAGAGGATTTGCGATCAAACCGCACCCCAGATTCCTCGTTATTCATGTTATCTCTCCATGGTTGTGGTGGCTGACTCCTATCACTACAATGTCACTTCTATGAGCAAAATTTCTCTCAAAATTTAATCATGAGTGTCACTGCACTCCACCCTACACAATTGCCTTTGGATTATCTCCTTCCATTGACCCAACACATTCCCTATCTTCCCCGAATCCTTACGGATGGCTCTTCGAAAGAGTTACTCTGACTCCACCCTTTTACCAACTACGCTGGATGAGTCTGAATTTGTACTACCACTTTCAATGATAGTGCTTAGGGAAACAATGGAGCCCTAATAATTATCCTAATGTCTAAAAAATAATCATAGTAACTTCTATCGCAGTCACCATTCCCAGAATATTCCATGGCTTCTGCTGAGCCACTTCCTCTGTAGTCCTTCTAACAGCCCTAGCTGGTTGTCCAAAATTATTCGGTGTACGAAGCCCAATCAAACTCGTATATGAATCGCATCAACTATACTTAATAGCAGGAGAACGTAAGTCGCATATGTAAAGGAATACAACAATCCTATAATAAGGATGTATATCAAAGAACACTGCGCTGAAACATAAAAAGCCATACAAATCCCATAGACACTAGAACCTGATGCTCTGATACCATATGTGATACCCCGCCTATTAAAATACCAGGTACCCAGCTCTCTATCAAAATAAAATGTTAGTCTCATTGGGCTCATTCTTAGCATCACTGTAGATTTTTTTTTTAAAGTTACTGACCACCTAGTAATTAAATAGATAGGTACCAAATTTTATCTTTCATTAAATTAACAACATGCGGAAATAAAATAACAATCAAACCATCCACACAAATAAAATCTGAATTCAACACACAATAAATATATAAATAAAAAAACCAAATAAACTATTGGTTCTCAATAATAGAATCCAACAATAAATTTGAAATAATAAACTGAATACACAAAGTCTATTGAATAAACTCAAATACTGAATCTGAGCGGTGACATGCCCAAGTAAATACGGAATGAAAATTCCTAAACTAGGAATGAATAAAAGGAGCATTTATAACAAGATCATGCAAGCCTCCACAATTGCTGCAGCTACACATTCCTGAATAGAATCCTCAAGTTGGGCATCCCTGTGGCTGGATGCCAAAAATGTTTTGGAAAAGTATTTTGATATGGGTTAGAGCCTGAGTAAAATATTTTGAAAATATTTAGCAAGCAATTAAAATGCAATGATTAAATATGATTGAACATTTTCCATATTTAAAATGGTGTCGCACTCTCTTGAGCAATAACTCACCCCACATCTAATGTGCACACCTATACCCAACTAGTTGTGTTATCCCACCTATGTATACTTGTTACACTTCTCTCTATCACACTACTCTACCCGAGTATTTCTTACCTTGATTTGTAAGTTATCTACTCATTAACTTATTTAATCATTTTAACTTCGATTACTTATATAACATTCAGACTTGTTACATATAAATCACCAATCAATCATTTAACGTTCACGCTAGTTATATCTAAAATACAATAACACTTTATGTATTAAATCCTTATATAATTATATGCCCATTATATACATATTAGTATACTACAACATTCACACACATGTCGCGTATACTAAGCATCCATTCCTGAGTAATAACTCACCGGAAGCTTTCTCTAATATGCTACCACCTCAAGTACACTCAATCCAACCTAGATACCATAAGACGGTTAACTCGCACCGAATTAGTTAATAAAATGGTAAGCATAGTGGAGGCGGTCATAGTTCCCTGAGAGTGAGACCGAATTATACCTAAAACGTCTCACCTCGAAAAGAACACATAATAAATATCGGACGCTATGACTCGGGGACTATACTCTCCCTACATTCACTAGCCAGAGGATTCACGCACATCGCGCAACCTTCTATGATAGCACTAGAGGGGTATGTATTCACATAAATATCTAATAACGATATTTATAAAGCACACAAGCATATATATATATATATATATATATATTCTATCACACTATCCGTATATATATAAATAAAATAATATCCGTCTAACCTGTGCCTAACTCCCGTAGCACTAGCCCGTTGTAAGGACATGATTTATAAATGTCTGGGGTAGAATCAAGGAATTTTTTAAGTTTTCTAGATCACAATTTAGTATGTCTGATACCGCTACATTTGGCACGTCTCCACGATCATCCTCAATGGCCTTGATCCGAATCAATGCATCCATTATCTTCGTACGCGTCATGTCTCAAGCATCGTGCTCTTCAACCGTTTTCACTACTCCACGTATTTATGGTAAAATAATTTTAATTGGAGTTTTTATTATTTTCATAAATATTTAGGAATATTTTTAAATAAATTTTGAAGTCTGAAAAAGGTTTATCACGTAATATCTTTTTTTTTAAATGAAAGGCGTTTTTAGACATGTCACTGATATCATTCAAATGACATCGTATGTCATTCGAACGAGAGCTCTTTCATTCAAACGTCATCGTACGTCGCTCGAGCGACTCACCGCCTCAAATTGCATATTTAAACAGTTTACATTCTACACGTTTTTACAAATCTGCACATCTTCGTTTTCTGCATAATAGTAGTAGTCTTCATACGTCGTTTTTTAAGGTTTTCATAACTTTTTGATTCACAAAAAATTCCCAATCCTTTATGTTAATCCACTAAAGCCCAAAGAAGATTGTTCTACTCATCTGGAGTACACTTGTGGAGAAGAAGAAGCTTTTTCATTGTTGACCACTTAGAGTTCTTGCGGGACCTCTTGTTGACGACATCGAATCGATGCCTACGGGTATTTTGTATGTCACTTGTATTTTCATCGTAATCCGTGTAAACCAATATTTACAAATTATAATGGAAATAAGATGGTTTTTCCCCTGATGGAGATTTTTCCTCAGTTGTGATTGTCTTGCAAGGTTAGATTATTTCAGTAGACAATCACGCTTGTTTGCAAGAGTTTGGACTTATTGGAACTGAAATTGGAATTTAATTTAATAATTTAACATTGATTGCTAGCGTACTCTCAAATTGGTATCAGAGCCGATTACACAATTTTACTGTGTAGTTTTTTCGCAAAATTTTTCTGGATATCAATTTTGTTCTAAAAATCAATCTTTAAAAAAGCGCAACTTCAATGGAAAATTTATATAACAGAGTACCAATTTTTACGAGTCAAATTACGCATATTGGAAAGCCCGTATGAAATCTCACTTAAAGGCCATAGATGAACGTGTTTGGGTCGTGTGTAAAAGAGGGTGGACGCCTCTGACTGTCATTATAGATAACGTAACTACCGTAAAATTTGTGACTATATGGACTGATGATGAATTTAAATGGAGCACATATAACTCACGTGGGCTTTGTGCCATTTCTAGAGCCGTCACACCTGATGAGTTCCGACGCAACATGACATGTACCACATCTAAAGAGGCATGGGATTATCTGCAACTTACCCATGAAGGCACTAATGCAGTGAAAGGATCTAAATTGCAAAACTTAACTACAAAGTTTGAAACTATCACCATGCATGAAAATGAGTGTTTCGATGAATTTTATGCATGCTTGTGTGATATCGTGAACACTAGTTTCAACTTAGGTGAACACATTCCGGATGCTAAGGTAGTTAAGAAAATTTTGAGATCATTGCCTAAGAGATTTGTCCCCAAAGTCACTGTGTTAAATTCATTGCGTAATTTGAGTAGGCTGAAATTAGAAGAGTTAGTTGGAGACCTATATGTAACACCCCGCCCGCCCGGGGAGAGCGAACGGAGCGCTAATACGATAAAATAAATCCAAATCCACAAGTGACAAGGTATAGAGCATCTAAATAAACCCACAATAATATAAATCCACTAATCTATCTCTTCAATTACAACAAGTCTCTCGAATAAATACAACATCTAACTCGAAAAATAAAATAAAAAATCTCCAATGCTCTATACAACAAAATAAATAATACAAATCTTTCCCAAACAATCCTCGCTAAAATCAATCTCCATAACTCCCCAAAATCCGCGCTAACCTGCCACTAAAAGAAAATATGGGGAAGTACACAATACGACTAGAAAGATGCTCAACAAATATATTAACGATGAACAAAGCGTAACAACACGAGTACGAATATTCAAATCAAAATGCAAATCTCAAAGCATTTATCAATATAATTTCTCAACAACACTTTAACTGGGTCACCATGCCTCACCACATCCGTATATGCTTTATCAAGCCATAGCCCGGGAAACAAGAATTTTGGCGGGTGCCCAACATCCGTGCCATATTAAAATCTCATGACAACGTGCTCATCAACAATATAATTATACCACATGAATCAAAATAATTTCAACAATTATTTTCCAGATTTCAATGAATTTATCAATTCAAATATGAGTTCAATTAAACAAGAATTCAGAGAGAATGACACTCGCGAGATTTAAGGAGCATATTGTGTAAAACCCCATACCTCAAACCATGATGAGAAACCAATGATCACATCCTCAAGTTCAACACAAAAGATCTACAAAAGCTTCTTCAATAAACTCCAACAAAATAGCCCCAAGAACACCTCTAATCTAAGGTTGGAACTCACAAATCTCAAGGGCCAATGTGTATATAAAAAGAAGAGGAATATAAAATATATTTGCTGCCAAAATTTGTGCCAAAAGTATCTTAAAAGGGTTGCCCATGACTCATTTTATAATGCAAAGAAATGAAGAGTTGGAAGCCAAAAGACTCTCTTAAATAAGGCAAAGAAATGAAGAGTTGGAAGTCAAAACAATTCCAAGAGTTAAAAACATTTTAAAATCATTTTAAAATTCGTTTTAACTCCGATTTCGAAACCGTTTGAAATTCTCGCCTTTAAAATAATAACCAACATATTTGAGCAATAAAAAATAATTTTATCAAAAACTTTATTTTCCTCCATTTTCCAAAAATTAATTAAAATAGCCAAAAATTACGCGAGTTGTTACACTATAGACCTATGAAATCGACATGTTCCCAAACACGCTAAATCAAACGACAAAGGGGAAACTCTTAAAGCTTGGGACAAAAAGAGTGAGGGGTCGGTGAAAAAGATAGGTGAGTCGTATAAGAAAAGAGAGGAAGAGATGTCTGATTCTGATTCTGATTTTGACTTAGACAATTTAGTCCTATTTACTAAAAAATTTAAAAAATTTCTCAAATTAAAGAAAAATAGGAATTTTAAAGATTAAGAGAATTCTGAGAAAAATAAATCTAAAAAGAAATTCGAGAAAGATAAAAAAGACACCCCTAAGAAAGAAAGTGGGAGATGCTTTGAGTGCGGAGGTAGAGGTCATAGGGGGTTTGAGTGGGCAACTAGTTTGAAACGTCTAGAACAATCCAAAGCTTCGTTAAATACCACCCTTAATGACAATAGCAAGGTCCAGTCGGTGGATTCTGAAGACGAGTCACCGCATGAATGTAACTTCACCTCATTCATGGCTAATCATGTGAGTACTGACAGTGATGCTCATGATGATGAGGATGCAAGCTCACAGGGACACCTCGACAGTGACCTCGAGACATCGGTGTGA
Organism: Sambucus nigra; assembly: GCA_949130495.1. Lineage (NCBI taxonomy): Eukaryota > Viridiplantae > Streptophyta > Magnoliopsida > Dipsacales > Adoxaceae > Sambucus > Sambucus nigra. Next base: position 27,467,135 of record OX422224.1, on the reverse strand, counting down.
GCAAGGGGGAGGAAGAAGCAAGTGAGAGCGAGAGTGATCTCCGACGCGCATACGCTAATTTATGTGATGATACTTTCAAGACTAAAAAGCGTAACAAATCGTTAGCTCTTAGGATAGCAGCGTAACAAAGTATTATCCATACTAACTTATTTAAACCAATTCCCATTTGATACCATATAACAATCTCACCACTTATATTAATTATACATTTACACCATGTATATATATTCGTATATGATTATGCACTATATATACGTATAACTATATCTCAATATTCACACGCATGTCGGATATAAATGCTATCACCCAACGCGTAGGAGGCGGTCATAGTTCCCCCCGTAAGTATCTATTCCATACCATAACGGCCCACCCCTAAAAACAGACGCTATGACCTGGGGAATATACTCTCCAGGTATTCGCTAGTCAGGGGACTTACCCACATTGCACAACCACCTAAGATAGCATTAATATTGGTATGCTTTACTATAAATATTATTCACACAAATATTTATATATCATATATATACTACACATTACCGTATATATATATATATATAGGCTACCGGTATACTTATGTCCATACACAAGCCTAAAACATGTAAGCCTATGGTCCGACTTAATTTCAATTAATTTTCATTAGTTTGGTGTCACCCTACGAAGTATACCCGAACTCTCTATCTCTCGACCCGAAATTCAATAGTTTCAATCCATCATTCAATTAAGTCTACTCACTTAATTAACAAGGTTACAATTCACTAAATCTTGAACCTTAAATCTTCAAATTCATTAATACTCTAATTAATTCAAGGGTAAGTACTCATAAATTAAACCTTAAATCATACCCAAAAATTCTGAAATCAACTTAAGCAGAAACTGTGAACCTCCAACACGTAACAGGTCTGAATCAGGGGAAACCAGAAATCTGACAGACTTAACAGGTCGTTCAAACGATAAGTCCTGACGTTAGAACGACAGTGGCTCTCGTTTGAACGATATATCAGGTCGTTCGAATGACCCTGGTAAAATCTTCTTCTCTCACTTTTGTCCAGAAAATCCAGTCTGCCATTAACACCTTTTAAACCTTCATTATGTACAGATTTCTTCTTCAAAACGTCCCCAAATTCATCATAAATCCATACTTTTATCATATTCAATGTAACCCCAACAATTTCATCAATTAGGGCATCAAGTCATCAAATCTTAACACCTCTCTAGATTTGTAAATTCCCAATTAAAGAAATCTCAAATTTCTCATAAACACAAACCCTAACATATTAAATTGATTCCCACGTACTTTAATATGAATAGGTAAATACAAATTAATAATTGTAAATTAAACCACTTGCCTTAATTTGTATATCCAAGCCTATGGATGAAGATGTTGGATTGAATTCAAGGGTCTCCTCTTATTCTTGAAGCAATCACCCAAAAATCCTCAAATTCTCTTCTAATGGCTCTCCTTTTAAGCTCTCCCCAATTTTAGTCTTCTAAAATGACTTTAAGTTGCCTTACCCCTTTACAACTTGGGTTAAAAACTTTAATCTTATTTTTGGGCTTGTGGGTCTCCTTAACAGGGCCCAAACTCTTTATTTTGTGCTCAATTATGTCTTATTAAGTTTCAAAATCCAATATATACATATGGCCACTCATTTCCAACTATTTCTACCCATTCGGACTCAACCGTGCACTCAAAATCATCATCCAGGTATATTTATAACATTCTCCAAATCTTGACCTCAAAATGTGACACACAAAATAATCCAATTACTAAGTCCTCAATTCGCCAAATTAATAAATTCCTCAAATTTAAAAATTTCCCAAATCACGAATTTAATTCCTCCAATTAAAATAAATTCTCTTTCTCTCAAATATAATTTAATTAAAGGTCCTTTTACGGGTGTTACGTAGTTCGAATGAGAGCTTATTTCGTTCAAACGACAGCATATGTCGCTCGAACGACCCACCGCCTCAATTTACGTATTTAAAAAGTGTACATTCAAATCACTATCCAAAAAGATTTTTTTTTATTTTTTATTTTTAGAAAAAGCCAAAAAGATTTTGTTCATATAAAAAATTTTGAAAAACACAAAATGTTTGTATTTTATTTACACCATTTATGGATGAACATTTAAGATAAGCGTAGTCACAACTTCATTCCATATTCCACGTGACTGTTTGATAATGATTCGAGATGCTACATCAATTCATCCATGTGCTTTACATTGTTTGGAGTATTTGAGATGTGATTAGTGATATCTTCTACATGTTTGGCTCCTTATTTCCTTTATTGCACACATGCACGGAATTATTTAAGTATTGTACTTGTCTATCACATATTGAATTAAGTGTTTTCATTTCAATTTTGTCTATACACAACCAAAATGCGATAAAGCTTGGCAAGATAATAGTGCTTGTAAAAATCGTTTATCATGAGGATTTAATTCCAACAAAATATAATAAGTGAATCACGGGAAAGGGCTACGATAGTTGAAAATTAACTCGTTGAGAAAGCCACCATTTGAAAAAAAGCCCGAAAAAATTAAATGGCAATAAAAATAAAAATATGTCAAATCAAATGGGCCAATAGGTTTTAGTTTCATCACCTCAAAAGAAAAATATAATGTATAATTATTTATGAAGGAGTTTGGTTGGAAAGGACTGAAAAACAGGTATGCTTGTCCTTGAAAGTAATGAAAAAGCGCTTTAAACGTTTTGGACGTTATTGGTGTGGAAATCACTTTGAGCTTTGATTTGCTGATTTGATTGAGTTAATTTCTTTTAATTCCATAATTTTTATACCTAAGGAAGATGTTGAGTTCATTAATTAGGAATATCCAAAATTCATCGTGCACATATGTTATGATTGTAATTATTGATTTTTCTGTCGAATTTGTTCACATCCCTACATTTTCGCTATCACCGACTTGGTTGTTTTGGTGTTATTTCTTGGTGTGATTTTTTTTTTTACTTTGAAAAATTAAGAAAGAGAAAGTTTCTTACCTGGTGACATTGTCCATTTGCATTTACTTTGCGTTCTTCATGTCTGTCTATTTGGGAACATCATAAAAAAGGGAAGAACGAATTATGAGGGAGAATTTTTATTTGTTCTCATAATGATTTTCTTGCTCATAATTGATATTTATTTTTGTTTATCATTATATTTCAAATTGTTGTGCGTCACGGGTATTTTCTTCTTGTCTCAAGTGTGTAAATATCAAATTTGAGAATCATTTTTGCACACCTGATGATGACAAAGAAATATTGAAGACTTAAAGATTTGAAGATGATCAAATTTTGTGAAGACACGCATATAGTATTTCCAATTTTCAGTTTTAATGGGGATATTAAATTGTATGTCATTTTAGGCAGCATAATTCGAATTTTTTAAGTATGTACCGGCATAGACATAGGAGGAGGTTTGTAAGGACGTGATTTATAAATATCCGGGGTAGAATCTAGAAAATTTTTAAGTGTACTAAATCAAAATTTAGTATGTCTGACACCACTACATTTGGCAAGTCTCCATAATCATCCTCGATGGCCTTGATCAGAATACATGCATCCATCATCTTCATACGTGCACCATGTCTCAAACATCGTGCTCTTCAACCGTTCCCACTACTTCACGTATTTATGGTAAAATAATTTTAATTGGAATTTTTATTTTTTACATATATAGTTGGGAATCTTTTAAAATAAATTTTGAAGTCTGGAAAATGTTTATCACGTAATATTTTTTTTAAAAAGAGGCATACTTAGACACATCACTGATATCGTTCAAATGACATCTTATATCGCTCCACCGCATCAAATTGCGTATTAAAATAGTGTACATTCTACACATTTTCCCAAGTCTGCACCACTTCGTTTTTTGCATAACAGTAGTAGTTTTCAAACTTCGCTTTTGAAGGTTTTCATACCTTTTTTATTCACAAACAATTCCCAATCCTTTATGTGAATCCTCTAAATCCCAAAGAAGATTGTTCTTCTCATTTGGAGTACACTTGTGGAGAAGAAGAAGAATTTCCATTGATGACCACTTGGAGTTCTTGCAAGACCTCTTGCCGACGACATCGAACCGATGCCTGCGGGTATTTTGTATGTCACTTTGTATTTTCATTATAATCCATGTAAATCAATATTTACAAATTATGGTGGAAATAAGATGGTTTTGCCCCTAAGGGGGATTTCTTCCTCAATTATGATTGTCTTGCAATCTTAGATTATTTCATTAGTCAATCACGTTTGTTTGCAAGAGTTTGGACTTATTGGAAGTGAAATTAGAATTTAATTAAATAAGTTTAACATTAATTGTTGGCGCACTCTCACCCGTAATATCCGAGTCTACATCCCCAACTCTTATTTATTTTAATTTCATATCCATTAAATAATTTAAAGTAGCTTCACTTTCTAATATACCCGGACTCACCCAACCGATTCGTAATTAAATATTTATGAATTTATTTCCCTCAAATCATTATTTAGGTTCCTCTTTTTTCTTACCAGTCTAGGCTCATATACATCCACCTATAATCCCTAGGTAAAATAATCCCGTGCATCCATACCCGGATTTGATTTTTGACTAAATTTTTTTATCTCGAACACCCTTTCGTAGAAAATTCATAACTAATAAAAAAATCAGAAAAATACGAAACTGGCGACCATGCGTTCATAACGAAAAAAATCTATCTCCATGTCCAAAACCTAGGGTCGTTTGAACGAGATATCCACCTCATTTGAACAACAACCTCAACTCGTTCGAACGAGTTTCTGACAAATCAATCGATCGACATCCTTAGGTCGATCTATCGATACCTGAACAAGTCATATTCTAGAAAATCATTTTTCTCCATTTTTAACCCAAAGCTCCATGGATACATCCCAAACTTCAATCCAATTGATACCCCGTGTTTATTACATATATAAACAGGTTCTAACACAAATATATATCATCAATCATCATTGTTTATCATTAAAACTTCTAGGGTTCACGAATTGTGTTTTTCTCAAAATTTCTTAAATCATAACTTCAATTCGATTTAATAATATTAATTCAACAACAATTGCTACTGGGTTTCGATTCTAAATCATATTCTAACATCATATGATAGTATTCTCACATTAATTAAATATCAATTTCACCTTTAATGCTTAAATCCCAAAAAATTCAAATTTCACATATGTCACCCTCCCAAAACGAATTTATCAACACATACTATAATATGAACATGAAATTCTGCTATTTAAATCGAAAGAAAGTTTAATTATTAGCCTTATTGAATTCGTAGGGCCTGATTTCACGTAGAAGATGATCAATTTGATAGAGCACATATGAATCCCCTTTGAATTTGAGCTCTAAACCCCTCTCATTTTCTTCCTTCTCCCTTCTCTCAATTTCGACGGTTTTCTAATTGAGTTATGGTTGCCTATAACTCCAACACTTAGGTTTAAAACTCTTAATCCCGTAATTAAGCTAATGGGCCAAGCCCAAATGACCCGAACACTTCCGTATGGGCCCGATTATGTCTAAAAAGTTCCCGGGACCCAATTACTACCCCTGGGTATACTATTCCGACTATCTCGACCCATCCGAAATCAACTATGTTCTCAAAATTGTCATCCGAGTCACTCTACAATAAAGTCCTACCTCGATCCCAAGTAGTCTATACCGACTTCCGGTTGAGATAAAATATCGCCTTGTCACTATCACTCGCTAGGACGTAATATTAATAACTTACTATTAACATAGTAATCATATTCCACAAATATTAACCATTATGTCTCCCAATTAATATTTTAAGTAACTCATAATAATTAATTCAATTAAATTACGACACACGTGTAATTTAAAGTTCTCGACTTAATTAAATATAAATGTTCAAGAATATGGGGTGTTACAATCATAAATCTTTCTAACTATTTGATCTCCTTCTCTTTCATGGACATTAGCACGTCCAATTCTTACTACGGCCTATCCAATCAAACAAAGCACAAATACCAACACAATTTTCACGAAAATACAATAACTATAATTTATTTTTTTAGACACAGAAATACCTACTCTATCCCAGTCTATTATAACTATTGGGGGGGAGGGGGATCCTGTTACGATGCTAGTGAGACTCGAATCTTGGAGGATCTAAGGTCAAATAAATCAAATTTTATGACTATTCTAATAAATTATCAAGTATTCTCTAGGTTGTCCCGGTATCCTAAAGTTATTTTCCTTGATGACTATATGTAAGATTCCATCTCAAAATAAAAATATATGTAAGATTCCTTAAGTGGTCATAGTCTCCTAGTGTTATTTTTCCCTCCAAATTAAACGAAAGATTGGTGGAAAGAAAATATAACAAAACCCCACAAACATATAAGCTGTAAGATATGTAATTGTAATCTATATTATACCTCTGATACAATATTATTAGAGGTACAAATATCAAATAATGTATAAATACCATTTAATGTATCTTCGCTTTTAAAATCTATATTATCAATATTATTATAATCTATAAAACGAAAGATTATAATGAAGTCTTTTGCCTTCTGTTTATTCTCATCCCTTATACGACTTTGATCATGATCAGAGGGTGTGGGCCTGTGTGACTGAAATTGGTGTCAGATTTCACCAGGTACGAAATTTTACAATCTTATTTGATACTACAAATATATATGTATTTTTATAGTAACATGCACTATTTTTTATGCTTTTATTGAATTTGTTATCCGTTTAAAGTTGAAGCAAAATTATGGGATAGTTTAATTTCTTCAAAATTAAACTAATAGATTTCATACTCCACACATAAGAGTTGTGACGGAAATTATAAAAATCAAACTATTGAAACTTTACTCATGATTATGGAAAATTGAAAAACTCATATGAAGTTAAAAGAGGCACAAATCGTTAAAAGTTTTCATTCTATCTAACTTTTGATACATTATTAAAATTGTTTTTATCTCCCCACTAAAGGAAAAATAAGTAAGAAAAATGTTCAGAATTTACATTATTTTTAGTTTACGCCATCTCGAAAAAAAATTTGCAATCAATTAAAAATGAATATTTAAAGTTTTTTATTCAAAATATTGGTAACCAAACCGGAGTTTAGTATTTCCCAGTGCTAAGAGCAACCCTTACAGGTAGTCCAAAAATACACATTACTAGTTCAAATTTGTCCAGTAAAAAACAACAAAATTGCTACGCGTATAAGATAAAATACACTAGTTACACCTAAAACGTCGCCGTTTAAAAAAATAATTTCTACCGCGGAACATGATGTTCCGTTTAGAGTTTTGGGGAAAAAGGTTAGGCGGAACATCATGTTCCGCTTAAGACTTTAAACATTTTGCCTATTTAGCCCACAAGTCTCTCTTTATTAAATAATACCCCTATTTAGCCCACAATCCTTTAAACAATTTACCTATTTAGCCCATAAGACTATTATTTCTTAGTCCAAAAATTAATAATAATAATAATTGAGGCAGATAAAAAATATCCGTTGCAATATAAATTTTAAAGCCGTTGCAATACAAAATGAAAATAGCAAGGTACAAAATGGAAATAGGGGTAATTGGGTGACATGCCTAGGCGGAACACTGAAGGCTTTTTTTTTTTTTTTTTTATAATTCTTGCGCAGAACATGATGTTCCGCTTAAGGGTGGATCCCATAAAAAAACAACTAGTGCAATGCTAAATTTGTTATTTTATACGGTAGCAAATTGTAAATTTAGACATTTACGGTACCATAGCATACCTCTTTACCTCAAATATACACTTTCAACATACCCATAGGGTTGCTCGAAGTAATGAAATATCAGTTTAATTATATAAAAAATGTAATGAATAAAAACTATGAAAATTAGAAGACAATCACCTATTTTATGTCTTATGCATCATGGGCAACCACCCATATCGAATTTCTTCAACTAATAACCCTTTTAATGGTAGAAGTGGTATTGACTTAAACCAAAGGACAAGATTATACTGGACAAGAGATCTAATAGGTGAGGCATATGAAGCAAAACAATATGTGGTTTGTGTTTCTTTATCTATATGTTGTACACATCAATTAGTTGGTTATTATATTTCAACTTCCTTTGTTAATGCACTCCTTTAGGCAATTGTATTTATTTTCAATGTAATTATATGGTATTTGAGATGTTTAATATTAGTTTGTAGATATATTCCTATATAGTTAGTTTATAAAAGGTTGTGTGTGTCTGTATATATTGGAACATAAATATATGAATCATTTAATTATATTCTTTCTACTTTATTTGCTGATGTTGAGTTTAGACTTGACAAAATGAGGCACGACACGAATCGACATGAAATTATAAGTTAATGGGTGTACCCTTAATGGGTTCGGATCATATCAGTATCAACCCGATAAGACACGATAGTTAACGAGTCGGGTTAGGATTGACCCTCTTCACCCGATAAAACCCGTTATGACTCATTAATTTAAGTAAATAAGATATACTTTTGGAACTTATAAATAATTTATGTAGCATAATGTTAATTTAATCATAATGAATTTTACTAAATGAGAGATTTGGTAATATCAATGAACTAATGGGTCTATTTGGGTTCAACAATGAGATAATATGTCAACTTTTATACAATTAAAAATAATTCATTATCTTAATAGGTACTAACGAGTGAACACGACACGACATGATAATATAACGGGTCGGGTTTGGATATGATTTTTTCACACGATAAAAAAATCACATGTTTAGACACGAACCCAATAAAACCCGCACATGATAAAAAATGATACGAACACGACTCAACACGACCCATTGATAGGTTTAGTTGGGTTAGTATTTAAATTTTATTCTCTATAGTTAATTATTGTATAATATACTTTAAAAACAAAATATATAAAATTGAATGTGGTTTTTTGTTAGTAGTTTATGTGAAAAATGTAAAAAAGTGTTTAATTTACCATTTCAGAACAAGAAGCTTAATGCATTCTTTTAAAATAGGCAACTATGATCGTATAGAAAGAAATTGTAAACAATTTAATGATTTTGAGGAGTGAAAAAATAATATTTGGATGAATGTAAATTAGATTTACTATAAATGGTCAAATAATATTTCGAAAATTGTTGAATAATTTAAATCTGGTTCAATTGTGGGAATTGCTAATAAAAAAGGTTGGGATTTTTTTTATCAAGGAGGTATTAGAAAATTTTTAAATGATTTAAATCAAAAATATAAATTATTAGTTCTTCCAAACATCGCTATTATATAGTATAGCAGACTTTTGGTGTTAGGTATCCGAAATACAAACTATATAATTTATTATAACGAATGTGAATGTCGAACATATTATTATTTTTCTTCTAATTCATTTTATTTGATTATTAGTGGAAGTCATATGTATTAACTACGGGCCACAGTAATGCAACAAGCAAATAGAGGTTGGTAATAATTCGATGTCGTGATTTTCACATCCCATTTATAAACGCCAGTACATTGCGCGGGTCGCATGCTACTTAACATAAACTCAAAACCCATCATAAATACATAATTACATGAATAATCCAGCACATTACAACAGGAAATATCCAAAATAGCAATGCTCAACCATACTCTCTTGTCTAAAAATATGCATGAGTTGCTACCAAGCATTAAATATTTTTAAAATTTAATCTTCTTTATCATACTCAAATCACACTTGAATCACATATGTGCAGTTACTAATTCATTAACAAACATGTTATTTTCTAACAATTATATAACTCACATATATTTTGACACCAAGATGCCTCATAGGTATACACAAACTTATCATGTATACATTACAAATATTCATGTCTAAACTCAAAATTTTTACGTATACATAGCAGATAAAATTACGTAGACAATATGACACACGTATAACATTCATAAACGGGAGCTTTCCGAATTATTTATCGGTAAATAAATTTTTTGTTACTCTAATTCAGTAACATAATTTTTCATTATTAAGGTTTCTCCGCTTTAGTGTACACCTCATATATTGGGTATACAAACCTACATTGAGGGTATCTCGCATACCTCAAATATATGAGTATACTCATTTAAAAATATAATAAAAAAAATATTTTTCAACGAAAATTGGTATAGATGATCTCTCTAATGGAGAGATCATTAACAAAACATTACAATAAAAAATTCAACTTGAAAATGGGTGATATTATAATCACAAATTTCAACGATTAAAAATGCACTTATTGATTTGATCTTCAAATCACCAACCTTTAAGTTGTATTTTGAATCAAACACTTTTTTATATGATATTTTCATCATGGAGATCATGAATACCAAATTTGGATGAAAATATATTTTTTATATTTTTTTGTGTATATTCATAGGTATGTTGTTATAAGGTATTTTGAAGAGCCTCGTTGTACAAGCATAATACGTGTATATATAATAAAATTTTATGTATAAATTAAAAAAAAATTGCATATTCATATATACTTTACAAAATTCCCCGACCACACTATTGAAAAAATCAAGTATACACTATTCATAGGACCCGCATTTAAACGATTTTTTTCATCGTGTCCTAAAAAAAAAGGGACATCTCAAGTCTTGACTGTACCAACCATTTGGTTATTATTATTTCACTTTAATCAACATTTTGTTATTCTTTACACTTTAACATCATTTTGACTTTTAGCGATGCAAAAATAAACTTGAAAGTGAAAAGGTGTCACTAAAATCAAAATGGCGACCAAAATCGGAAAGAAATGAAATGACAGCTACATTCAAATAATGATAATTAAATGGTGGGGTTAATTACACTTTGACCCCTTGAACTTCACCCTTATTTTCACTTCACCACTCCAACTTTCATTTTCTACATTAAACCTCCTGAACTTTTTACAATGAATCAAATTACCACAAAGCCCTTATGGTGTTATGTTCTAGACGAAAAACTGGTCATCTGTATGACACTTGAGGATATTTTCTTACGAAAATACCCTCACGTGCCATGCACATGACCAATTTTTTTTAATCTTGAACATAACACCTTTAGGGTATGTGATAATTTGATCATTTTTAAAAAGTTAAGGAGGTTTAGTGTAGAAAACAAAAGTATGGGGGTGAAGTGAAAATATGGACAAAGTTCGAGAGGTTAAAGTGTAATTAACCCTAAATGGTTTCTAAAGTCAAATTTACTCCAAAACTAAAGGAGTAAAATAAAAAAGAGGACAAAAAAGTCCTGTTTACAGTAGACATTTTCTAATAGGTCCCATCACAATATTATTTTCTCAATAGGTCAAATTTGTACACATAGTGAATATTCACTATATGTTTATAAATAGGACCTATTGGAATAAAAATCTTTTTTCAAGAGACCTGATAGAGAAAAAAAAGATGTTAAGACCTATTAAACTACAAACTTAGTAAACGAGACTGATTGATAAAAAAACTCAAAAAATATATATATATCAATAATAAGGCCAAAAAACAGCTCATATATCTCAAAATTGTTTTAATTTTGGTGAACAAATTGTGATTTTTTTACTTCAGGCAGTTTATACCTAGACACATGACAAAACAAATACTTTTCCAATAACATGGTCAGTATATATTCGGTCAAAATTATAAGGCTAATAAACAGATTAGACAAGAGGGTGGCAATTTGTAATTTTTAGCGGTGTTTCGGGATTACACGATACAGTATGATAAGAATTTTTTGGACGCGAGAACGACACGGATTCGTATTTTTTTAGTTAACACGAACACGATTCAAATAAAAACGACACGACACGAATAACACGATTTCTTAAATTTCACACTAAATTGAACTTAAATAAACACGATAACACAACTAATACGACTTGACTTCGTGTCAAAAATATTCGACACGAATACGACATATCGTCTCGTCTAAAATTATCAGCCTAGACACGGTGCTAACATTTGATTTATATAAACAATTTAGTTAGAACATAAATAAACACGATAACACAACTAACGTGACTCATAATTTTGACACGAACACAATATGACTTGACTTCGTGTCAAAAATATTCGACATGAATACGACACATCGCGTCTCGTCTAAAATTATCACCCTAGACACGGTGCTAACATTTTATTTATATAAACAATTTAGTCAGAACCTAAATAAACACGATAAGACACGTTAACACAACTAACGCGACTCATAATTTTGACACGAATACAATATGACTTGACTTTGTGCCAAAAATATTCGACACGAATACGACATATCGCCTCTCGTCTACAATTATCAGCCTAGACACGGTGCTAACATTTGATTTATAAAAACAATTTAGTCAGAACGTAAATAAACACGATAAGACACGATAACACAACTAACGCGACTCATAATTTTAACACAAACACAATATGACTTGACTTCGTATCAAAAATATTCGACACGAATACGACACATCGCGTCTCGTCTAAAATTATCAGCGTAGACACGGAGCTAACATTTGATTTATAAAAATAATTTAGTCAGAACATAAATAAACACGATAAGACACCATAACACAACTAACGCGACTCATAATTTTAACACGAACACAATATGACTTGACTTCGTGTCAAAAATATTCGACACGAATACGACATGTCGCGTCTCGTCTAAAATTATCAGCCTAGACACGGTGCTAACATTTTATTTATATAAACAATTTATTCAGAACATAAATAAACACGATAAGACACCATAACACAACTAACGCGACTCATAATTTTAACACGAACACAATATGACTTGACTTCGTGTCAAAAATATTCGACACGAATACGACATGTCGCGTCTCGTCTAAAATTATCAACCTGGACACGCTTTTACACCATCTGTATATAATATGGCTTCGCCCGGGCTCGAACCGGAGATCTTCAGTGTGTTAGATTGACGTGATAACCAACTACACCACGAAACCAGATTTCTTTTAACTGATAATATATTATAGATGAATGAATTTGACTTTATATAATAAATATATTCAACGCTGTTTAATTCTCATTTTTATCTCTAGTACAAAGCCCCACGTTCTCTCTCCTCAATCTCCAACTTAACTGGATATCTTTATTCTATGTATGGTTATTTTTTGGTTTATTTTGACAAAACCGAGTTAAATAATACGATATTTGACTTAATTTTAATATTTCAAAATAATTAAAGAATACATCAATTGCATGCAAATTGGCAGTTATATTATACAACTCGATACGTTTTTCCCGTGCAAATCAATATTTTTTATGAAAGTAATGTGATGTATTTTTATAAAAATTAGGATTAAATCGAATACAGTATTTCAATTTTCTCTTCTTTGTCCCAGTCTTTTATTAACCCTAAAGTACACCACGAAACCAATTGTGTGTATAGTTTTAATATTTTAGAACGGTACATAATGGGATTTTTTTTATGTTAGTTGTATTGTCTCGTGTTTTAAATGGTTCGCGATGCGTTAGGTACGAAAAATTAGGACTGAATTTGACTTCATACAAATAAACACCATTTAGGCTGTTTGATTCTAATTTACTTCTCTGCTACAAAGCCACGTATTCTCTCTTCTTTATTCTGTGTATGGTTATGTTTTGGGTTATAAGGAAAAACCCCATATATATAATATGATATTTGACCTAATTTTAATATTTGAAAAGAAATAAAGATGACATCAATTACATGTAAATTGACAATTATTTCATACAAATAGACACGTTTTTCCGTATAAATCAACATTTTTTTATAAAATCGATGTGATGTCTAAATATTTATAATAATTGAGATTAAATCGTATATCATAATTGAATGTTGTCCCATTCTTTTATTACCTCTAAAGTGCACTATTCGTATTTTTCAAAGTTGTTTTGATTTTTCCAAGACATACGGGGGCGGACCCACCATAGGCCGAGGTGAGGCGGCCGCCCCAATTTAAATTTAAAAAAAAAATAGTTCTTTTTGGTAAAAATTCAAACTTAAGGGTTATCTCTTATTATTTACAAAGCTGAGGATGTAAGTGTGTAATTAATAATAAAAAATAAAACTAAAAAACGTTTCAAACACGCGCACGTTTGGGCCAAAACCTTACCTCATTTCCTCTCTTCTCTAAGCACCCACCGAGCAGCTACTAATTCACTCTCACTAGCCCTCTCAACCGAACCGCTCAATCGAACTAGGCTCTCAACCTCACCGGACCTCTCAATCGGACTTCTCACACCGAATATAAAACAACATGTATGTTTTTTTACTAATTGCTCTATGCAAAGTTAATCAATCTTCCAAATTTTTGCTTGTTTAAAACAACCCACCTCCTAATTCTATTGTTGCCTGTTTTATATACACTTAAGTCACAAAATAATCTTCCAAATTTATGTTCACAGACACAGACAATTTGTTTTATATGTGTAATTAATTAAAATACTAATGTTTTTTTATATATGCATATTTTTTAATTTAGCTTTTTTTTAAAAAGGTATTTTTAAAATTAAAATCCCTATTTTATGTATGTATAATGTATTCCCCTAGATTGAAATTGGTGTAAATATAGAAAGTCATGGAAAAAAAAAATTAATGGAAAAATGGAGACAACACACAAACCGTTAGGGTAATATTATCTTGAAGTATAATAAAAAATACCCACGAACAAAGTAGGAATTCAAATTTAGTTATTTAATACCTCAACATTTTTATGATTAAAAATTGCAAAAAAAAAAGGTAAAAACAACCCAAAAAAAAATGCATCTGCGGCTCCCGCCCCCCAACCCTCAGACTTCGTCAGAAAATTTCGCCCCACTTGACTCAAAATCCTGAATCCACCATTGAAGACATTTGTGATTTTATTTTTATTTTCTATCTTCATGCGTTTTTTAACTAGAGAGATTACAAACCAAATTTATTTGCCAATAAAATAGTCAATATCAATTAAGTCAAAACAGTAAAGCAAAATACTAAAGAGGCACATCAAATGTTATTTGTAGGGGTGGTAATTCGGGTTAGTCATGTCATTTTCGGATCACGTTAGTTTTAATTTGAGTATAAGTTTTGGGAACTCGTAAATTTATAAAAGTTAATCGTGCCATGTTCAGATCATTTCGAATTATTACCATAAACGAATTATCGTGTCAAAAATTGACAGTCGTAATTATTTGTGTAAATAAGAGGTAAGATTCAATAATAAATCTTTGGCACACATCTTATAACTCTCCAACTCCCCAAATACAAATAACTCTTTTTTTAATTAAATGGTTGTTAAGGGAAAAACTTGGATGATATTCTAGAAAGTGCACTTTTTTATTCACAATAATAATATATCTTTTTTAGTTTTATTCATCCGTAATTAAAAAGATGCTTTTGTAGGAGTGTTTGTAATGATAATAATTAATCTTATTTGTTAGAATATGTAAACATGTAAGCGCCCGTGGCCTAATGGATAAGGCGTCTGACTTCTAATCAGGCGATTGTGGGTTCGAGTCCCACCGGGCGTGTAAATTTTTAAAGTGTCCTATTTTGTAGTCTCTCTATTTGTTTACTAAAACAAAATTGCCTTCTAATCATTTAAATGCATATTAGGCTAATAATACCACTTCTCCTAATTATTTATTTTTCTACCAAAATTTATAATAATAATTCTACGCCGACTCATAAATTCAACACAGTACGGGTATAATACGTACACGTCATTGTGTCGTACCAAATGTGTCGCATCTGTGAGTTGCGTAAAAAGACTCATATCACGTGTTATTATGAGGCGTCTGCCCAGCCCGAACCCAACTCATGAACGACCCGACGTCAAGACGGTATTGTTTAAATGCATATTAGGATAATATTACAAACCTCCTAAATATATTTTTTTCCTCCAAATTTTTTGACAATTATTATAGGCCAACTGATATATGCGACTAGTAGTGGCAAAATGTGGCCCAAATAATAAAACAACTCTTATTAGTCCACTCATCTAAATATGGGGCCCATATTTAAAAGTTATGAGTTAAATATGGGCCCCATATTTCAAAGCTATGAGATAAATATGGACGCATATTTCAAAGCTAAGAATGAAATATAGAACCCAATTTTAAAAGATACAAATCAAATATATTACTCATTTTTAAAAGTTGTGAGTATAATATGAGTTTTTTTATATATACCTCAAATTGTAATACTTACTTTAGTAAAAAAATAATGGATTGACCTAACCCATATTTGACCCGTCCATATTTGGCCGGCCCACATTTAACCCAACCCATATTTGGTCCAACCCACATTTAGCCCAACCCATATTTGACCCGCCCAAATTACGTCCAACCCATAATTTTGCCAGTGCTATATGCGACACGGTAGTGTCGAATTCGAACACGAGTCAATACAAGTACAACACATCATTGTGTTATATCAAATGTGTCGCGTTGTGAGTCGGCATAGAAGGACTCATATCCACTAGCTTTTAATTATTCCTCTTAAATGCATATTAGGGTAATATTATCCCCCCCCCCCCCCTAATTATTTATTTTTCCCCTAATATTTATAACAATGATTATAGGTCGACTCGTAAATGTGATACGGCACTGTCGAATTCGAATACAAGTCAATACGGGTACAACATGTCATTGTGCCATATCAAATGTGTCGCGTTTGTGAGTTGGCGTAGAAGGACGCATATCCACTAGCTTCTAATTATTCCTCTTAAATGCATATTAGGCGAATAATAACCCTCATTCTAATTATTTATTTTTCCCATAATATTTTATAATAATAATTCTAGGCTAATAATAACCCCCCTTCTAATTATTTATTTTTCCTCCAATATTTTATAATAATAATTCTAGACCGACTCATAAATGCGACACAATATTGTATGGGTACATCACGTTATTGTGTAATACCAAATGTGTTGCGTTTTTTAGCGGACGTAGAAGGACTCATATCCATTAGGAATGTTCATGGGTCGAGTCGAGCTGGATTAACATCTCATAATAACACGTTATACAAAGTCGAGTGTCCAGCCCAACCCGACCTCAAGCCGGTATTATTGGAGCCCAACCTAGGTCATCCTATTTTTCAAAACCATTTTTTAAGTGTTGAGTATTATGATTTTTTGAGTAAAATGTTAGAAATACATTAAAACAAATTCTCTAAATAACATGGAGTCTAAAATTATTTTATTTTCACAAAATTTACAATGTTCACAAGCACTAACTACAAAAAAAAGTATGTGACAAAGAGTAAAGATTAAAAACTTTTACTATATTTGATTGAAGTAAAAAATTATATTACGGCACAAATTGAACAAAATATTGCAATAATTGTGAATATTTAATTTTTATGAGATTAAGACATGAATAGAAAAAATATACATTATGGTTCAAATATATGCTATGCATTTATGTATATATTTATGTATCATGTATGTATGGAAGTTTTATATTTGTGCTTATACATATTTATTATATGTATGCATATATGTATAACATATATACACATGTTTACCAAGTTTGTCAATTTTTGAGAAAATTAAATTTAAAAATAAGTTTATCAAGTACACACCAATATTTATAAATATAGAAAACTGAATTTAAAAATTGTGTTTAAATCGAATTTTTTAAATACATAATCCAATGAAAATTGATAAAGTTTTATCTCAGGTTGACAATGTCACATCTATGTTGTCAATTGAGAAGGATATATGGTAGAAAATTTGGATTATATATGCTTAATAATGATTTTGCTGCCATTAATTAATATCAACGCATTTTAAGTAATGCTTTGTCACAGTATGTACATTTTGCCTTGTATTAGAAAGGTAATGCTAGGGCTTGATTTTTAGACGTTTGGTTAGGGTGTGTACTTTAAGAAATCTAGTTAATAATAAAATCATATTTTATCTTGAATATTTTGCAATTTTTATCAATTATAAGAATTTTGACAAAAAAAATACAATATTCTAAATTATTTAGTGAATTAGGAAAATCATGATAAATGATTTTAATAACAAAAAGCACATTGTGCTTATATCTTTCGAATTTTCGAATAAAAGGTCCACATTATTAATTTACATTACACAGAAAAAATATTTAAAATTATTGGTGACGTATGGTTTATAGCAAGACGTGGGAGAAGCATTTGGCACGTCTTTCTTTTTTAATTGATGGAAAAAATACCCTTTTAAAATTCACTTTACGAGAAAATACTCACTTTTAATTATCTCTCAGATAAACTAAAGTACCCCTTTAAACTATATTTAATTGTATAATTGCTTTATATATAAACTCTTAATTCTTATTTATTTGCTAGTTTGTAAATAAAAAAAATATTGACTCATGTATATAAACTAGGGGTGGCCGTGGGCCGGGCCTGGGCAGGCCCGGTCGGGTTCGGGCCGGGCTTGAAAAATTAAGTGTTATCCCAAGCCCGCTCGGGCCTAGATCGGGCCTTATTATGTAATCCCAAGCCCGCCCAGATTTGAAAGCTCTTTACCCAGGCCCGCCCGATCGGGCCCTATTATGTTAATTAAAAGATTTTTTTTTAAATTAAAATACCTATTTAAAGACCATATTATGAACTGCATATAAAGATAAATTATTCTCTCTCGTATAACTTTCTACGAAACGACCTTTTTATTCCATACAATACATACTTTTTATGAAGAGTTAGCGAAAAAGGTCAATATTTATATTTTATTAATATTATTACTAGTGTTATACACTTGGGACCTATATTAATGGTGTTTATTTCTTTTAGTCCAAAATTTCCTTTACAAATCTTAATTGTGCAACTCTTGAGGACCAACTTAAAAATGCAATGTTAAAAGTACTTGGAATGGTTTGTCTATTTTCATTTAAGAGTTTTTGTAGCTCGTTTTTAGCACAATTCATACTTTAAAAAAACACAATGTTGTGTCAATTAGCTAATAAATTCTTGAAAGTCTATTTATATATAATTAGTCTAGTGGCAATTTTGTTAGTATCTTAAACCCACAAACTTTTCAGTTAATTAATTATAAATTCAAACAATACAGTTACATTTATTAATGTAGATACAGTTGCAATTATAATTGTATTCATCATTGTAACTTTGTCTACATTAATAAATATATATATATATATATATATATATATATATATATATATATATATATATATATATATATATATATATATATTCATCAATGTAATTGTATCTATATTAATAATGATAACATGTTTTGACTTGTTGAAGAGTATGAAAAATCATTTGTCCTTAAGGTTGATTATAATAGAGTTAAGAAATTTTTCACCATCTTCTTACACAATGTTTTATATTTACTATAATTTATTTCAAATCTATTAAATTAGACTAAATTACAGTCCAAAAAAATGATTGTTGAACAACACATGTCCAATTGACACCGTAAATATCTTACATTAAGAATGAACTTTTAGAATTTACTCTTGTTTCAAAAGTTTCAATTGGCACCAATTGCACGTCATTTATAAATTATAATTAATCTCATAACCATCTTTAAGGCCTTTATCATTTGATTTTCAAATTGTAATCACTCATTCTCATACTTCCTTGATTCCGTAAAGAATGGCATATGTCCCCTCTTTTGACCCCTCCAATTTTTTTTCTTCATATTTTCACTTCACCACCCGTACTTTTATTTTCTACACTTAACCCTCGCAAATTATAAAAATGCGCCACTTGACTAATTTTTCGTTCACAAATTTAACACTGTAAGAATTAAAGGGTAAAATGATGCATTCTTAAAAATAAAGGGGATTAAATATAGAAAATAGTACATGTGGTGAAGTCTAAATAGCTACCAAGTTGAAGTGACTAAAGTTTACTTATCCCAAAATAAAAACCAAAGATGGATTACACATAAAAACTTTACAAATACAAAGTTTACTACAAATTATTTATAATAAGTGTGGTGATAATAAATCTTTACACAAATTATAAGCAAATGCGATCACCAGAAAAAGTAAAAACATAAATTATAATAGCTGCAATCACACACGACACAAGATATACGTGGTTCGGTAAAATTACCTACGTCCACGGTGGTGCTCTCTGATTATATTTCTCTTTTCTCCAGGGGAGTGTTTAGAAATTATATACCCTTTTCCCCGGGACAGGGGTACAATATATACATGTGAACTTTGGAGAGTGGGGGTGTTGGGTACCTCCACGTTGGCCCATAATCCCTAGAATATCTCTTGAAAGATTTTAGGGGTTGAATGGGTCGCTGCTGATTTAGTCATTTGTTGAGACTTTGGAGTTTGGGTCGGACTCCCCCTATTCTTGATAGGGCTTAGTCGGGCTACTTCTTTGGGCCGAGATAAATGGGCGAGGTACCCACAATTGCCCCTAAAATTTTTGGGTCACAATTTAGGCTCAATAATTTTAAATAATAACTCTAATGAAATTTTTGCGAATTACAAGATACTTTGGGGAGTGAAACATCGTTCCCAAGTAGATTTAGGTGGCAGATTCACTTCGTTCTATGTGCGTTATCATTGAGAGAGTTTAAATTTGTTTGAAGAGGCAATTTCGGACGTCGCTTCAAACTTCTTCGCACTCTCAAGATTTGTCCAGCTTCTCATTGTGTTTTCTCACTTCCAGGTCACCCCTTTCGTCTTCGAGCTCTTTGTTGTCTCTCCATCTCCCTTGTTTGTGGTCTTGCATCGTCTTAAGCTGATTTTCACTTCATAAGTTTTCCAAACTTCTAAACTGTTGAAATTTGTCTTTATCACTGCTAGGGTTTTTTTCTTCTAATGACAAGAATAGGTAATAGGTCAATAGCTGAGTTTAGGGAGTTTTACAACATCCCTAACTGGGTGGACATTGAATGTGCCCCATCCCTCGTAATGTTCGAGATATTGAGGACGGGAATTGGATTCATGTTCTTCTGTTGTCCCAGGGGGTCTGACCTTTCCCCAAAATCGTTTATTTTTGCATTTCTTTAGTTATTTCTATATAGTTCTGCTCAATGTTCTCCAAATGTCTGAAAATTGTGAATGGTGTACATTGGATCAATCAACTCTATGGCACCAATTTAGGTCTTGCTGAAATTTGTTATTGATATACCTTCTTTCGAACAAGCTCTGGTTTCCTCAATCTGAAAGCTAAGAGCCCTGACAAGGTGTTGGTAGTAAATCTACCTGATTCCCACAAGGACTATTGGCAAGAAGGTTTTATTGCCAGGATGCGGCAGTTCCCTCCTCAAATTGAGGGAGCGAGGTACAAGGGACCCATGATTTCCTTTTACGGGGAGGAGTATATAGGTAGACATAACTCTTGTTCTGCTCGTTGATTTTCTATTAGTACACTGTATTTCTTATGTTTTCCTTTTTTTTCTTTTTCAACGAAGGCAAAGAACTTGGAACCTGTACTCTACAAAATTCGAGCTGCTGAGCTAATCAAAGCTTGGAAGATCAGGAAATACTTAGCTGATGGTGAGCATCCGCGATCAGCTGCATTCCTTTTAGAGTACAAGAACATTGGATCCAGCTTCATCGTCCAACCTGTTGATAGTATTCCTCACCTTGATATCATAAAAGAGGTTACAGCTGAACCAATCCAGTTGGACGAAGAGGAGAGCAGCTCTGGTGAAGACAGCATGGGGGCTGACAGAGGTAGAGTTGAAGGTGACTCTAGCAAAGAGAGTTCAAGTGGTGAAGGATCCAATAGTTCAGAGGAGGGTTCAGAGAGTTCGGAGGATTCGGATAGCTTTAGCGAAGATACTATGGCCCCTCATAGGAAAATTTTGATCCAGGATGATGGTGAGGATAATGTGGCACTTGCTCGCAGGTTGAAGAAGCAGAAGTCTGAGAGTGGGGATACTTCCACTAGCTCCCAGACTGTAGCTCATGAGCATGAGAGGAAGAAAAAAGAGGCGCCGTTGGTGAGAGAGAGAGAGAGAGAGAGAGAGAGAGAGAGAGAGAGAGGAAGAAGGAAGAAGAGAGAGGAAGAAAGGAGGAGAAAAGAGGTGAGGACCAAGACGGGGAAGTCTCTGGTGCCCATGTCTGCCCTAGCTGAGGGGGATTCTATTGCTCTTTCTCCTCAGCTGGCTCCGGCGGTACTCGAGAGAGCACTCTTTCCGGTTGATCGCCAGAGGTCGTCAAGTATAGGGACCAACCAGTTAGCCCTAAAGGCAAGTCAGGGGCTAGCCTTGGTAAGTCTGTTCTTAGTTCTCTACTTCTTCCAGTTCTTTTCAATACTTTCTTCACTAAATATTTTCTCTTTCTGCAGTTTGTATCTAAATCACCATCCTCTATCGCAGTTAAGCTGGTGAGGAAAAATGTTAAGTTAGAGGCGAGCCTGAAGGCTGCTAGCGCTGCTCAGAATTCTTCCAATCTTGCCTTGGAAAAAACTAACAAAGCAAAAGAGGCAACGTCCAAGGAGCTGGGGGAACTGAGGCAGTCTTATGACTTGGTCTGTATGACCAAACTAGCGCTGATTGAGGAGAACAAAGGGCTTGTCGAGAAGATGAAGAAGCTAGAATCTGAGGCTGCCACCCTCAAGGAGAGCTCATAAAATGTTGGGTGGCTTGCAGGCATACGAGGATGCTGAGGCTCAGATTGGCTACATCAGTTGTCTCAACTTCAAGAAGGGTTAGGATAGGGCGTTGCTCGCTGTTGAGGTGGATGTTGATTCCCCCTCTTTGACAAGCACAACCCTGGCCCCAAGCCTGTTGTGGATGAGGTGCCCCCTCGTGCTGCCAATGGCGGGGCCTCAGCTGTCCCGACCACTACTGCTGATGCTCCTCTTGATTAGGGAATGGTGACTGCTCCACCTGAGGGAGGAGCACCTGGGGCTGCCGCGGATAAAGGGAAACAACCAGCATCTTCAGAACAGACTGAGGTCGCCAGCTAGTCTTCTTAGGGACCTTTGTATTTTTTTGTATCTCTGTTTCTTCTCGTTGATGTACTCGAACTATTTTTTTTTTCATGAAATGAAGTTTTGTTCCTCTTCATATACTGATTTATTTATTCTTAATGCTCATGTGACCTGTAGCTCATCGATATTAAGGAATATATTCCTACTACCTCTCACTTAGGAAAAATTCTTGGTCCTGATGTGAGAAACCGAGTGCACCGTGCCTTTGTAAGAATCTCCAAGTCTCTTAGATCGAGGAATTAAGACTATTAATACATCACGAATATTGCATATTTGCGCCATTTATCTTTATGCATTCTATCACTTTTACGTTCTTAATATCTATATTTATGCTCGTTAACCAGACAACATCGTATTTGGACATATATTTATTTTGCAGCGGTTAATTGTGCTTTTGTAGGTATTGAAACGCTAAAAGTGAAGTTCGGTTGCATTTCGGAGAAGTTTCGTCGTTGAATGCTACTTTAAGGGCAATTTGATCTTTTCAAACTCACTATTTTTTATGGAATGAAGTTACCAACATGTAGATCATCAAATTAACTTTATGTGTCCACTAACCGTGCGTCATTCTGACTCCGTGCGTGGAAGTTATGGCCATTTCCGAAAGGTTTCGGTATTTTCTTCTACTTCAAGGGAATTTTGGTAATTTCATACTCATAATATGGAGGGTTTCAAAACATAATCATGTAGATAATTGAATTAGCTTCGCGTCGGTTCCGACCACGCATCATTTCGATTCCGTATGAGGGAGTTGTGGCCATTTCCGTGCAATGCGTCAAAATTGCTTCGGAGAGGAAAGGGGGTTGTCTCCAGCCCATGGCAAATCTCAAAACCGCGGTCGAACGGTCCCAAACATGAGGTCGACCGGTACCATCAGATATGGACGAAAATTGACTTATTTGGGGTTTTTTGGCTTGGTTTTGTTTGGGGTTTGTTTTGGAGTATAAATAGAGTGTTAGGAGCTTTTCTTTGGGGATATATTTTCATTTTAATTAGGGTTAGAAGACTTTGGGAATTTTATTTGTGGAGATCCCCTCTCCTCCATTTCTCTTTGGGTAATACCCATTGATGTAAGCTTTACTATTCATCTTCTTCCTTAAGCTGTGTTTTCCTTTATTGTTCATGCTTTGTTATTTATTTCAAGCCTAGATATTTGTTGTAGTTAATTTAATTCTTGTTTGTTTTAATTAATTAGTTGTTTTAATTAATGCTTTTATATATGTGTAGTGGCTAGTTTAATCTAGGTTGTGTTGGATTGAACTCACCTAGGGTTTATTTGGTTGCAATGCTTTGGTGATGGAGTTTTACGACTCTATTTCGAGTGGGTTGTCCTAGTCATTACGCCTAGGAGATTTGACGGGGCATATCATGTATGCTCCGTGCTTACGACCTTGCGTGCGTAATTTTCGGGGTATTTGTTGACGCCAAAATCTTATTAGACTTTTATGCGAATTTAGGGGTGTGACAACTCTTGATTTAATTAACTGTCGAAACGAGACTCAATCTTAATAACTCGTCGACCCATGTAATCATTTTATACTAATTAACTCGGGTGAGGGATATTCGACGCAACCTATAGTTTTTACTCGTTTTATTTGTCTAGCTTTATTTTCCCTCGCCTAGATTAAATATTTCTTTTTTTGCATCTTTTCCCTTTTTGCTCATATTCATCTTTTACACTTTTATTTTAGGAATATTAAACCTTATAAATTCTAGCAACTCGTCTTTGTGGATTTTCGATACCCGACTTACCGATGTGCTTGCCTCGCAAGTGCAGTAGTAATTTAGGTTTGTTTGTATTGAGTAGGCGAAACGAAAACAACGACTAGTGTTTTTACACGCGCTACTTTTCGCACTTTATCAAAATGGCGCCGTTGTCGGGGATGAGTTTGTTTTAGAATTTATTTTATTTAGTATTTCATAGTATTTTCTTTCTATTTGTATTTTTTTTTTTTTTTTTGCCTAACATTTTTGAAGGACTTTCACATTTGAGCACTTAGAAATGCTTGAATCTCCCGCGCGGATCTACTTTGTGGAATTCGCTACTTCGAGCCATTTTTGGGGTAAGCATGTCTTATTCCAATTCTTTCGGTAATCATTATGATAATTCTCAAAATTCTAGCAAACCCTTGACTTTTGGTTAATACTTAGAATTCCAAAAAATTGAAACATCTAAAATGACTTTGGGCGAGTATTACGAAAGTCAAAACCTCAGTTATTGGAATTTTGACGATGACGATAATTATTTTGGTCCGCTACCTGCTTATAATAGGAATTTTGAAATAAATTGCAATAGTTTTCAAAATTCCTATAATAATGAGTTTAACTTTAGTGCCCCTAATGATTTTCAAACTCCTTATTTTCAAGCATTCGCACCTCGACCTATGACTTTCGGTGAGGGTTTGCTTATTCTTGAGAACGAGAGGTATGAAGAACGTTATCGGGAAGAAAATCATTGTTGGGAGCAAGACTTGGATTTATTATTCGAATCCAACGACGATTTCTCTTCCGAGACTTTTGAAGTCGAGGAATGTTTTGAACCAAGTGAGGCTTTTGAGCCTACTTTGGAACAAAACATTCGTCACTTGGCCCATCATGTAATGGAGAATGAAAGCAAGGATGAAATGGATGTAGTATCCATTTGCAATGAGATGATTTCTTCTTTGGATACCAAAGAAGAAAGTTTCATTGAAAATGATCCTATCTCCTTTGAAATTCCAACTTTGAGCGATGATAACTCATCTCTTGAGTTTGAATTTCTTTCCTCCCCATTTTCATTCTCCGTTACCACACCGTCACAAGTACCCGATGAATCGGTGCCGAACTTTAAAACGTTCAATCATTTCACCGACGAGGAGTACTTACTCGAGTTTCTTTCCATGAAGGCATATTTTCCCTCATGTGCGCCACCTCCCATTCCGCCTGCTAAATCTTTGGGAGGATATTCTTCTTTTCTCGGTCCCCACATGTTTTTGTCACCTGTTTAATCCAAATCCCCCATCGCCTCTCCAAACCTTTTATTTGACGATGGTTCCTTTCTTACGCCTTACACATGACTTCCGTTTTTCAAACGGAATTCATATTTTTCGGAAGGCATGCTTGTATGTGAGGGTACACCGGTTATCCTCCAAAGTTAAATCATTTTCATGGTGGACCCTCACCTATTTAGACTTCTAGTGTACAGTTAGTGTGAAGCCTATATAGTAGGTTGTATATAGTTAGTTTTTTGTTCTTTCTTTCTTTTTATCTTTTTTTTTTCAATTTAGTCTAGTGTAATTAGTTAACTTTTTGTTATTTGTTTTTGCTATTCTCGGTACTAACGTGTTTTGTAGATTCTTTGGACTTGTTCTTATGGGGATCACTCCAATTTTGGGTAATATCGCTTTTGTCCTCTCTTTAACTTGGTTCTTAATTCACATTGAGGACAATGTCAAGTTTTAAGTTAGGGGTGTGGGATATTCTATCCATTTCTTTATTTAGTCCATGTTTTTGCTCACATATTAGTTACTTAGTATGCTTTTCTTAGAAAATTCAAAAATTTCAAAAAGATTTTCTTTCTTTTTTCTCCTTTGTTGGGCATTTTGCCTTTGTTTCCGATGATAAATTTTAATAATTGCCCGATCCAATAGACAACGCAATGATGCATATTCTCGATTTTAGAAGTTATTAGACTTTAGTCTCAATTATTGATATTATGAATAACTTCACGAATTAAACTTTAATCCCATGAGCACATGCACTTTTATTGTTCTATTGATTTGGTTTAAGATTTTTATAACTCGGTAATCTTTTGTTGCATTGTATATACTTACACCGAGTAATCTTTGTATCTTTCGTCATTTGTGAGTGTATACACTATTCTTTTCTCATTGAAAACATTGAATTCGTTGGTAATCCCACTATTCTTTCATTTGACCGTTCATTAATTGAGTTCATACTTGAAATGTGTTACTTGAGCAAGATTTTTATATATTGTTTTGACTCGAGAATTGCAAAAACTTTTGAAAATGACCATAGGCCCTCTTGGTTATATCACTCATATTAGCCTTGACGTCACCCTTATATGTTTACCCTCGTTAACCCCTTTGAGCCTAAATATTAGCCGTTCGTTGTATAACCCAAAAAACAAAACCAACTCTAAATTGGAGTTTTAGACCATATATACACTTTCCATACCTTTGTTTGGAATGTTACTTGGGATTGAATGATGTTGTTATGATGTCGGTTGCAATTTAGACATATGAGAGTTTGAAAAGTAAAGAAAAGAAAGTGTAGTGAAAAGGTGAGAAAAAGAGAAAGCAAAAAGCAAAAGAAAACATGAGAAAAAGAAGAAAAGAAAGAAAAGAGAAAGTTGTATATGTTGTGTATATAGTTCAATAAGCTTTGATTACTCTCCCCGATGATATATCTAATGCCTTTTGGAACTTGTTTTCCATTTTTGCTATTGCCCGCATTTTCCCATTATCCCGAGTTTTCATCCCCGAACACTTTGAATCCGTACATACATATCATTCGTTTCGTACCCTAGCCTAGCCTACATTAGAACCCTATTAAAGTCCTATGTGATCTTAGCTTGATGTAATTTAAAAGTCATAATAGTTTTGATAATATGTGAAAATGCATTTCGCCTCCTTTAATGTGCGGTATCTTTCAATGAGATTACAGTTTTTCAGTTTATATACAGCGTTCTTCATTTGTGACATGTGTGCGGCCTAGTTTCGCATGTTCCGTGTGTTAGCTCCCTATTTCGAATGAATTCACTTGATGAGTGTAATGTCCGTGAGGATTGAATATATGCTTGCTTTAATGTTTATCCGATTTATATAAGTTTTTGCCAAATCACACTTTGCATATGCTCGCTCCCTCCAACATTTTAAGATTTCAATTCTATGAGGTGCATTCTATAATGTCAATGATTCGAACCTTTGTGTGAATTCATTCACTTTGCTAATAATGCATATGAAATCTTTTTTGCTTTTGTTGGGCTTGTCACGTGTTGGTTTGGGCATATTTTAAGGAAACCATATGATGTTTGTGGGTATCATCCCTGAAAACCCTCACGAGACGACACTCGTCCACTAGGGTAACCTAGCGGTTTAACGGCTTATTGCATATGCTAAATGCAATCGTGTTCCCTACGAAAGTGTCAATTATATTTCGATGCATATATACGTTTTTTATTTCCATTTATGGACTGGTTTTACTTGTTTCATCACTAGGGACTAGCAATGTCTAAGTTAGGGGTTTTATACATCACGAATATTACATATTTGTGCCCTTTATCTTTACGCATCCTATCACTTTTACGTTCTTAATGTCTATATTTATGCTCGTTAACCATACAACCTCGAATTTGGACATATATATATTTTGCAGGGGTTAATTGTGCATTTGTAGGTATTGGAACGCTAAAAGTGAAGTTCGGCTGCATTTCGGAGAAGTTTCGCCATCGAATGCTACTTCAAGAGAAATTTGGTCTTTTCTAACTCACTATTTTTTATGGAATGAAGTTACCAACATGTAGATCATCAAATTATCTTTCCGTGTCCACTGACCATGTGTCATTCTGACTCCGTATGTGGAAGTTATGGCCATTTCTAAAAGGTTTTGGTATTTTCTTCTACTTCAAGGGCATTTTGGTAATTTCATACTGAATAATATGGAGGGTTTCAAAACAGAATCATGTAGATGATTGAATTAGCTTCGCGTCGGTTCCGACGACGCATCATTTCGATTCCGTGTGAGAGAGTTGTGGCCATTTCTGTGCAATGCGTCAAAATTGGTTCGGAGAGGAAAAGGGGGTTGTCTCGAGCCCAAGGCCCGGTCGACCGGTCCCATCAGATATGGACAAAAATTGACTTATTTTGGATTTTTTTGCTTTGTTTTGTTTAGGGTTTGTTTTGGGGTATAAATAGAGTGTTAGGGGCTTTTCTTTGGGGATATATTTTCATTTTAATTAGGGTTAGAAGACTTTGGGGATTTTATTTGTGATGATCCCCTCTCCTCCATTTCTCTTTGGGTAATACCCATTAATGTAAGCTTTACTATTCATCTTCTTCCTTAAGCTTTGTTTTCCTTTATTTTTCATGCTTTGTTATTTATTTCAAGCCTAGATATTTGTTGTAGTTAATTTAATTCTTGTTTGCTTTAATTAATTAGTTGTTTTAATTAATGCTTTTATATATGTGTAGTGGCTAGTTTAATCTAGGTTGTGTTGGATTGAACTCACCTAGGGTTGATTTGGTTGTTTTGCTTTGGTGATAGAGTTTTACGAGTCTATTTCGAGTGCGTTGTCCTAGTCATTATGCCTAGGAGATTTGACGAGGCATATCATCTATGCCCCGTGCTTACGACCTTACGTGCGTAATTTTCGGGGTATTTGATGACGCCAAAATCTTATTATACTTTTATGAGAATTTAGGGGTGTGACAACTCTTGATTTAATTAACTGTCGAAGCGAGACTCAATCTTAATAACTCGCCGACCCATGTAATCATTTTATACTAATTAACTCGGGTGAGGGATATTCGATGCAACCTAAAGTTTTTACTCGCTTTATTAGTTTAGCTTTATTTTCCATCGCCTAGATTAAATATTTCCTTTTTTGCATCTTTTTCCTTTTTGTTCATATTCATCTTTTACACTTTTATTTTAGGAATATTAAACCTTATAAATTCTAGCAACTCGTCTTTGTGGATTTTCGATACCCGACTTACCGTTGTGCTTACCTCGCAAGTGTAGTAGTAATTTAGGTTTGTTTCTATTGAGTAGGCGAAACGAAAACAACGACTAGAATCTTTACACGCGCTACGTTTCACACTTAATCAACTATAAAGACCAGTCAGAGCTTATTGCCAAGCTGAAAGATAGGCTTGAGGAGATAGAGGAGGTCGGCGCTTTTGTTCAAGAGGAAGTGAATGTTCTGAAGGCTAAGCTTCTGAATGCTTCTGAGATCAATCAAGTTGGAGAGGTCCTTCAACAAGAGAATGATGCTCTAAGGAGGGAAGTCTCGCGACTTAGGGAGAATGCGCTGAGCATTGCTACTCGAGTTTTACGTGGTTCCTCTTCATCGACTGGGCGCCGAGCTGGTACTGATGATAGTGGTTCAGCTAGGGAGATTGTCGAGCTACGAGGTGACGTTCGCAGGGCGTATGTGATAGCTGCTGGTATTTAAAGCGATGTCACCTCGCTGAGGCACCTGTTCAAGAAAGGTCCTCGGCAGGTGTGGGCTGATGAAATGAAGTTTTGTTCCTCTTCATATACTGATTTATTTATTCTTAATGCTCGTAGACCTATAGCTCATCGATATTAAGGAATATATTTTTGCTACCTCTCACCTAAGAAAATTTCTTGGTCCTGATGTGAGTAACCGAGTTCGCCATGCCTTTGTAAGAATCTGCAAGTCTCTTAGATCGAGGAATCAAGACTATAAAGACCAATCAGAGCTTATTGCCAAGCTGAAATATAGGTTTGAGGAGATGGAGGAGGTCGACGCTTCTATTCAAGAGGAAGTGGATGTTCTGAAGGCTAAGCTTCTGGATGCTTCTGAGATCAATCAAGTTGGAGAGGTCCTTCAACATGAGAATGATGCTCTAAGGAGGGAAGTCTCGCGACTTAGGGAGAATGCGCCGAGCATTGCCCCTCGAGTTTTACGTGGTTCCTCTTCATCGACTGGGTGACGAGCTGGTACTGATGATAGTGGTTCAGCTAGGGAGATTACGGAGCTGCGAGGTAACGTTAGCAGGGCGTATGTGATGGTTGTTGGTCTTCAAAGAGATGTCACCTCGCCGAGGCACCTGTTCAAGAAAGGTCCTCGGCAGGTGTGGGTTGATGACTACGGCCAGGGTTGGACTGATGCCCCAACGAAGTTGAAGGAGGTTGAGGAGTTAGCTTTCATAAGAGGGTGGTTGAGTGCTCTTAGAGAGTTGCAAGTCCCTAGAAACTCTGTTCTCTGGTATCGGCATGAGATATCTCCCTCAACTTTGATGCCAAACCCATTAAGAAGGGATGATCGATGGGTTCCCGTAGATGCAATCCCAAGACAGCTCGTGGAACCAAATTCAGACGAAGTCGAGGAGGAATTAGCTCCTCACCCAGATGATGGCCGAAGAGCGCGAGTGGCTGACTACCTTGCTCAGCGACCTAGTTCTCATTAGGGTTTAAATTACTCAACATATGTAACTCTTTGTAATGATGTAATAAAATAGTTATGTTTTGGGCGATTTGTCAACTAAACATGTGTTGTTTTATTTTATTACTTCATTGATCTTTTGTTCAGTTATCTTGGGCTCTTCCAGCCGACTAGATTTGATTTAAGCAGAGTTTGTTGTTTAGTGAGTATCCCCCCAGTCCAGTATGCTTTTAGTGTACCATCCTGCCTTACTTTACCTTTTAGGTTGTGTCGTCTCACTTTCTTAAGCCTAAGTGAGGCAATGGCGAGGATGTACCTGGTATTAGATGTTCTATCCGAGCAGGATTTCTGATCCGAACAATGTTAGCGACCAACCTGGGTTGGCCATGTTGCCTAAGGGTCCCTGTAGGGCTTCATATATTGCCAAGGGCAAGCTAGAAGGTCATTCGTGTTCGTTGACAAATGCCTGAGGAGGACCATTATACATTGCTCCTGCTTTAATAAGTTTCTGGTGATCTTAGTTTTGTATGTTAAGAGGGGAGCCTGTAACATAGAAAGGGTTCATGAATTATAATGTAGTTGAGAACAATCAACACTCAATAAAATGCTACTTCCAAACAAATCTCATTAAGCAGAAATGAATTGAAAATTCAACACTGGGTTCAAAACGAAGAAAGAAAACTAGAAGTAGAATTGTTCAAATTGGCTGCATTCCAAGATCTAGGTATCTCCCTGCCCTCCAGCGTTTCTAAGTGACAGGTTCCTTGTAGGTCGTCTTTTATCACCTTGAATGGCCCCTCCCAATTTGGTCCTAGCTTGTCGTCCGATGGTTTTACAGCGCTGCCAAGAAATTTCCTCAAGACGTAGTCCCCAACCTGTAATGCTCTTGGATTACCTTTTTCGTTGTAGTGCTTTGCTAGCTATTACTGGTAGGCTGCTAGTTTCACTAGAGCCAACTCCCTTCGTTCCTCAGCTAGGTCAAGTTCAGCGAGCAATGTTGCATCGTTCAGGCCTTAGTCGACCAGAGTGGACCTCATGGTAGGGAGGACAGCTTCCAAGCGGATAATTGCCTCCATCCCATACGTCAATGTGAATGGTGTCTCTCTAGTTGCTCGTTGTGGGGTGGGGTGGTAAGCTCATAGGATGTGGGGTAGTTCTTTTACTCATGCTCCCTTGGCTCGCTCCAAATGTTTTTTTAGTCCATCAATCATTGTTTTGTTGGAAGCTTTAGCATGTTCGTTGCTCTGAGGGTATGCCACAGAGCTGAAGTAGTGCCTGATCCCATGGTCGCTGCAGAAACCCTGGAAGAGGTCACTCTCAAACTGGGTTTCGTTGTCAGTGATGATAGTCTTGGAGATCCCAAAATGAGTAACGATGTTCCTCCATATGAATCTTATCATGTTCGCGTCTTTAATGTTTGCCAGTGGCTCTGCTTCTATCCATTTGGTGAAGTAGTCTGTTACGACCAACAGATACTTGTGATTACCGACTGCGGTAGGTAGAGAGGGTCAACGATGTCCATACCTCATTGGGCGAAAGGCCATGGGCTAGTAAGTGACTTCAGGTCGCTAGCCAGCTAGTAAACCATAGGTGTGTGAAGTTGGCACTTTTTGCATTTTCGAGCATAGATTCCAACGTATTTCTTCATGTACGGCCACCGATAGCTTTCTTTCATTGCTCATGGAGTTCATGCAGGACTTGCTCAACGTCCTTTAGATGAACGCATTGAAGGTAAGGGCCAGTGAAAGATCTCTTGTACAGCTTGCCCTTAGAAGATAAGTAAAAGCGAGCAACTTTAATTCTTATCTGATGAGCGATCTTCTTATCTGCTGGTAGCGCACCATCCTTCAAATAATCCATTAAGGGGTTCATCCAACTGGGAGTTGTCTCAATCTAGAGAACGTTCCCCACTCTCGGCAGCTCGGCGATCTGGTTGATACTTGGTTGGGAAAGGAAATCAATCTGAATTGTCCTCTTCAAGTCGGAGTTGATCGCTGAGCTTAATGGTGCAAGGGCATCATCATGGTTGTTTTGTCCTCTGGGAAACTGTTGGACACTGACTTGTTCAAATTTGGCCATCAATTCTTTCACACTGGCGAGATAGGTTGTCATCCTCTCATCTCTAGCGCTGAAATCCCCACTTATCTGGTTGGAGACCAACTGTCGCTTTGCTCCGAGCATTCGCACTTTTTGTAGGCCCGCGATCAGTGCTTCATATTTTGCTTTGTTGTTGGAGGCTTCAAATCCAAACCTGATCCTTGCTCGAGCATTGCATCTTCAGGGGTAATCAGCACGATGCCTACTCCTGCCCCTTTGGAATTGGAGGCTCCATCAACGAATAGTCTCCAAACGCCTGACACTAGGGGAACTTCATTCTGATCAATAGTTTGGGGTTGGTCGCAAAGGTGTTCTCCTATAAACTCTGCGATGAAATCAGCGAGGACCTGCCCTTTGATGGCATTACTCGTCTGGAACTGAATGTCAAATCGCCCAAGCTCAACCGACCACTTTGATAGTCTTCCAGAAAGGTCTGCTTTCTCAGGGCTGCTTTAAGAGGGTGAGATGTAAGTACAATGATGGAGTGGGCTTCAAAGTAGTGTTTTAATTTCCTTGAGGCTACCACTAGTGCAAAGGCGAGTTTTTCTAGTGGTAGGTATCGCTGTTCGGCGTCCAAAAGAGTCTTGCTCACGTAATATACTGGGTTCTGGATCCCCGTTTTCTCGCATACCAGTGTAGAACTTACAACATGACTAGATACCGCAAGGTAAAGGTATAGAGAACCAATTTCTTAAGGGATTATGAGCAAGGGCAATTTATGAGCAAGGGCAATTTGCTGAGAAATCATCGTTCCACTCCACATATTTGCTCTTCTTCAACAACTGGAAGAACGGATGGCACCTTTCGGATGACTTTGAGAAGAACCGATTTAGGGCGGCGAGCATCTCAGTGAGCTTCTGCACGTCTCTTATCGTACGGGCGGTTGCACCCTGTTAATGGCATCAATTTGGTTCGAGCTAGCTTTGATATCTCTCTTGCTGACCAAGTACCCAAAGAATTTTCCTGACTGGACACCGAAGTAACACTTGCTCGTGTTGAGTTTCATTCGGTACTTCCTGAGGATTTCAAAGGTCCTTGATAGGTCAGAGAGGTGGTCATCCTTGAGCTTGCTCTTGACGAGCATGTCATCGATGTAGACCTCCATAGTGCTTACCATTTGGTCTCTGAACATTTTTGTGACCAACCGTTGGTAAGTTGCAATATAGCTGCGTTTTTTAGCCCAAAGGGCATGACCTTGTAGCAATATAGCCTAACTGTGGTTATAAATGTTGTTTTGTCTTGATCCAACTCGTACAGAGGGATATGGTGATACTCGGAGTATGCGTCTAGGAAGCTCATCCTTTCGTGTGCCGCAGTGGCGTCCACCAGATGATCAATCCTTGGGAGAGGGAAGCTGTCTTTAGGGCATGCCTTATTAATGTCGGTGAAATCGATGCAGACTCTCCACTTTTCGTTGCTCTTAAGGACAACCACTGGGTTGGATAGCCATTTGGAGAACTGGACTTCTCATATGGATCCTGCATCCAACAGTTTTTCAACTTCCTTCTCCATTACCTTGGCTTTTTCTGGAGCAGTTCGGTGAGCTTTATGTGCAATTGGCTTGAATGCTGGATCGGCGTGCAGTCGATGACAAGTGATGTTCGGAACAATCACGGGTAGCTCGTAAGTCTCCCATGCAAAGACATCTAGGTTACTTCGGAGTAAGGTGACCAATTCCCTCTTTTCGTGGTCGGTGAGTGAGGTTTCAATCAAGAACTTTCTTTCACTTGAACTGCTACTGGTTTTGACTTACTCTAGGTCCTCGATGACTCTTTCAGAGGGGAGGAGCCTAGTCTCTTCCACTCCTGGTCTCCCATATCTTACTTGCTATTTGGAGGGCATTAGCCTCTCCTGCTCTTCATCCTTGCTTATAACTTTCTCAAATGGCTGCAATGAAGCACTTTCTCATCATCGCTTGATCTCTGTGGATCTCCACCACTCCTCGTCCAGTCACACATTTGAGCTTCTGATGGTAGGTAGGGAGGACAGCCTTCATCGAGTGTAGCTATCCTCTGCTGAGGATCGCTTGGTAGGGTGAATCAATATCGACCACGAGAAATTCGGTCATTTTTGAGATGTTTCCTGCTCTTACTGGCAAGACAGTCTTTCCCAAGGGGATGGTTACTTTTCCAGCTAAAACCAACTAGAGGAACGGTGGCTTCCTTTGGGTTGGCGATACTTAACTTCAACTTCCTGAACAGGTCGAGGTACATTACTTCGGATGAGCTACCTTGGTCGACGAGCAACCTATCGACGTCATAGTTAGTTATTCCGAGTGCAATGATCAATGCATCATGATGTGGGGTTCTTACTCCCACTAGGTCCTCATCTATGAACACAATGTGCTTGCTGTAGTCGACGTCCTCTGCTCGCCGACGCTTTCCTGCTTGCGTTTTGGCTGGATCAATTTGAAAAGCTTGCATTACTGCTGTAAACTTTTTGAGTTCCATCCGAGTTATGTTTCCTTGAATCTCTTTGAGGTCGGACGCCCCATGAATTGCTGCGAACTCATGGCCGACGTCTTCCTCGAGCACGTTGCCAGGCCTTTGATCTCCATTAGCAGCTACCTTATTTTCCATAAATTCGCTTAAGTGTCCAATTTGAGCTAACTCTTCAAGGTGAGACTTGAGGGCTTTGCAGTGCTCGGTTTTGTGCCCGCCCTCTTTGTGTAAAGAACATCTCAGTGCGTTGTTTCTCTTTGAAGGGTCTCCACCCATCTTCCTGGGCCACTTAATGAACGGTTCGTCCTTGATTCTTGCCAGAATCTTGTAGATCGGTTCTTTAAAAATTGTGTTTACTGCTTGAAATGCCTTCGAGACATCACTTTTGTTCCCATTCTTAGGGCCGCTTTTGCCGCCATTCCTACTCCCTTTCTTTTGACTCTCAGTTTTGTCGCTTCTTTTGCCGGAAAACTTAGCACGACCCTTTTCCCTAGCACTAAGATAGGCCACATCTTCAACTTTGGCGTATTTTTTAATACGAGCCATCAAGTCGTCAATGGTTGTGGCCTCCTTCTTAGTGAGGGACTGGTGTAAGAGGCAGGAGCTGGATAAGTCAATCTTAAAGGACGCAACGGCGACCTGCTCCGAGCAGTCCTCGACCTCGTTGAACAGCTCTCAATGCCTCTTCGCGTAGTCTCTAAGGCTTTCCTGGGGATTTTTCTTCATAGTCAACAAAGCATCCATCCTTTTCGGATGGGAGCTGCTGGTAATAAAGCGAGTTGTGAAGAGCTCTGCAGGGATTTGAAGTTCCTAATGGATCTGTGGGGGAGTTTCTCGAACAACTTTTGAGCCACGTCGTGCAAGCTTGACGGGAAAATTCGACACATCAGTGCGTCCTTATGGCTCTAAAGGGCATGGCATGTCCGTACTGTCTGGCATGGTCGATGGGGCGGTCTTACCATCATAAATCTTAAATCTGGGCATGGCGAACTTCTTGGGATATTCTTCTTCCTCTATTTCCCTTAAAAAGGGGGATTTCATCTAGGTCCTGAGAGCTCGCCTGGTTAGCTCTTTAGTCGATCTGGCGCCCCGATGTGCTGGGTGTTGGTCCATTTCTCTTCAGACCAAATTTCATATGTCGTCGTTCCCTCGGCCTGGGCTCCTATAACGACGAGCTGATTGTTGTTGTTCGAACCAGTCATTATCTGACCTGTGTCCCTCAATTATTTGAGATTAACATCTAGGGTTCCTTCCTCGGCTACGAGATCTGCTCGCCTGAGGGCTAGGAGTTAGGTAACGACGTTGCCTTGTAATGCGATGGAGCTCTCTCTCCATTTTCTACAGTCTTCTTTTGAGGCGAGCATTCTCGGCTTCCTGCTTGCTAGCAGCTTCCTCTTGTTCTTGGAGACTGTCCTCGTAGGCGTCAATTAGCCTGAAGACTTGCATGGACCTAGCTGGTCCCTAGCTTTCTTCTGAGGCCTGTCGTTCTGGACGAGGCCTTGGGTTTGAGCGTCGAACTTCAGATCTAACCCTATGAGGAATGGGTTACTCTTGAATATCTTCTGCTTGAGGGGCATTGCTGTTGTAACCATACATTCTAGGTTCTTGTTGGTGATGACTTTCTTAAAGGAATAACAATCGTTTCCCACAGACGGCGACAAATGTGGTGACAATAAATAACACAAGATATACATGGTTCGGCAAAATTGCCTACGTCCACGGTGGTGCTCTCTGGTTATATTTCTCTTTTCTCTAGGGGAATGTTTAAAAATTACATACCCATTGCCCCGGGCCAGGGGTATAATATATACATGTGAACTTCGGAGAGTGGGGGTGTTGGGCAGCTCCACGTTGGCCCATAATCCCTAGAATATCTCGTGAGAGATTTTAGGGGTTCAAAAGGTCGCTACTGATTTAGTCATTTGTTGAGACTTTGGAGTTTGGGTCGGACTCCCCCTATTCTATTCTTGATAGGGCTTAGTCGAGCTACTTCTTTGGGCCGAAATAAATGGGCGAGGTACCCACAATAAGAATATAATGAAAAAAAAAATCTATTAAAACAAATGTTTAGTCAACTTGAAAATGGAGCATTTATCAAATAAAAATAAAATAAAATAAAACTCATAATATATTATCTATGTTATATCTCTAATACAATAGTATTAGAGGTTAATGACATCCCATAAATACATTACTTATCCATTTATTTCTATCAGTTAGTTTTTCAATATATAAAAAGTTTCAAAAAAACTATTCAGTTATCCATTCATTTCTACCGATTAATTTTTCAATATACAAAAAGTTTCAAAAAGACTAGTTTTTTAAAATAATAAAAAAATAATTATTTTCATGATTTTTTGATAGGATCTTGAAGGTAAGAATATTATTTATAAAAAAATTCAATTCAAATATGAGTGAGATTATCATGAAAACAGATTAAAAAAAATTAGAAATTTTTACATTTCATTTTATTAATATAGTAAGGCTTAGTTTGGTTGCGCAAATTGTTTGATTATATAAATTGGTTCATTGTGAATTGTAAATGAGTGAATTTGAAATGAGTTAAATCCAAGATGCTTGGTAATTTGAAATTGATGTTAAGATTCTATAAAAACAAAGGTAAAAACATATATAGAGAGAGGATGAGGGAAAATAGGGAGGGAGAGAGGAAACATGCACTTTTATGTGACTCCTATTTCAAATGGATTCATTTCACGTTTTTTGTGAAATGATGCAATTTCAGATTTTGCACATGAGCTAAAATGGGACAATTAATGAATCATTTAATTAATGAAACCAAACACAATTAATGGGTCAATTTGTAAATTGATCAATTTATTAATGATCCAATTTACAATTTTGGAACAACCAAACGGCGCCTAAAATAATATAAAATTTAATATTTTTTAGATGATTTTTATAGCGAGACTATAAAAAAAATTATCAAAACATTCAATTAATAATATTCGTAATATACATTTTCACCCGCGCAACGCCACATGCTGGTTTATTTAATTTCAACCTATTTTCAAAGATAATGTTTTTTCTTTGATAATGACATTAATACAAGAAGAGTGACATTAACTGTGTCGCCCAGTTATAGTTACTATAGGAACTAAATATTATTTTTTGATCATATAGTAAACTAAACATTAAATGAAAACATTTTTTAGGGACTAGACATTGGCTTACCTTTTGAAAAATTAGCGTTAAAAACAAGAACCAGTTTGAGTTAAACGTTCATCTTAGCAAAAAAAAAAGCTTAATAACAAAGAAAATGTAAAACATAATTAATGCTCAAACCCCCACCCCCACCCCACCCCCCACAAAAACAAAGGTTAAGTTTATAACTATGTATTATTCTTAATAATATTCAGTTGGTTCATGAGAATCACTTAATGGAGAAACACTAATTCAATTCACATCACAGATTATTTGGGGGTGCTTTTACACCGATATATGAATTGAACACATTTTGTGCAACACACATGTTGCAACTGTATTGGCTCGTGTTCATACCTCATAACAGTGAGGTCCAAACACGAGCAAATATCAGTGCGACACGTCAGTGTATCACATCAAATGTATCAAATTCATGTGTTAACCTAGAATTATTCATTTTTTTAACCCGTTACAAAAAACACTAGCTCCAATGCTAAAAAAAAAACAAGATATACGTAGTCAAATGAGATGTTTTCATGTTAACACTAGCTCATATTTTCATCTCCCTTATATTTCCAAACCCAAAAACCTTCATATTGTTGTTTGTTGAGTTTTTTTTTAATTATTATATATATATTTTAAAATTATTTATATTTATATTTTATTTTGTTTAATTATTTTTTTGTTTTGATTAAGTTTGGTGCACCAAAAACTAATGAGATACTAAAATATAAAAACATTTTCTACAGGTACTAAAATAATAAATAAATTAAAACTCTGATTTTTAAAGGCAAACTTGATTAAAAAAAATATTATTTGATTTTATTTTTTAGGCTTTAGCTGCTACTCTATAACACTTAAAAGAGTGATAGTATTAAGTCCAACGTGTTTTGGGAATTGTAAAACAACGTGAGACTTTTATATTATGAAAATACCCATGATTTTATATTTATATAATTTTTAGTACAACATATTTTGAAAAATATTTTTTAGTCGGACACTAGCACAAAAATAGTGTATTAGCTCGACATATATGAGCATTAACATAAGTACAAGTTGTTTTCAGATGTTGACGGAACACTACTATATTAGTTGTCCTTGTTTTTTTCGATTAAAACTAGTGACATGCAAATTAATCCAAAAACCATACCGGCTCGCTTTTTCGCTCCCAACTAAAACAAATGCATTTGATGAAAATTGAAAATCTGTATTTTCAATTAAAAAATATATTTTTTTTATAAAAAAAACTGGTTTTAATAAGAACCTGTTTTAAAAATTAAAAAAAATGTTCAACTTTTCATAACTGTTTTAAAAAATAAAAAATAAACATTTCAATTGTTTAAAAAAACTTCAAACCTGTTTTATAAAACAATTGTTTTATATAAAATAGAAACTATTTTTACAAAAATTAATTTTTTTCGTTGTTAAAAAAGTGTTCTTTATTTAAAAAAATATATAAATGACCTATTTCAATTGTTTTATAAACAATTTTTTTTATAAAAAAATGTTTAGTAATTTTTTGTTTTTTGTCTCGTGTGTGGGGGCGGTAGAAATGTTTTTGGGGTGTTTTGTTCTTCCTTTATAACTAGTTTAACAAGATATAAAAAAGTGAAAACAAAAATAATGTCCAGATGTTCCATTCAGTATGGAATCGGTGTCTTGTTTCGGTTAGTTTATCATTAGAAGTAATATTACTATTAGGGAGATCATTTTTCATGACCCTTTTTTATTACCCGACTGATGTGTCAAACACAAATTGAATTGTATTTGTAATTCACATGAATCTATTTAAAACATCACTCAATGTACGTTTACCACCCATTATTATATTATCGATACGACCTCGGACTACTTTGGATTTAAAGGTACAATGGAGCACTTTGACGCCGAAGAATCAAGTTAGGGTGTGTTTGATTAACAATATTTTCCATGGAAATATGAAAGACACCCCAGTTAGGGTAGTGTACATCTAAATTTTTCAAGAATTTTAACTCCTTGTTGGCCTAAAGTACCATCTGATAATGCACATTTTGAACATTTTACATGAAGAAAAAAAATTCTTTGGAGAAGAAAAAAAATCATAAAAAATGTTTTTCAAAATTATTTATACCCATAGATGGAATTCAAAATTTAAGTTAAAAAGTGATATATCAAAAAAAAAATTATGATATCTACCACAATGGAGTACTAATATGGATATGATGGGAGCTTTGGTGAGCCAAATTAACAGCCTGTTGGAGGGGGAACAAGTGAGAGATGGAAACATAGTTTTATTTTAATAGTGTAACAAGACGTTAAAACATAAATAATCCTGTTTCAAAAGGAATGCAATGTTTATTTTAAAGTAAATAAATAAATATATAATCCATCAAAACCACAAGGGGCGATGGTTATTAAACTTGTTACATCATTCTTATTGAATGATACTCTCCATCCCAAATAATTAAGTATCAAATACCAAAAAGTTCCTAAAACATTTTTAATACACTTAGTCCAGACCTTTTATTTTGTACCAAAAAGTCCCTTATTCTTTTATCTTTAAAGGTCCGCGCCAGCGACATGATAAAGCCTTTTTGGCATGGTGAAGGACTTTTGAGTACAAAATAAAAAGACTTTGACTAAATGTGTATTAAAAAAAATTTGAGGGGCTACTTGGTATACGCTCCAATAATTAATCATGTTTTCCTATTTGGTCAATACCAAATAAATAATCTAGTTTCTAAAAATAGTATATAAAATTATGAATCATGTTTTCCTATTTGATCCATCCCGAA
This sequence comes from Sambucus nigra, assembly GCA_949130495.1. Classification (NCBI taxonomy): domain Eukaryota; kingdom Viridiplantae; phylum Streptophyta; class Magnoliopsida; order Dipsacales; family Adoxaceae; genus Sambucus; species Sambucus nigra. Next base: position 27,425,668 of record OX422224.1, on the reverse strand, counting down.
TAATAATATAATTTCTAAAAATAGTATATATAATTGACCACTTACAAAGTGACAGAAGATCAATGATTCAAGTTCACAAACTCTTAGGAGGATAAAAGTGGAAAGTGAAGGTCATGTTTAGTTGTAAAAAATTATTTTATGTTTTCTATATCCAATTTTCATCTCCATTTCTAACTTTCATTTTCCATGGAAAATTTTAGAAAACTATAAATGCGTTCATATGGTAGATAAATTATTGTTTTCAAAATGTAGTTTATAGAAAATTCGGGGGATAAATATAATTTTAATTTATACAAAGTTTAGGGTTATCATATAAAATTTCAGGGTCCAAATTTATTTTTTAGATGGTCAAAAGAGCCAAAAAAAAAACTATTGAAAGTTTAAGGGCCAAAATGTAATTCTCAAAAATTTCAAGGCCAAAATATCTTTTTTAGAAAACTTAGAGATTTCAATGTAATTTACCAAAACATTAATAATCTAGATGCAAGTTATAGAAAGTTCAAGGTTGAAATTTAATTTTGGGGATATTGAAAATTAGTGAAAAACTTGCTAAAGCTGTTTTTCAATTTCCTGAAAAATAGGAAATTTTGGAAAAATGTTTTTCAGTTTTCTATTTTGGAAAATATTAAACGCATTTTCTGGTTTTCCATTTTCGTGAATTTGGGACGGATGGAAGTCATCCCATTTATTGTTTCGAAAACCAAAGTGCTTTTGTTCTATGATAACACTAATAATCACTGATGCGTACAGGTTAAATGTTGAACCACTATCGTAAGAATTAAGACTCGGAGATCATAAGGTCGAAGAGCTTCGGAACTCGACATGAGCAAGGCCTATGACCGTGTCGAGTAGTGTGCTTTAAGGAATATGATGCTTTTTGTGGGTTAAACGCAACTATGGGTGGAAATTATTAGGATTCGTATTTCGATTGTTTAACCTAAAGTTTCTTTCGCTCATCTTGGGGTGGGGGGAATAAACATGCCTGCCATCAATATCTTTCATCTCCTCTTTTGTCAATGACCTTATTTTTTTATTTTTTTTCAGTGGGGGTGGGGAGGTGTCATCAAGTACTCACTCAAGTACATAGTAAACACAACATTACAAAGTTCGATCAAAACCTCGAGGCAACAATCAATTCGGATATAAACAGAAGTTGTATGCTGGCATCCAAACAGCGACAATTTTTTGGTTACCAGAAAGGCTCGTTCAATTCCCGATTGGATTTCACGTTCTACCGAATAGTAGTCCCGCCGGATAAATATAAATAAATAAATAACTTTTCACGATTAAAAGATGTATTGATTTCCTGTCGCACTCTATAAGTTTCCAACCACGAAGAGTCCCGACGTTGACAAAGTTTCATATCTTATTCAGAGAATTATCGGTATTGCATCAGCAACTCTTCTACATAATTGTCACTGCTCTATGACGTCTTTTAAGAACATGGTTTGTAGTGTGATCAGACGAGGAAGATATATTTTTTATAATGGGATAACAAAACAATATATGAAGTGGGAAGAAATTGGATTGGTAAAATATTAGGGTAGACAGAGATTTAAAAACAAACTATACAACGGTTTTTTACGGTCGTTAGTGTTGTGGAAAATGGAGTGTTGCATGAACCACGGATAACCGCCTTAAACACTTATGAATTTTCAAGCAAATTTTTCTTACAGGGTGATACAAAATGCAACCAACAAACTAGAGATGGTCTACGAATAGTGGTGAATTGGAATTTAGTATTTAAAGGCGCATTTAATCGTACAGTGCTGACTAAGAAAGGTGTAAGTTTAATTGAAAACGCAATCTCTCATTGTGGTTCGAAATAAGAAAAGTTAATTCATGGTTGGTAAGTCAAGCGACTTAATAGAATTTTGGAGACAAAAATGGCTGACGTTTTAATATAATCCCCCACGTGGTTTGTTTCTTAAATTATTATGATTCGTTTGTTTCTTGAATTGTTTCACTGAAACTCAAGAGGTTGTATCACTCTAAAAAAAATTGGATTGTGAGAATTTAGTGCCTGATTCAAATCGCATGACACGGATAAAATCCAAGTTTTTTTCTCTTCAAAGACGAGTTATGTAACTAGATAAACAAAATATGGGATGTTTACAGATGGTTCTGATGAGTCGGTAGCAGCAATGCTATTGTTCCGGAAGAGAGATCAATAAGAACACGAGGCAGTACGAGAATGATGCAAACAAAGAGCTGTTATTACTTCTAATCTATTTGTTTATGATTTCTTTTTTAGTACTCGAATATGTTAGCTGCTACGTAAAGATTTGTTATTACTTCCAATCTATTTGTTTATGTTTTCTCTTTTAGGAGTACTTACGAAGAATACGTTACCTGGAATGTAAAGCTTATAAAGTCTTTTATCATTTTTTTTGTATTTAGTTATTGGTTAATGAATGAGAACGATAAAAAAAATCTACGTCATCAAGCTTGTCGTTGACCACCGATGCAACCGGTCAGTTCCCTGTTATCTAATGTGCTAGGCCAAAATCCTTTAAACCTCTAACCCTCCCATCCAAACCCCCAAACCCTAAATTCACATTATACCACAAACCCTCTTACCCTTGCAATAGCAACAAAAAAGTACAATAAAACCCTAAATCCACATCACGCTTGCAAATGGATTTTGAACCCCTCCAAACGATTTTTTTTATTTGTGTGATTTTGCACATACCAAATAGGTTGATGAGTAAATCCATATGCTATCACTAGCACGATACTATTGTTTCAGACGTAGAGCGAGACGATAATATGCACCGCCATAATATCCAGTACCTCAATGATTTCTAGCAGCCTATTCAACCCCGCGAGGCTCGTGCAAACTCTTCACTTGCGTTCAACCATGATACATTGCTTGTGATTATCCCGGCGGTGAAAGAACATTGACACAGATCCACGATCTCTTCTACCCCAGCTGATAGAAAATAATTTTGAGTTCCTTTTGAGAATGAAGTAGCGGATCCCGTATACCCCGTGATCTTGTGTGAATTGTCATATTCAGTTGCTGGTTGAGTTTGCACATTGACGTTGAAACTGAAGTTCATCCTTTTGACGATAGCATAAACCCCAACTTATTTGTTGATTGATTTGATAATATCAAGAAGATGTTCTAATATAAATACAGCATGGGAATCTAGTGTGTACGACTAAGGTTTAGCTACAGGTGTTGTGGAACGAATTACATAAACCTGACATGTAATGCGCTCTATTTTATCAACATGGGGTAATATGACACAACATTTGATAACTTAAGTTGTACCCTAAGACTTGCGAGAAAGAAAGGTTTGACATGCTATAACATCTCACTTAAGATTCGCTCTCCATGATGGGAAATGGTGTGAACAATTCTAGGTTAACATAAAGACGAACTTGTTAAAGAGGGACCATGGTGGAGCGACAGGTATATCAGAGGTTTGCAATCCTAAATCCAAGTCAGGTTGGAATCATAATATTAGACCACGGTAACGCCAATACATGGCTCAATCACTGCTGCCCAGAAACAGTTTTCAAGTAATATATTTAGGATGGCCCTGAGATGGTTGTTGACTCTAAACCGAAGTTTCACCTTCCATTGGCCATGTCATCCGGGTTGCGCTCAAAACAAATAAGATACCCTTCGAAATCGAGTCAAATTCCTTTAAGGAGGAGGGGGATGAATCAGAGGAAGAGTTGCTTATGAATTTTATTCTAGTAACTTACTTTTGCTTTATTTAGGAGTCTATTGAGATATCTCTTAGTGGCCAAGCTATATAATACCTATAAATAAAGGGTTTTTATTTTTCTTCTGTATTTTTTTATCATTAACAAGATTATAAAGGCTTTTATCTTAGTGACCAAGCTATATAATACCTGATGCTTTCTTATTTTCTTTTGATTTTTTTTATCAAAAACACGAAAATATATTGATTATATAAAGAAACCGAGAGAATGTACAAAAAGTGGACCAGAAGTTGACCATACAAAAGAAATTGCTTTGTTATCAATGGTGAAATTAACATTCGATTGTGCCAAAATCCTTTCGCATCCCCGTATAGACCAAAGAAATTGAATTAAATTGAAGAATATAATGATGAGGGTCACTTGGGGTATATTACTCAGGAAAGAAAGAAAAAAGATAAAAATGCTGGTTGCTAAGGGCACCACAAAAATTATGCGATGGGGACACATTTACAATGGTGAAATAATATTGTAGCATCATTTTTGTGCACGTTATGGGTGCTTCGCATAATTTTCGCGGTGCCCTTAGCAGTCACCTTCAATTACATGATCCACAATACCACATCAAAAAATTAATAAATGACACCCATTTAATTTGCTCGAATATTATTTTATTACCCTTTGTTATAATAAGGCTACGTCTTCGCACATGCTTAATAGTAAACTATAAATAACTCTCAAGAAATACTATCAACTGGAGAGAATAACAGTATAAAAAATAAAAATAGGATATATAATGTAAGGCATGAATAAATCAATGTTTATATAACATCATATGTATGTGCCAAAAAATACAATAATTACACCCTAAATTCGAAATATTGTCATGTACATTACAAATTTTCGACTTACTGTAAATATGATCGATTCTCTAAATCAATTACATTCTAACGATTCTCTAAATCAATTACATTCTAAGTGTCACAAAAATTCAAATACATGATCTAAAATCAGTTTCAAAACTACAAAATAAATCCAAATTTCTAGGGACGTGCATTTTTGCTAATAGTGATAAAAAAGAAATATTTGAAAATAGTATTATGACTTGCAAAACATACATGGCACATACTCCATTCATCTCTATTTAAAAGTTGGACATTAAAAGTCAGTTTTTAAAAAATTTACTTTTAATGTTTTTAGTGGTCATGATCAATTTTTATTCAACTAGAATGGAATTTGGTACACAAATTTTGAATATCATTCTAAATCACAGATCAAAAAGTAATATTTTATATATATATATATATATATATATATATATATATATGATAATACTGAAGTTGAGCTTTAGAAAAATATTAATATAATATAATTTTTTTACTAATAAAAAGGTTGTACCCAATGCAAAAGGCTCCCGCCCGCTTAACTCCAGGGGGGAGAGGCGGATGTCGGCTAGCCTTACCCCCATATATGGAGAGGTTGCTCCAATGTCTCGAACCCTAGACCAACCGTAGCTTGGACGAGGGCACTTGACATCGCATCAAGGTACGACCTCAAAGTTTTTTCTCACTTATATATCTCGCTAATAGTTGAAATCAGACTTCGGTACTATCATAATTTTTTCCGACTTCGATACCTCTTTGTACAGTTTTCGTCATTAAATGTAAAACTTCCACCACTGAAAACACACAAGTACGGTAGTACCAAGATTGACCATTAGCAAGGTACCCAAATCAAAAACACCCTTAATATAATGTGATTCAAGGTTACGAGACTTAAATATGCGAATAACTTATATAAAATTCCAATAGAAAGGCAAAAAATTAACCACACAACAGTTAAAGACACAATGCGAAGCCACACTGTTAAATCCCTCAAATACAGCAAGCAAAAAGAAATTTATTAAATTAGATGATTAGAACAAACTACATTTCAAGGACAAGCCTGCTTACATAGCGCTTGCTTGCGCTTGGGGGGTAGTGGCGGCTATTGTACAATAATTCACCGCTCATACCATACCCCGGGTCATAACGATTAACACTAAAAAGAAAAAGAAGGATGTACATACAATTGAAGCAGCAGACGTGAAATTACGTTCCGGGTTGTTCCGATTTCACAGGTGCGCCTGACGAGGATGCACAACTCCCGTTTTGAAGGTAGAGACTGTTGGCCACCAGAGAGTCACTAACCAAGCCAACGTCAACATCGTCAAAGTTGAGCGAGCCTCTAAGCTTCCGGGTACTAAATCATGTGGAAGACATAAAATAAGAGAATCAACATTGGATTGTATTTGTTTCAGATTTGTAAGTATAGTAAATATAACAATATATAACCCAGATCCAATGCGGATCAACTTAAGGATCGCTCAATGCGGACCAATTTTTTTAAAATAGTAAAAAAAAATATTATGAGTCGATTTTTTTATGTGGGTTATTTAAACATTTTACCCCCAAAAAACACTTAAAATTATTTTTTTTGCTATTTTAAAAAAATAAGCCAGTTTTTAAACTGCTTAAAAAACTGACATATTTTGACAAATTGTTTTTAAATAGTAAAAAAAATCATTTTGAGCTGGATTTTTTGGGGGGTACCCTGAAATGTTAAAATACCCCACCAAAAATCAACTCAAAATAATTTTTTTACTATTTTAAAATTGGTCCGTATAGAATGGTCCTTAAGTTGCTCCGCATCTGATCCTGCCAACGATATATTACCCATTTAAACGGTTATTGATGGCAGTCAGGTCTTTCGAAGGGCTTTGGTAAGCATGAGTGCTTTCACCAACACAAGCATAATAGCTTTTAGAGCTATGTGAAATTAACGCATCCATCTGAAGAGATAATAACAGATCAGCTTCGGGACATGAACCAAAGCATGTGCTTTAAGCGACTTATAAACCATAAAACAAATAAAATTCTGAATTAGGCAAAATTGACAATGTAATAAGATGCTCTAGAGGGGAATTGATAAATTAACATTTACAGTTGAGCCGTAGGAGAAAGTCTGAGAAACTACAGACAAAGGTATTGTGAGGCATATCAAGAAGTGGCAGTTACCCATAGCAGTAGCCTTATTTAAGCTAGGTTTGAGGAACGTCAACCTATATTAATCTCTCACCAAGAATGCTACCATCAACATGGACAATTTTATGTCAGGACTGAGAAGTGTGCCGAGGTTGAAAGTTGACTTAATCGATACAGAAGATACGGTGGAGGAGCCAGCCAACACTCGAAAAATGGCGATGTCAACAAAAATGGTAAGAATGGGAAAGGTCAAGAAAGAGAGACTTTTCCCAAATAGCAAAAGCCTATCAGTAGCCACCAAAGGTGAATGAATATGCCAAGGGGACAATATAATACTTTTCAAAAAGATTATAATCATAGCTGTCAAATTGGGATACGCATTGCGTATTGAAAACGAAAACCATATGCATCGCGTATTGTATACCATGGTATTGTATTGAGAGATACGGTAGAAACCATAAAAAAATTACTATAAATTAATTTACTGTATAGAGAACACATTATATACAATTTGATACTCCCAAAGATCATAAACAAGATATATAAAAAATAATCATCATCATCACTCATCAAGGTTTAATTCATCATCCACAACCTCATCATCATGCTCTACTATGATCCGCTCCTCATTGTGTTTTATACTTATCACACCACTTCAATTTGCCACAGTACGATAATTTCATCTTGAATCCAATCAATTATCACCCCAACTTTTCAAAATAATATCCAAGTGGGTACCAAACAATATGTGCAAATATATACCCAATAGCCAATTAACAACCAACCCGATATCTTAAAACTATTGAAGAGAATATTGGAGAACATATTAAAATATTCAAACATTTGAAGGGTGACCGAAGGGTCGGGACCAAACAAAAGTATGGCCTTCTCTTCCCAGCACAAACAGCTTAGCAGGAGTGGAAAAAAGGTGGAGGTTGCTCACAAGGGGAACAAGTGGTGAATCGCAAAAGAGAAAGAATTACGATAAGGTTAAAAAAATATAAGGTGCTGTTATTTTCTGATTTTTTGGTCATTCTCAAAAGGCTGCCAAGAATCGTTTCTGCTAGTGGGTTTGAAAAAACCTGACCAGAAAATACTGTATCGCTAAATGTCATTTAAGAGTGGGTTGACTATCTAGGAATCCTAAATGTCAGGCTGTGAAATCTACATAACTAATTGTAATGGTAATATAGAAGACAAAATAGACTACAGATTTCAAAGAAAGTAGGACTGCTACTATGTCCATCCATGAGAAATACTTTTTTCCACTCATTTTCCAATTTTTAGTGTGTTTATTTGCAAAATTTTATGTGGAACTATTTTCTCTCTGTAGTGTTGGACAGGTGTGATATCTCTGGATACACGTGCAGATCTATCTATGCCTGACTCTCCACCTCTATCTCTCCGATCTCGCCAAAGTCTCGGTATCGGTAGCGAAATCGGACAACTGATTTTCAACTCGATCGCGGTATCGTGCGATATGCAAAGATACGCTATTTAGAGAGCGCACAAACTTTCGAAAAAAATATAGAAAATTTAAAATAAGTAAGATTAAAAATGTGGATCAATGAGATACATTCAAATATTCAAAATGTTTTTTACAAAAACATACAATATTAAACATTTTGCAAAACTTAAAACATTTTTTTACATTTTTGTAAAAAGATGTTTTTATAGAAATGTACAAAAATATAGTTTGTAGTTTGTATTCTTTGTACAAGTACAAAAAAAATGTTTTTTACAAAAACGTACAATATGAAACATTTTGCAAAAATTAAAACATTTTTTTAGTTTGTACAAAAGAAAATTTTTTGTAAAAAAATGATTTTACAAAAATGTAGTTAGTATTTTGTTTTCTTTGTACAATGTACAATTTTTTTTACAAAAATGTAATTTTTTGTACATTTTTTACATCAACGTTTTGTACAAAAAAATTGTATACAAATGTAGGAGAAATTTAAATAAATAAAAATAAACAAATATAGGAAAAATGTACACATTTTAACACGGTTTATCTTGAAAAAATAATGGAAAAAGAAACGTAAGGAAACTTAAGCAAGCCACCGGCCTAAACATAAACATACAACAGTGTTTTAAAAACAAAAAAGAGGGTTCAAACATTTAGGAGGAACGAAAAAAAAGGTTTCTCTCCATTCTAACCTAACTAAACCACCGGCCGACAACAGCAGGAGAAACAAACGGTGATTCCGGCTGAAATCGGAGGAGAAGGAGAGGGGTATTCTTGCTGAAATCTGCAAAGGCTTAAGAGGAAATGTTTGTGGTTTGGAAAGCAAAGAGATTCAGCCACTTTTATAGCTTTTTTCAACAACAAATCTAGTCCATGACACATAAGTTCAAATCAGCTGCTACAGGTAAGATTCCTTCAATTATTTATGCCTCTTTTTTTTTGGGTAAAATTTTATTATCTCGGGTAGTTTTGTTTGTTTCGGCCGAGATTACGCCGAGATCTTGGCGCTACATACCGCATCCAACCGATTTTTATTTATTTTTGATTCGCGTCTCGTAATCGGTGCGGTGGCCAGCGATTCTCAGTCAACTCGGCCGATTCCAAGTTGACTCGGGCGCTACTTTGAACCATGGATCTCGCTCACAACTTGTGAATCATATAGAACCCTGTTCCTTTAAGGGTGTTTTAAAGTTCATTTCATAGTTTGAAAGGATCTCCACATCCCCTAGGTATCGCAGTTTGAAATCGCACGACCCAAAACACGGTGGGTTCTCCTCTTGGATATCCAAAAGTGACATCCCAAATTTTAACATTTGCTATTTAAGTAGTAATAATAATGCAACTTCTGATATCAATAACAGAATAAATTGGGAGAAATAGACTTCCGAACCAAAAAAAAATATATACAAGAATTGTTTGTGTGTTCTTGATAATTTACTTACAAAAATGAAACAACCCCAACAAAATTCTTAAGTGATCCACATTCCAAAGTAATAAACAAACTACCCCACGCGCTTGTACACATAGCACGTACCAAAACGGTCTTTTAATTGACAATGTTTTATGAAGCCAATTTTGTCATCTCGTAATCCGAAAATCTTGTCCTTAATCATCATCGTTTTATGTTCTCTTATTACTTTCTGTGTATCTGGTCTTAAATCTCACTTAGCACCGTGCATTACTCAAACTCATCTCTTCAAACTACATATATCACTACCATTGTGCAATTTAATGGATGCTTTGATTATGCACCTTTCTCAATCCATTGTTAAAAATAGCCAGGAAGCACAAATTTATGATGATAACAAATTCCCAAGGAATATACCACACAAATATATAAATACCTTTGACGATCTCAATGGGGAGACATATATATTGTGTGCCGCAGAGACCTTCTTCGGGGACATATCAGGAAGTGCGGGAAATGGAGATACTTTGGGTGATCCAGGACACGGACCTAATAAGTAGGGTAAAAGGGAGAATGAGAGCAAAATGTCAGGCCATATTGCAGTAATTTACTTCCAGTGGATATCAAGTAAAAATAATGCAAGCCAAAACTGAAAAAATCCAGAGAGCTGACCTGCATTATTATTGTTAGCTTCTGATACCCGATTATTTTTTTGAGCAGTTCCGGTAGGGGAAAGCTCCACCAGCAGAGGCTTTATGACCGGAATGAATACTTCATTGTAAAACGTGATGATGTCGACATGATCCTGCCCAATTTTCTGTTTCAAAAACATTCAAAAGGCTTAGGCCCCATTTAGTTGTGGAAAACAGGGCTGTTTTGGAGAAAAAAAATCTGTGAAAAATAGAAAAAACAAAAAACTCATTCAAATGTCTATTCTTTCCAACTTAAAAAACTGTTTTCCATTTTCCAGTTTTCTAATTTTCCAGAAATTTGGAAAACACAATTAGAATGATTTCTAAATATTTTCCCTTAAACTGAAAATTAATTTTTAACATGTCACCACCAACACCACCACCGCCGCCATTGCAGCATTGTCGCCTACACCACCGCACCAATGGGGATGGTGTTTATGGAAAAAAGAGATAAAATAGCCTTTATTTTCAATAATTTAACGCATTTTCTAATTTTCGGAAATAAAATTAAAAATGGAGATGAAAAATAATTTCTAAAACTAAACAGACCATATTCCTGAAAACGACTGAAAATAAAAGATTAAGTGTCCTACCCCATTATGGTGAGCTGATGACCTATCAACAAACACACTACGAAAAACTTGAGGCTTGCATTGTGGTTGTTTTCGATAGTTGTAAATGATTTCTCGAAAAGTTAGATTCAGTTGGGAAATCTGCAGGACAGAGGACAAGAAGGTATTAGAGAGTACAGTCAAACGGTAGCATCAGGTTCTAACATAACATGTATCTAACTGCAAACCTTAGCAACTCCATAGAAACAACAGAGGATAATCTGGTCAATATGGCGGTTGAAGAACAGAGCAGTCTGCTCACTGAGGATTTGTTGGAAAAGACTATACACGTTTTCCCTTATCTGCCGAGACAACTGTAGCCTTTCAACCATAGCATTAATTCTGACTGCCGCTAACTTTACAGTCTGGGCAAAAGTTTGGAAAGTGTATATTATGAAAAATATTGCAATGAATAATACAATCAATGGACAAAGTAAAAAGACTGAACTAATCCTTAATTGGTGTACATGACACAATCAAATAGAGAGGGAGGACAGGTAAGCTCCCTTCCTCTTTGCAATTAAAGATACGGTAAATACAAAAAGGCGTGCCTAAGGGGTAAAAGGTTAAATGTCAAACTTGAAAGCCCTAAGGCCTGAGGGAGGTTTCTAGGAATGACAAAACAGAACCAAACCCATTTAACCAACCCAACCCGCGCATTAAAAACCCAACCCAATTCATTAATTCAATCGGTCTAATTGGGCTCACCCAACAAAACCCGATTAATTAAAGGGTCTAATGCAAACTTGTGATGTGAATTTAGTCCAGTTAAAATTGTATGTGAATTTACCCAGTTATGTTCACAGTATCCACTCTATATAGTTCTGAATAGGTCCAAAACTGCATCATGTTTGTAAGCTTGTAATCAATGTTTTAAAAATCACTTGAAGCTTAAGCCCCAATGGCCAAAGATGAGGCTTACGCCTCAATGCGCCTCGAGGTGATGTGTGGAGGCAAAAAAAATCTCTTATTTGACTGTTTTTTCTCGAATCGAAATTTTCTTTTTTGGGTGGAGCTTTGTCATCTTTAGGGCCTATATATACCTTTTAAAATTTAATTCCAACAAATTTTTCTACATTTTCAAGATTTTAACACTAATAAATAATTTCGAGTTACTTTATATGATAATTTCTTCGTGAATATTACTAAGTATTCACCTAGGAATGAAACTGGTTCCTAGAATATTTAATGGAATTATTCATCTAAAATTATTACAGCACCAAGTGTATATTCTAATGATATACATAATGACTCTTTTACGTAATTCTGTATATACGCATAACACACCCATTTTCTACTGATATTAGCTTTAGGCCTATTTAACAATGATGTGATGATAATACAGTATATATTATTTCAGTTATGTTGATAATGTTACTGATTAGTCACAAATATTTTATATTAGTGTGCTTTATATTTATGCATTTTAGCACAATTGTGTATGTTAATTCATATATTTACTCTCATTTACTGTATAACCTGTCTTCGATATATGTATGTGTATATATATATTTACGCTCATTTACTGTATAACCTTTGTTTTCGATATATGTATGTGTATATATATATATGTGTCTGTGTGTGTATTTTGCAAGGTTTATTCGAGCTTTTATAGGTGCTGGATTGCTTAGCCGAACAATTAGTTGCGTTTCAAGAAAGTTTCATCGCTTGATGCAATTTCAGGGACATTTTGGTCATTTCATCATTTGGGCTTGGGGCGCAAACTCCTTACAGAAGTTGTAGCTTTCTGAGTTAGCTTCGTGTAGCCAACGACGACGCGCCATTCCGATTCCATATAATCAAGTTACAACCTTTCAACCGAAGCATATTTCCTTAGTTTTTGAAGCAAAATGAGGAAGACAAAATAGAGCAGCAATATCAATCGATCCCAATCAATCGACGACCTCCCTTGGTTTCACGAAGAAATGGCAAGCGGTGGCCTGGTTTCAGATCAACCGATCGATCGGATGGCCAGTTGATCAATCGATCCTTGTAAATATTTGTTGCTTTCTCTTTGCTTTTCTTTTGATTTAATCAACTACATATAGTAAGTTGAGTTTTATTTGTTAGGGATAATTAGTTTTTGATGTAAATCTTCAAATGCGGAAGCGTTATTGTTACACTACACAACTATTAATTACACAACAACAACAACAACTAAACTAAAGAATTAAATGTATTTCTTTCTCTCTATTTTCTCAATTCTCAATATTCAAGGGTTGATTACAAATGAAGGCCAAGGGGCCTATTTATAGGAAGAGTTAGCTTGCTAATCAACCCAAAATGACTAAAAAACGCAACTAATAAGCAAAAATGACATATTAGTCCCAAACAAACTTGGAAACTAATTAGACACTAATAAAAAAGAAACATTACAATTAAACCCTAATAAATAAATGCAAAATAAAAGATAGTAGTCTCCCGTAGGCACAACCACGCGCCACGTGTCACTTCATATCCCATATACATCATTCTCCCCGTCTTCTCGTCCTAGAGCTTGGAGGGTGAGTCATCAATGCCACATGAACACGTGTTAGTACAAGTATTATCTTCCAAAGTAGAGCAAAACCCCAAATCAAATCCAACACGCAAATGAACCGACTGAACTTCGATTAGACCCATATGGACTTTCAACAAATGGGGTAATATACCCAAATCTCAACGATGCCGCCCTACAGATTCCGAGCAACCAAAAACTGACGACCACTCTGCCTTATCAACACCATAAGCACATGATTGCAACTTGGCTTGGTGGACCCTTGAATCTGACTGGACGGTAACTCCGGCGACCGCACCTTTGCGAGTACGACGGCGAAACAAGAGAAATGAAGACGGCGACATCCCGAAAAGAAGGGCCCAAAATGGCAAATAATCGAAAAATGTATCCCAAGTGGGTACATTTCTCATGCAAGTCATATGTTGTGTCAAAGATTGACCAGTGGTTGGGCATAAATGAGTGGGAAAGGTAAAAGTAGGGTTAAAAAGAGGGGTGGGGCTGGTTTCTTGTGTTTTCTTAGGGGTGGTGGGGGTTTGGTTGTTCTTTGAGGGAAAGAAAAGAGTGGGAAGGCAAACTCTAGGAGTGGGCTGCCCTAGGGGTAAGATGAAGGTTGTCCAAGTAAAAATTTTGGGTTTGGGAGATGTTGGGCCAGATTAGGGCAGGGGGGGGAATTAGAGCGGGGGTTGGATGAAGTGGCCGAAGGGCTAGAGGGGTGCGAGGGGCTGCTTCTATGGTTTTGGAGATGTTTCGGCCCCGGAAAAGAGCCCTGAAGGCTGGACAGTGGCCAGCGGAGGTTAACAGGGGAGGGGTGGGGGAAATATGGCTAGCCGGTGATGGAAAAAAGGCCAAGAAGTGGCTGTCCGGACCCTGTTTCAGCAGGGGGCTGTTTTGGGGGGGTAGTTGGCACCGGAAATGGGTCTAGGAGGGTACCAGTGGGCGGCGGTAGGATAAGGGTTGTTTGGTGGGGTGGGGTGGGGCGGGGCTAGGGTTATGGGTAATGTTTGTTGATTTCTTGGTTAGGGTTTGTATTTTCTTGAATTTTTTAGGGTTTCAATTATGGGGTGGTGGGTTTTCTTGGGCTAGGGTTTGGAAAAAATTTGAAGACGGAGATTCATGTAGACATAGTGGTGGTATGAGGTGGAGATGGAGCATGGGGTGGTGGAGATGGGGGTGGAGGAGCTAAACGAGGTGGTATCTCCTCTTTTAGTGGTAATGGAATTTAGGGTTTCCATTCACCCGATTCTCTTTTGGGCATTTATAAATCTTTCGATTGAGGGCTTGCCGGAGTTGGAATCTCCACTCGCGCACGCTTCACGCACCCCAACGAACACCAAGAACAAACCGAGCTCTGATACCAAATTGATGTAAATCTTCAAATGCGGAAGCGTTATTAATTATCACACTACACTACAAATGCGGAAGCATTATTAATTATCACACTACACAACTATTAACTACGCAACACTACACTACACAACAACAACTAAACTAAAGAAATGAAATGGGTTTCTTACTTTCTCCATTCTCAATTCTCAATATTCATGGGTCGATTGCAAATGAGGGCCAAGGGGCCTATTTATAGGAAGAGTTAGTTTGCTAATCAAGCTAATACCCAAAATGACTAAAAAAGGCAATTAATAACCAAAAATGACATATTAGTTCCAAACATACTTGAAAACTAATTAGACACTAAAAATAAGAGAAAATTACAATTAAACTCTAAACTAAAAATGCAAAATAAAATATAGTAGTCTCCCGTAGGCACCACCACGCGCCACGTGTCGCATCATATCCCATATATATCAGTTTTTGGTTAGTTTTTAGTTGTTGGTCGATATTTTGAGAGCTCCTCTCTCCATTCTCTCTCCCAGGGTCTGTATTGTAAGTTGCTATTCATTGTCTTCATTAATTCAAGCTTTCTTAGTTATATTCAATGTTTTGTTAATTAGTGACGTAAATAACGTCAAATGGGAGCAAGAAATAGTATTTCTCTCTCTATTCACAATCTCTCAAAATTAAGGAATGACTCAAATGAGCCTACAAAGGGGTATTTAAAGGGGGAAGGTTGCTTGGCAACTAAGCTAAGTGCCTAATTACAATTGTGCCCCTAAGGCGAAATAATCTTCCTACCTTTAAATGCAAAAGAAAAGGAAAATACAATGAATTACTCAAAACAGAAGAAATGCTAAAAGAACTAAAAAATGAGAAAATGACGATTACGTCCCCGATTCACATCATTCTCCCTCCCTTGAAAAGAGTTCGTCCTCGAACTCAGAGGGGAAGGCCGTCAGTATCAACATCAAGGATCGTCACAAGAGCTGGCTGAAAGGGTATCTCTGGTGCCTCCTTAATATAGTCAGACATTCTCCCCCCCTTGAAAAGAGTTCATCCTCGAACTCAGAGGGGAAGGCCGTCAGTATCACCATCAAGGATCGTCACAAGAGCTGGCTGAGAGGGTATCTCTGGTGCCTCCTTAATATAGTCAGGGTCCCCAGAAGCTAAGAGAGCTCGACGGCAAGGGAGGGAGCAATCGAAGGTGCGATGACCCATCACCACGCAATTGTAGCATTTGAAGGTGACCGGATAAGCAGGAGCAGGAGGAGGAACCGTGACAGTACGAGTAGTAGTGGTGGAAGGAGTCCCAGTAGGTGCAGAAGGCACTGGAGCTGGAGGAGTAAGCGTGGAGCGACTATGTGGGGGAGGGGCAGTCTGGTGGTATGACTCCACCTTGGTGGCATATTCCACCACTTTGGCAAAAGAGGTGACCTCCCGCAAAGCAAGATCACGTTGTATGTATCCCTGGAGTCCGTGAATATATCGGCTAATGCGCTTCTCCTCACTCTCACTGAGGCGGGCTCGAGTACAGAGAAGCTGAAACCGCTCGATGTAGTCCAAAACGGAGGAATCCTAATGAAGTGACTGAACCCGTAAAAATAAGTCTCGCTCATATGTAGCGGAAACAAAAGCGGTCATCAACTGCGCTCGGAGCTCGGTCCAAGACTGTATGGGAGGTAGGCCCTCACTGACACGTCGCTGCTCCAAGGCATTCCACCATACACTAGCATAACCTTAAAACTTGATTGCCGCTAAAAAAACGCATTGACGACCTTTCAGCCTTTTGGACTCAAAAATCCGCTCCATGACGACAAGTCAATCAACAACGGCATCACGCTGTAGGTCGTCGTCAAACATGGGAACATCAACTCGGATATCACCCTGCATACTCCGAGAAAGTAACTGGAGGGCCAGTTGTGTGAGAGTATCACCACCCTGAAAGCCGAGGGTATCATCATCAATATCATCATCGCTTGGCGGAGGCCCAGTAAGTAAGGCTCACCGTGGCTACCCCCGAGACGGTGGATGTGGAGGGTTAGGAGCGGGTGGGTGAACTGAAGCGGCAGGAGGAGGAGTGCGAGGCGGTAGAGGCTCACGAGGTGGGGAAAGAGGAGGTGGAGGAACCAATGGCTGGCAGTAGGGGCATTGATTCATTTGGTGGCCTTTTTTATGGCAAATAAAGCAATGGCGCTCGGAGATGGGGACATAGGGGGTCACCTTGGGGTGGAGAGAATTGAATGGGGAAACATCCGTGCGCCACTCGGTAGGAAGGGGTGGGTCAAACTCCGAAGCGGAGTGGGGACGGGGGAAGGAGGGTCGGCATGGGGAGGTAAGGTAATCCACTCTCGGACCCGCTCATGGGAGTCAACGAGGGCGGAGTGAAAGGAACGAGTATCCCATGGAAATGGCTGATGAGGAGGAAAGGTACGTAAAAGAGGTGGGGCGGAAGCGTGGGGAACGTGGAATGGTGTGAGTGGGGGTGTGGGGGAAGAGAAGGAGTGGGAGGTATGGGTGGTATGTGGGGGTTTTCAGGATGCTTTTGTGGGTGATGGCGAGGGTAAATGGAGATAGGGTGTAAGGAGGGATCATGTTGGAGTGGAGTTGAATATGGGGGGGATGTGGTGGCGGGGAGTGGGATGGGGTG
Organism: Sambucus nigra; assembly: GCA_949130495.1. Taxonomy (NCBI): domain Eukaryota; kingdom Viridiplantae; phylum Streptophyta; class Magnoliopsida; order Dipsacales; family Adoxaceae; genus Sambucus; species Sambucus nigra. The sequence continues at coordinate 27,408,315 of OX422224.1, read as the reverse complement.
AGAATATGGGTTGGGGAAAAATGGGGTGAGGGTAGTTGGTGGTGTATGGATACGTTTGGCGGTGGTGGTGGTGGTGGAGGTATAGGGGGTGGTGGTGAATTTGGGGGGGCAAAAGTATTGGAAATGTGGGAAGAGGAAAATTCTAGGGTTTGGGGTGCAAGATTAGGGTTATAATGTATATGGTTTGTGCCATGGGGGTGTATTAGAGGTGGATTTAATTTTTTTGTGTGCCGAATGTCACGGATCATTTCACCAATGGTGGGAGAGTATGTTCCGATCATGGGTGGTACCGTTTAGACACACAAAGGGGTAGGGTTTACCGGAAGGGCTTCGGCATGTCCTGAATATGTTGGATAACCCTCAGGGAGGCTGGTTAAGTGGTGGTGTTGGCGGTACAAGGCAGAAGGGTGTCCGGAGGTTTCCCGGGGTTGAAAGGGGTTCGACGGGGCCTAGTAGGGAACTGTTCGGTTCCGAAGGGTATAACCGGAGGTGTGAGGGTGGGATTCCGGGGGTAGGGGTTGAATATGGGTCGAAATTGGGTTGGTTTAGGACTGGGCGCCTGTCGGAATGGGGTTGGGGGCATATGGGGGTTTGTTCAGGGGAGATCGAGGCCGGGATAAGGAGGGGGTTAGGGGCGGGTTGGGGAAGGGTGGGATTTGGGGTAGCGGCGGGGTTGTTCAGGAGCAGGGAGTGGTCTTCAAGTCTGGTTGGGTGTTTTTTTTTGGCTTTTTTTGATTTTCCGGCACCTTGGGTGGTGGCACAGTGGTTATTTGTGTACTGGTGTTTGTTGGAATGAGTATAGGGTTCGATTTTGATGAACTAGGGTTTTTTTGAGTTAGGGGTGTAGAATGGCTTGATCATGAAGAATTAGGGTTAGGGTTTAGAGATGTCACTGGTGCGGTGTGAGGGCGGTCCGTGGTGATTGCCGACGAAGAACTACGGGCGTCCATAGCATCAACTCGAGTCGTCAATCGGTTGAGGGTCTCAAGAATTTGATTGAAAGGGTTTGCGTCGGAGGAGTACATCTTTTCTTGAACCCACCTTGACGTTGTTTACGAGTTTTTGTTTTACAACAACAACAACAATGCGTGGAGCAACTAGGCTCTGATACCAATTGACGTAAATGGCATCAAATGGGAGCAAGAAATGATATTTCTCTCTCTATTCACAATCTCTCAAAATTAAGGAACGACTCAAATGAGCCTACAAATGGGTATTTAAAGGGGGAAGGTTGCTTGGCCACTAAGCTAAGTGCCTAATTACAATTGTGCCCCTAAGGCCAAATAACCTTCCTACCTTTAAATGCAAAAGAAAAGGAAAATACAATGAATTACTCAAAATAGAAGAAATGCTAAAAGAACTAAAAAATGAGAGAATGACGATTACGTCCCCGATTCACATCAATTAGTCTTGTTGCTTTAATTATTGCTTTCTTCCATTTCATTATCACTTACCATGCTTTCTAACTAAGTAAATTATGTTGAGATTATTGAGCTCACCATGGATTAATAGGTTGCTTTGCTATGGTATGATGGTTTAGGTTAGTTTTGATTGGTTAATTGTTCTTGATTTTGCATCTAGAAACTTAATGGAGTATATCTTGTATACACCATGTTTGCAACTTTTTGTGAGTAATTTCGAGGATATTTGTTGACACCAAACTCAAACTAAGCTTTTATGAGAATTTATAGGGTGAAAACTCTGGGTTTTATTAATTGTCCAAATGGGTATTAATCGTGGTGAGGGATATAATTATCATCCTATAGTTTCCTTTCTTCATAATTACTTTCATTTCAATACTTGTCTAGTGTTAATTGTAGTATAAAATATTTTAACCAAAAATATCATCTTTTACACTTTTGTTTGTGAAGAAACAAATCAGTTAGAATCTACAACCGTTCTCTGAAAATTCGATCCCTACTTGCCTCTACACTCCATAGTGTACCAAGTTGTGGTTTTTGTATAGGCGGTAAATACCCAACGACAAATTCAGTTACAAAGTTTACAGCTCATCAAAATGGCACCGTTGCAGGGGAACTGTTTTGTTCTATAATTTCATTGATTTAGTATTTCGTATAAATTTTTGTATTGTTCTTTTTGTTTTAATTTATTTTATAGACTTGCACATTTGAGCGCCAAGAAACGTTAAATTCTCAACCGCACACCACGTTGTGGGCTTTTCATAGGTAAACCACTCGGTAAGATGTCTTACTCCGGTGTTCTGGGTGATTCTACTGTTGTTTCGGGTTTGCAATTTTGTCGTTCGAATAATTTTCAAAGTCCCCCCAAACCTATGACTTATGGTGAATACTTGAATAGTGAGAAGAATGAAAATCGCAAAATTACTTTGGGGAGTATTTACAAAATCAAACGAATAATTTGGGGACTTCCAAAAGTATTCTCTTGACAAAATTCTTACAATAACAACGTTGAAGACTCTTGTGATAGTAGTCCTGAAAATTATTATGACAATAACTTTCAAAAGTGTGTGATTTTGAAAAGAGTTACGATAATGTATCTCAAAAACATTTTTTCCTCCCATGAGTATGTCCATCCCGGACCGTTCCATTTTTTTTTGGGGATTGCCCAACTTGCAAATCTTTGGCAATCCTGCTATTACACACTTATATATATATACATACATAGGGGTTATGGTTAGCAGACATCCCCCTCCTCTCTCAGACCCTGCAGTTAAGCGAAAGCCTTATGCCTTGGGTACGACTTTTTTTATATTTTTCCATCTTTTTCTTTTCATATTTTTTCCCTACCCATTCCACATCCCACAAAAAAAAATTAAAAAAAGCCTAAATTTTTTAGCCATCGATCGATCGATGCCCCCTGGTTGATCAATCGATGCTACCAGATATTGCCCAATGTGCTTCTAGTAGCCATTTAAATCGATCGATGGCTACAGGTCTGCCCACTCCCGGTTTTTCTTCCCATTTCCCACACCCTTTATTTCTCCCTTGCCCGAACTCCCCACTCCAAGCCCTAGTTCTCAATTTTCTCATCTCACCCAAAATTACTCCTTCCAATCCAGAATTTAACCCCCCCAAAGTATAATTTCTCTACTTTTAATGGATTTGTTGGATTTTTGTTGAGTATTTTCATAATTCTAAGGTTTGTTGCCTTAAGTATGAAAAACTTGTCTAAATGCGAATATTTTATGAATGCTTGTTGTTTTATCCATGATTATCACCGTGTACACACATTTTGTTGTTGATTATGTTGTTATGGTCTATTTTTGGTTGTTGGAACACTCATTTGGGTTGATTGGCATGCATTTTACAGTTTGGGGAGAATGTTGATGAGGTTTTGGTCCAAATTTCCAATTTGAGTATATAAATTCTAATTTTCTTTCTCATCAATTAGAACAAATTCGTGTTGATTGATAAATTGGATTGGTTGGGAGTTTTAATCATTGATTTGGAGTGTGGGTTTTCTTATGCACATATTATGGGTGTTTTTGAACTTCACACTTTAAAGCATTGTTCCAACTTGATTTAAATGCTATATTCTTGTAAAATCTCATTCACGGACACATATATCGATACATTCTGGAGATTTTTCATGAAAGGCTTGGATGTTGGTTCAAATATCACCCTCACCCCTATTTTCACATCGTGCACACCAAATGTTTGTTGAAATGCATAAACTGTTTTTCACTTATCAATCTAGCATACACTTGCGTGTTTATCATTCGTTGTCACATTTTGTCACAATGTGATGTACCCCGAAAAAGTTTCTAAACAAGTCTAGTATCAAGAAGACCTTGGATCCTTTCTGGGGAGAACAAGGGCAGAAGCGCCAGAGAGTGGAGAACGACTCAGACGGGGAGACAGAGATAACAGCGTAAGGCGCCCGTATTTCTTGACACCCGTTCGCAGCTTTTGCAACACGCTCTTATTAGAGGTGGGAGGCGTTTGAGACGCGATATGATGACCAGGACAGGGCCGACTACCGTCGCGACTTTGGCATGATGCAAATGATGATGAGAGAGACCTCTACACTTTCCAGAGAGGTCAGTGTAAAGGTCCTGACCTCTCTACCGGTGTTAGATCCCTGTGGAAAGGTGAAGAGGTCCCTCATCATCATCTGCAACCCGCTCTTGGGCACAACAAAACCCGTCAACACCCTTAGGTAGCACGCATAGAATCGAATCGCATTTCTTAATTTCTTCCATGTCAACTAACAAAACAATAATTAGGCAAAACAATATAAATTGTAAAGTTAAATTAAGAATAGTGAGGTAAAAAAGTAGAGATGGTGGAGTCAGTCGACCGACGTGTCAATGTTATTTTTGTGGTCTAATTAAATACATTATAAATTTTGTTGATTTTCTTTTTTCAAATCGAGGCTTACGTTACGCCTCAATGCACCTCGAAGTTATGCCTCGCCTCCGCCTCACGCCTTTTTAAAACATTGCTTGTGGTGTGTGGATTTAGTCCAGTTAACTTGATCACAGGTTCATTTGTTTAAGAGGCTTGTGAAGAATATCTACATGCCTTTTTGTTATCATAAAAGTACATATTAGATTTGGATCATATGACTTTCAAAATGAATATATGGTTGATTCATTTACACGTCAATGCAATTTTTTTGTCGTAAACAATTTTTGGGGCCAAAATATAATTTACACAGTTTGGGGTTAGAAGCCAATTTATGAAAACTTCTGGCGCAAAAATTAAATTAACAGAAAGTTAGGGGTCAAGACGTAAAATGTAATTTGCAGAAGGTTTAGGGACTGAATGTAATTAATGGAAATGTCAAGGAGGAAATGTAATTTATAGAAGTTAAGAGGTCAAAATGTAATTTATCTAAAGGTCAAGGTCAAAATGTAACTTCTTTTACTGGGTGTTGCGTAAAAGAAGTCAATCGGGCCAACCCTTGCCCAACCCATTCTGACCCGACTATTATATTGGACGGGTTTGGACCCGACCCATTAAACCTCAACCCATTATTGACCAGCCCGCAACCCGTCCACTCGCCCCGCTCCCTATTTTAATTTCAGTTTAATGTTTACTTGAATTTTACCGTTAAATATGATTTCCTTTTGCACAATAGTTGATTCTGAAATGTAATCTCTCTTTATTATCATTGTTAATTACAGTTATTGAATTTTAGTGTTAAATCTGAACATTTTCATCTGTCCATTTCTCTTAATTGCTGCAATAATACGTTAAAAATTAAACTCCATTGCTGATTGTGTTATTATTTAATGGGCAATTTATAATTAGGTCCCTTGTTAGCGTAGACTTCTACGAGAAGAGAATTAGTAGACGTAAGTGTTTAAAATTTGTCAAAACTCCTTTAGTGTTTAAAATTTGTCAAAATTCCTTTGAGTACTTTCCCCTTATTTAATTATATATGGATTAAAATATTGGGACAATTAATATTTTGGCCCCTCGGAGCTAAATACATTTTGCACTGAGTCCACCTTATTTTTTTATGTTCCAAAAAGTTCCTTGTCTAATTTTTTGACAATTTTTTTAGGGTTTAGGATAAGAGAAAATATTTCTGAATGTTTTAAATGGAAGGGACTTTTTGAAACAAAATAAAAAGGCTTTGACTAAACTTTGATTAAATAAATGTCGAGGGACTTTTCGTCGAATGGCCCTTAAATATTTATGTATTATTTATCAAATATTTAAATAATTATTTTCTGAAAAATCTAAACATAACCTTAGGAAATTCGCAACCACCGAATATGGTCGTATATTCAATCCCCACTCACAAAAAGTCCTTACAACCATCCATATAGAACTGCAACTGGGACGACTCAAGACACACCGTGAATAAAAAAAAAAACGTATGCTTAATAAGTGAAAGCGCCACCCCCTCAATAACAGTAAAAAAGGGAGAGAGGGGAGAAAAAGAAATGTGAAACACCAAGAAAAATGCCTCCCTATGGACCTATCTACAAAAATACATCTACCAAGTAAGTTCTTCTAGATTTTAGAACCCGCATTACCTTGCCAAAGAAAACACTGATTGCAGTTTCTGCACATGTTTCCCCTGCGCCACCTGGAATTGGCCGTGTTGGACTGCACATGAGTAGCCAATTTTAGGATTCTAATTAGAGAAGATGAAATAACAGGACGTTGATGCAACTAAATTGGGTTTATTATTATGATACCTCGCAAATGCAGACTGCAGAGCGGGTGGTGGTAACTTAGACTTGAGGTTATTGAAGGCCAGAAAACGTTCCTTCACTGGTGATGTGAAGGAATTTCGCTCTACCAGTACACTTCGATATTCAGTACCGTGCCTCTTCGGTGACTGAATATCTGCATTATGACCTGTGCAATTAATAGAGATATTAGTGGCATTTTGGGAAATTTTCCACATTTTAACTATTGTAATTTCTTTTATGATGTTCCTTTTTAGTCCCATCTTTTAGTAGAGGGGCGAGGGATATTTTAGCCTTACGATAAGGGTTTGTTTGATAGAAAAGATGAGAAGGCAAAAAAAATCAGGAATATTTTGCCAAGATAAAACTTACTCTTTATGTGTTTTATCATAGTTGTGCAAAAAGATGAAACGAAATGGGTCTATCTAAACCAATGAAAATCTGACTTGACCAAATTTTCCTTTAGGAGAGATAAGAAAATAAAAGTTGGAAAATGCAGATTTTCATGTTTTAACAAGTTGTACATTTCAAGTGGGTGGAAAATTTTCCGAAGGCAAAGATGTGCAATCGAACACACCCAAAGTTGGAAAATATGGAAGATTCCAAATTTCCCATGGAAAACGTTGTCAGTCAAACATATCCTAAGATTTTTCTAACCCCTATGATGTCACTAATGACATCATCCAGGACCTCATAAGGAACCTAGAATATTCCTTAGTTGATTAAGGTTACAATATCTTAGGAATATATTCCCTCTTCCTCAAATTAATTCTCCGTTTGGAGCAAACTCAATTAATTAATAGATATTTATGTAGTTGTCTCTCTACTGAGTGCATTTTTAGCGCTATTGATACAGTTTATGTCACAACACCAAGCAATTCAACCTACATATCATTATTATTGCCAAGACACTCAAAAGGCAGAAACAAAGTCAGTTACAACTTACAAGTAATAGCTCTCCAATTTTAAAATTCTCGCCACAATAAAGAATATGCAATAAACTGGTCTATCTCCGGACGATATTATGAGTCGTTTTAATCGTGTTATCGTGTCTTTTCGGGTTAATTCAGGTTATTGTGCCTATTTTTGTTCAATTGAGCATAAAATTTAATAAATCGAGTTAGTCATGTCATGTTCTATATGGGTCGTGTTCGTGATAGGTAAAACACAAAAAGTCGTTGTGGATTGACACAGAAACCCCTATGGGGTACATGATCAGGCGGGTGGATGTTGTTAATGGCGTGAATACTCACCATCCACCAAGTGCCAGATATCGCACCTTTCAATCCACCCTATCAACACCTACCAAACTAACAACCCCAAACAACAAAAGGAGATGACGATGACAGCATTCTTAATTCGAATAGATAAGAAGAGGACGAGTGTACTGTGTGCAGTGTGAGGTCTAAGATCTGCAGTTCTCCGTTCTGAACTATCCTCAATATTGCCTTTCTCAGTAAGTTATTTATAGCGAGTGGCAGTGTAGACGCTCCAGTTATGAGTTTTGAACTGCAATTGGCATGAGGGTTTGGGCAGAGAGAAATTTAGGGTGATATCCGCAAGTAACACGATCCAATTCCCTCAGATTAGTGTCAGAGACAGGGTGCTGACAATGAGCACCTTGCTCACCATGATCCCACTAATGCAAACACTGAAAATCGGATCCAAAGAAGAAAGAAAAACACAAGCACAAATCTAAATTTTTATTAAGAAGCCAAAGATATCTATCTTTCCAAATGGAGGGATGAGTTGTCATCCATGAACACTAATGGAACCTTCTAGAAGCTTCTATCCTAACAACAATATCTAAGCACTAAAATAGTACAAGTATAATATAAAATAAACGAAAGAAAAATTACAAATATACCCCCATTTATTATCAACATCATATTTCCCCCAATGTACATCAATTAAACCGCTCGTCCCTGAACTTTGGCTAGTGTAACGTTTTGGCCCTCAAACTATTTTTTGTAACTATTAAGCCCCTGAACTATGTTATGTTTGCACCAGTGGATCTTCCTTCTATTTTTTCATTAAATCTAAAGGAATTCATCGACAAAAATTGTTTTTATCCCCCCCCCTCCTTATACAAACCCCATACCCAAAATATAACTACAAACCGTACACAAACCCATTATTTGTAAAGTTATAACATGCTCTATCTAATTGTCTTTGTTCATTTCGGTATTAGTTGGAGCTATTTTGTGTTTAGGGCTTGGGTATGGGGGGGATAAAAGACATATGCGCAGATATACCAATTACGTGGACTAATTTCATTTGATTTAGTTACAAAGTTGATGGGAGCCACTGGTACAAACATAACATAGTTTAGGAGCTTAAAGGTTAAAAAAAAGTGAGGACCAAAAGGGTACACTAGCAAAAGTTCAAGGGGCCAGTAGTGTAATTATTCTGGTATATATTAAAGAAAGAAGATGTGTGTGTGTGTGTGTAGAGAGAAGAGAGGGAGAGAGGGAACGTTAGTATAGATAGAGATTAAGATTGAACCTAGGATGGTGATGAAAAATAGATTTGGTGGGGCCAAGGTTTGTTGAGGTGGTGTACCTCACCAGGCCCTTCATTCTATATCAAATAGGATTCCACCTTTGTGAGTTACACAAAAGACTCACAGGGTGAGTTCTTGGCTCGATGAGAGACAATCTACAGTAATTGAATATATTTATTTGACTCAACGGGTAAAGTCTACCACATAAAACTAACAGCCATTATGAAAATTTTTACGATGTCCTTGTCAATTTTTAACAAAGTTCTAAAGAGGCCATGTCATTCATCATATTTTATTACCTGGGGAAGTTTCATGCTTCTGCAAAGACGGCACAGAAGGCAAGACTCCATTATTATTATGCATCGAAATTGCATCCAATGATGGCATTGGTTCTGCCAACAAACCAAGACGATTTATTTCTGCAGAAAGAGCTGGCCTTGCTACTGTAAGAGAATTGTACATCGAGGAGCCCTTCTCCCAAACCATGCTCTCCAAAAGTCGTTCTTCCAGTGAATTCAGATGTCGCCTCAGTTCTCTTGGAAGAGAGTCCTCGTGTCTAATGAAGCTTTCGATCACCTTACTAAGATCAAAAGCTGTAATACCGGTTCTTTCCAGCACTGCAGGGAACAACATAGTTACTGTCTTATGAGTGGCGAGAACCAGTTCTGCTGAGCAGGCGAGCATACATCTATGGAACCTCTCGTTGGTTAGCAAAGAAGTCAAATTTCTTGCATGTAATATTTGGGCCTCTGCTGTACACATTGCTTGCAAAACCCTATAATATAACTTTAGTGCTTCCAATCTACGCTGTTCTACCCATATGTTATCCATCAAATTTGTACTCTGCAGGCTTCCAGTGACACTATGCTCACCCAGACTACTGCTTGGAAATATAGCCTCTAATAATACATGAGCCCTTCGTATCACATCGGGAGTTACATCTCTATCACAAGATGACAAGAATAGCCCCAGCTCTAAAGAAGGTGACGATGGAAGTGGAGAGATAATGGCGCGAAGCCATTTCGCAGTTGTCATTGCTGTGCTTACGGGAGTAGCTGCCATCTTTGAGCCACCACTACCGAGATTGCCATTTGAATGTGATACCGAGGGAGATCGATAGGGGGAGAGAGGACTTGTGGTAGTCTTTGTTGGAGATGCAACCAATTCGATTTTCCTCTACAGAATAACAAATTAAAAACAAAAAATTGCATATAAATTGACCTGTTCATACATTTTATTTTTGGGGTGTTTCGACTTTACCCACCATGTAGTTATCGTTCTTCGACATTACCCACCATTTTGTTTTTACCACCCATTTTGATATTTAGCGACACTTTTTGCAACGTTTGCTTCGTCGCTAAATGTCAAAATGGGTGTTGGTAAAGTCTAAAAAAAACAAAATGATGGGTAAAGTCGAATAACGATAACTATATGGTGGGTAAAGTCAAAACATCCCTTTATTTTTTACTTCACCCCTGAAATAATACAAGTTAGTTGATGCATAAACTACAAGTCTACAGGTAGGTTAAAGCACATGCCGCGGGGCAGGCAGGGGGATATCTCTAGTTAAGCAATTATCTCGGGAGGTAGAAAACTATATTTTAATAATAATTGGGTATCTATAAATGAAAACATACCTTGGTCCCACTAATACCGATGGCACTACCAGACAAGCTGCTTGAAGCAAGGAAACTATCATCTTCAGAAATAAACAATCTCTCATCCAGTTCACCCTTGTTACTGGCTGAATCGTCGTAGTCCTTTTCTAGAATACTTAAACTAGAAGATAAAGACGATTCCTCCATTAAATCTTCAAAAAAGATCAAACCCTCTGCATAAAATGGGATACTAATGTCAGCAAGGAAGAACTAGTTGAAGAGCATGAGTACATTACCAGAACCAGTTACCATTGTGGGACGATTTTATGGTTAACCTGTGTCAATACTGTCTAGATTCTCACTCCTACATTCTGATGCCAAGCAAGGATTTTTCTTCAAGATGTCTGCTATTAAAATATTGGCCTTTTCCATAGTTTTCTTCAACTCATCTTCTGAGGTCTCGTACATGTTGCAAAGTGTTGCAAGTATGTCCACACCTTTGTCGCCTTTCTTTACTGTTAAGTAATCAGCACATTAGAAAGACATCAATTCCCAACGACCACAGAAGTATAAGAAAACTCAAAAAATAAGAAGATAATTACCAAAGCGTGGAGAGTCACTAATATTGAAGTTTCTGAAGCGAATAGGGACGTGAATAATCAAAATAGCCTGTCACAAATTTCATGAGCATTGTAAATATAACTACTTGGTTACATGAAGAGAATATAATAAAGACAAATACAATATAATACAAATCGATGGGGTAAACATGTAGAGAGGATACTAAAGCATTTTGTAAATTTGATCTCCATTTTATTCTTTTTTTTTTTTTGCAACCAAATTTGGTATACATGATCTCCATAATGAGGAGATCTACAAAAAAATTATATCCAAAAATTCAACTTGGAGGGTGAGATGATGATCACAAGTTTCAATGGTTAAAAATGCACGTATTCATCCAATTTTCAAATCACCAACTTCCAAGTTGTATTTTTGGATGAAATTTTGTGTAGATGATCTCCCCATCATGGAGATCATGTATACCAAATTTGATTGAAAAATATATTTTTTACTATTTTTAAAAATGGGGATGTTCATAGGTATGTTGTTAGGAGGTACGTTGGAAAGCCTCACTGCCACTTTATTATATGTATTTTAATACACTCATCAAAACATTTCTCTATAATTTATTCATAGAACATTTATCATCAAAAAGAAATGTAACTGACCAATATAGAAACTAAACCATTGGTGCAGGTCACCAAGTCCTTAAAACGACTGAATGCATGGGTTCGCAGGGCCAAAAATACCAACCATCCAAAACGATGATAGTCTGACACATAGTCTGCCGAAAAGGCTGTCTGCTTATCACCGTCTGTGTCACTTGTCAAGAATAGTTCCCGATATGCTCGTTTATAGAACCTGGTATGATCAAATTAAGAAAGCTATAGTCAGCAGTTTACAAACTTCAAATAGTATAAACAATGAAATAGTATTGTGCTATTAGAAAGAAGTAAAGGTATAACAAAGAATTTTGACTGGTGAGGGGTAGAGAATGGAGAACATACAAGTGGATTGGCAGTTTTCAAGAAGAGAATAATTAAATATAGCAAAAAATAAAAGACATCCAAGTAAACAAAGCCCTCATTCGAACAACTTCAGTAAACAAATTTAATCCAACTAAAAACTCATCTATTCCAGGGCTTCAATGGCCTTCCTTTTTTGAGTGGTCTCCAAGTTAAGTCGAACATGCCATACTAAAGTACAAAACTTCCCTTGATTGGTATCCCAATATATAGTCAGTGCAAAAGCGGAAGATCTGTAAGCAGTTTTAGAATGCTGTTTAGCTGTGTGACTATTATCTTGGTATGCCAACTCCATAAAATTGTAAGCTCCCTCTACAACTCAACTTACTGATCTTTTCTTAGAATATGATCCCGCAAGGGCACAATCCATAGAATCAACTCATCCACAAGTTCAACCATGATGATGATGATGATGATGATGATGATGATGATGGATCTCAAGTATTTAGTCCCATTTTTAGAGATTCATTTGTAGTCACTCCCATGTTTTTGTTTTTTAATTGTTGGTCCTAATGTAACAACAATGGGACAAGTGTCATTCTGTGCGTAAGGAAGAGGGGTGGTTAAATGCGGTTACAGAGAGGTTATGGGTGGCTATGGGACTTCAAACAATGTAAAAAACACATGGGATGGGAGCCCAACAAAACTTTGAAAATTGGACTAAAATCAAAAAAATTACAATAATAATAATAATCAAAGATTCCACACCCGCCTCCCAACCCTCATTTTTTAACTACAGAGTAGCTTTACAAAAACTAACTTGGTAAATCAAGTTACCCCTAGACTCCTGCAATAGTATTGTAGAGAATTTAAAGGAGTATTGAAGAGAGTACTAATAGAGCTCTGTCACTGATTTCTATAACATAATCAAAATTGTTCAGGAAGGCTGATCAACATTATCTCATTATATGGCAATCTTTGTTATATTTTCTTTTTCTACAATACTCTTTGTTATCTGACTAAAAACATGCGAGTAAAATGTACAAGTGTAATTCTATTAAAGCCTGCCTATGTTAAAATACTGTAGTACCAGTTTTAGAATCTGTATTTATAGATCTAATAATCAGTGCCGAAATTGCTTTCAACCATGATCCCAAAACACCACCAGCAAATTGCTACTCCAATAAACATTTTTTCCACAATCTAGCTAGCACCATCGCTATATATACCAAATATTATATAAAAAAACACTTTATTGATAAAACGCATTTCTCAACTACATCCTAGCATTAGTAGTTAGGCTGTTTGACAAGCAGGAATAGAAGACCGGATATAATGTAATCCAGAGCGAAATAAGCGTATCTCACAAATTCCAATAGGAATCAACTCCCAATATTATTCATTAACTTAAAGATGACGTACAGTGGAAAATTATATAGGCAGTTAATTAACCAAAGTTTTAATCCTACTATGTAACCAATAAGGAAACACTAATAATACTATGAAATAAAAGACAACTCCTACCTTAATTCTAGCCTTAAAAATCAGCAATATAAACTAAAGAAGGAAATGTGTCTTTCTCTCTCCCCACTTCAAGATATGATAAAATCACACCACGCCAATAAGATAATTTAATCCAACCTCCTAGATGGAATTGTTTTATCACACAAGCTATGGGATAAGAATAGGGATGCAAACAATCGGAGCGGAGCCTAATCGAGCTTGAGATCAAGCTCAAGTTCAGTTTGTTTCCGAGCTCGAGCTTTGAATGAACCAATCTCGAGCATTTTGGTCTTGAGGGGCTTAATTGAGTTGGGGCCAGGGCCGGCTGGGAGGGGAGGCCGGAGAGGCGGCCGCCTCGGGCCCCCGATTTTTTAGGATTTTTAGGGCCCCCAAATTATATATATGTTTGTGTGTGTGTGAGTGTGAGTGTTTTGCTGTTCGGTTTTTGGGGTGAATTGATCTCAGAAGTTTGGTTTTGGGGAAGGAAATCATCTCGGAAGTTGGAAGGCCAACATTGGTTAAGGTGAAAAAAAAAATACCTGAGATAACAATCCAAAAGTCGATCAAACTAACCCATAAAACCCTCTTCATTTCTTCTATCTTCATTCTTTACTTCACCAAACCAAAATAGCAAACAGTGAAACAGTGAAGTGAAAAGCCACCGTGAGTTCAGATAAGAAACTTTATGATTCTTTTATAAATGTAAGTAAAGTTAATACATATATACACACATTAACTAATGAAATTATGAAATTATTGGATTAAGTATAATAGAATGCGTTTTGACTATAATATTTTATATAGTTTAAATTTAATTTTTAAGTTAACATTTAGTTTACAAAAATATATTTAGTATCCTGATTTACTTTTTACATTTTAGGAATACCAACTTATTAAATATATATTTAGTATTTTGATTTGATATTTACTTTTAAGATTTGTTTATTTTAATTCAATGCTTTTTTCCATATGAAACATGTGTTTTGTCGAGTGAATTTTTAGAGAATGATTGGATTAATTTCGTTATTCGCAATCATGTTTTATTGTTCAACTTTGTCCATTATTAATTATGTGTTAATTGTTAGAATATAGTCATGCCTCCTAGAATACCGAATATTTTTATGTAAGAATTACAAAAAATCTCTCATTATGTAAGGGGCCCCAATTCAAGGGTTCACCTCGGGCCCCTAAAACATCGGGACCGGCCCTGGTTGGGGCCAAGCATAATCGAGCTTGATGTTTGAAGTCAAACTCGGTTCGTTTGTTAAACAAACAAGCCAAACTCGAGCTATAAACAAGCTGGGCTTGAGATGATCTGCAGGCCTAGATAAGAAGATCATTTGGGATAAGTTGTCCCCTTTTAAATCATTGTCCAAATTTACACCAATGACAACACTTGAGGTGAGATAGGACAAAATGATCTGGCGCATCAAACGGGCCTCAGATTATTAAAATTAATATAAAAACATTTTGAGAAGCCTTCCCATCAATAGCATAAGCCTCACAGATACAACAGGAGTTCTTAATTACATACAACCGTTCAAGCATTTTAAGATAAAGAAAACAGCACACCTGAGCAAGAAGTGAGGAACGTTGGACTGGTGAATACAAAAAGATTGTACACAAAGTCGTCACATGTTTTTTACAATTGGATTCTAATATTGTCAAATATCAACTCCTTAAATAAAGAGAACAATCAAAAGATACCCACTTGCTTAAAAGGCTCAAGTGCACAAAATTGGCTTGCAATTCCTTTACCTGAGAAGGGAAAAGAGGAACTTCAGTAAAAATCTGAAAATGATCGTAAGGTATATAATAAATACACAATGACAAACCTCTCAAAACATACAATTAATTATCCAATACCAAGACCTTGAGTCTCTTCTCCACAGATATATAAAAAGATATAAGGAAAAAATATTAAAAGAAACTGCTTCCGATTCACAAAACAGAACTCTAACTAACAAACATTATCGCAATGCCTCCTCTGAACAGAAAGCACATTAAAAAACAAGTCTTTATCTTTCCTCATCATAGTTTTCTCTTTCTCACATCATTTGTCTCCTTGCTCTCATAAGGTGGCCGAAAAAACAACATAACATTATTATATCAGGCATTAAAAGTCAAACTAACAAATGTAGTTTCTGAGGCGAACTGACAAGTAAGGTGAAGTTGAATCTGTTTTGCCATCAATGCCAACTGATAAGGTTTGCCACGAAACCCACTAAAGGAAAATGTGTATGAGGGGTACCCGACCTTAATGACGGTGTAAAAAAGCGCGTACGAAGTCCAGAATTTTCTTAGAAATCTGACTTTAGTGTTTTATGCTGTTAAATATACCACCCAAAAAAATTGAATATATATTATTATCGACCTGGTAACCAACATGTCTCCAGTTCCATCACGCAAGCCCTTAAGAGGAACAATGCGACGCTGAGTACAGGTGCTGTTTGCTGTTTGCTGTTTGCTGTTTGTGGTAGATCTAGTCAAACTCCCTTGTATGGATCCATTCAACACATCACGTTATAAGGATATTCTACAAACAACAAGCACCATAGACTATAGTATGTTGTGTTTCGGTTTTGAACCGATTAAACAGAGTGATCTAAGATCCCTAGGTGTACACGAACACATGTTGACATTATCAATGCAATGGAATCGTCATATAAATCACTCAACCAAGACTGCCTTTGCATCCAGTCTGATATTGTAGTCCTAACCAACAGAAAACGACATACAATAATTAATCAAAAACGCTAAAGTGTGTGCTCCTGTAGATGCTCAAAACTTCATTTGCACTTGTCGAGGTCCCTAGTAAGGTGAAGCATCTAATTCACACACACAAATCTAGCCTCACAGATGATTTACCAAGCACCAATTTGAAAAATATACAGCATGTTGGCGACCCTACTGCTCTTTAGCGTAAGCATGTTATGCAACTTTTTGTGAACCATAGGAAAAGAACCCTAAAAGCAAATACTCCCTCCCAAATTTAAAGTCCTACTTCCCTTTTTGGGACATTCCAACTTAAAAGTCCATTTTCCTTTTTTGGAGGTAACCCAAGAATCAAATTTCATGAAATTATAACAAATAATAAAATGTGTCGCTACTATTGTTAATAATGTGATCAATTTTTTAGAACTTTTTGTGCATTTAAAACGGCCTTTTTTGTTATTTTGAAGATTTGGAAGTTTATTTTCAAAAGGACTCTTTATGTGTTATACACATTGTGATTTGATTGTTGTGATATATTGACAAAAAGGTCGCCAATGGATGAGAATAATTTTATCAAAGGAATGAAGCGGTTTGGTGACAAGTCCCCACAAAATCTGTAATGGTGTTCATGGATTAATCATTTTGATGGCATTGATTCAGTAATACTGGTGACATCTGTCAGTGTTGATGTCGAGGAGTTGAGGTGGTTGTGGTTTGTCAATACGAAGAACGAAGAGAGATGATATGGGTACTGCAACTACTTATGTTTGCATAAAAAAGTAAGGAGATTGAAAGCCTTGTCATTATTTGGCATGTGAAAGTGTTGGAGATTAGAGAATCTGGTGGGGGAGTTTTTTTTTTTTGTCAGTCAAAATCAAACCTAATGGAAACAGTGGTGGTTCTCAAGTGTGTATGGTGACTATGGTCTGTGTAGGTCTAGGGGGAGATGTGAGTTTTGGTAAGAACTGTAGGCGGATTATATGGGATATATAGTCCAAGTGTATAGAGAGTAATTTTAATATAGTTAGGCTTAAAGTAGGAGAAAAGAGGGATATAACAGTGTCACAAGAGGTATGAGGGATTTTGATTCGTTAACTAAAAACAGCTATGTTGAGGGATATCAAAACGGAAAATGGGTTTTTCACGTGGACAAATTGGAGGATCAGTTCTAGAACCAGAAGGCTCTTGTTCTCTCAAAAATGGGAAAATAATTTCCCTAATGTAAGAGAAGAAAATAATTTCCCTAATGTAAGAGAAGAAAACTTAAAATAATGGCTTTTTATTCATTAACTAAAGAGGCTAAGCTGAGGCATACGAAAATGGGAAATGGGCTTTTCACATGGACAAGTGGGAAGATTAGTTTGAGAATTGGTAGGCTCTTATTCTCTCAAGAAAAGGAAGATAATTACCTTAATGTGAGATAAGAGACCTCGTATAAAATGGCTTCTTATAACAAGAAGAGAGAGCCTGATAGAGGAAGATAAAGGGAAAAAATATCAACTTAATAAATGGATTGAAGAAATGGGTCGAGGAGTGGGTAAGTAACTCAAAATTGTTTCACAAGATTATGAATGGGAGGGGCAGAACAAAGAATTGTTCAAGTTGGGGAAATAAGATGAAATTTTGGAAGAATAAAAGTGAGATTATTTGGAGTTCTCACGTTTTCCGAACCCCTTTTTAAGAAAAAAGAGAAAGATAGAGGGTGGGGTGGACAAGAGGAGAAACGGACTTCTTGATTAGAAAAAGGTTCAAGGAAAAGGAAATTTAGGGAAGGATTCGGAATTTCTGTTCAGAGAAGGCTCCATGGAATCACAATGACATTTTTATACGAGGGTTACCAAGTGGTCAAGGATGACGTCGTGATATTTTTTAACAAAATTTTAAAAAGGGAGGTGATCAATGCAGGTGTTAATGAACATTTATTTGTTTGGTACACAAGAAAAGCCACTCTTTGAGATTAAGGGATTTGAGGGCGATTAGTTTGGTTTGGCTACTAGACTTTTGTCTGTGTTTGGTTGTATGTATGCGTGTATCTAAAAATTAAGAAGCCCTAAAAAAATTCAACTTGGTGTTGGTAGGAAATGAAGTGGTGGAGGAATTGAGTATTAAAAAGGAGGGATGGGGTAGAGCTCAAAATAGACTTTTGAGAAAACATATTAGCATGTGGGTCCAGAATTTGTGGACTTTGTTCTCATGAAAAAAGGATTCTTAAAACGATAGATGAAATGGATGAGAGGATGGATGAGCTCCATGAAATTTTGAATATTTCCTTAAAAGGGAAACTAAGGGTGTTCTTAATTACAAAGTTCGAAAATGATTGGAAAATAGTTAGTTCTTATGAGAGGTTTGTAAATGAGTGGAAAAAGAGCTGTTTAGTCTTAATTTTAGAGTTATCCATTGAAATCAATTGTTTGGGGAGGAGAAAGAAATGTTTTCCATGGAAAATGATTAAACTGTGGAGTACTTTTCATATTCATATTTAATGTTTTCATATAATGTAATTGAAATCAAGCACCATAAAGTGAAAAATGAACTAGATTAAGTATTTTGCATGAAAAACAAATCAATGCCAATCAAACGAAGAGGAAAATTAAAGGTTTTGAGATCTCTCATCTCCAATCCGCGGATGAGAGATGCCACTATCTTCGTTGCAGTTGAGGTATTTAGCTTGATCAATGCTGGGAGGAGATAACTATGGAGGGAGAGTGACTAGCAGAAGAAAACTGGAACCAGTAGAGTGTGATGTGGGTCATGACGTTATTTAGAACTTCTATTGGGTGGGAATCCAACAACTTCTTTTAACATTAGGAACCCAAGGAACATTTTGACAAACACAAGAAAAGATTCACTGGGTGGATTAACTTGTATGAAAACGGTTTTTGAGAATTTTTCCCATTTGTTATCATTCCAATTTCAAACTACCAATTATGGTGGTTAAAATCATTGAAAATGGAATGAGTGACTTCTTTTGCAAGGGGTTAAATGACAAGAAAAATAACCATTTCTTAAAGTGATCAGCTATAAAGTGGCTAAGAGGGGAACTTATGGAAACCGGGACCTCAACTGCTTCCTCTTGTGTAGCTTTGGACAAAAATTTAAAGATTTTTGTCAATTCTTTACTCCATCAATCCAAAAATTAATCTAAAAAATTCATCCTCACCCAGATATTCAATACATTTGCATTCTTGCCTTCTTCACCTACCAATCATATTTGAGCAGAGAATGATAAGTCAAACAACAGTTTGTAAAATCACGAGTCTTAAATCCATGTTTCAAATGTAAATTGTCTTTGATAGCTATTCCTTCAAGATCATTCTCACTATTGAAACTTGGATTAAGACTCGTGATTTTACAAACACTTGTTAAACTTATCTTTCTATGGACTACGGTATGACTGGTGATTGAGGAAGACAAGAAACACAAATGTATTGAATATCTCGGTGATGATAAAACTTTTAGGGGAGGAAGTGCTAAAATTACTTATTAAAAAAAAGTGACTAGTTTCGTTCTACTTTTTCTAAAGAATACTGTTTCTTGCGGTGGTTACACTTACCTCTGCAGAATTTCTTTGCTTTTGAGAACCTTGAGTTGTCTCGCTATTAATTTCGCCCCCATCTCCATCCCCACTAGTACCTGTGGGTTGACTGGGCTCGCTTGTCATTGTGCTGCATATAAAGAGACCAACAAGAAATCAATAATTATTCAACAACTAACTTCATTATGCTGAATCAAAAATCACTACCTATATTTGAGGAAATTTTCCAGTAAAATCAGCACTTGATCTAAGCAAATGTTTCTACAAAAATCAGCAAGTTCTTATATTTTAGCCACTTACATTTTAACCAATTTAAGCAAATGTTTTGACAACAAAGTTCATAAAATGTTTCGGCAACCAATCCAGTGCTCGTTTGTTTCAAGTTTTTATACTTTCCAGGAACCTGAATGGTAAAATTCACATAAAATTTCCCACAATTCAAATTAAGAGTTCAAAAACTAGATGTCAAGTCACTTCCTCAAAACTCAAAGTTTACATGTGAAATTACCAATTTAGGGATTCGTGTAAAGGGGAAAAAAACAAATTTTCTGCTAGGTTATGCAAATGCTCAGAAAGTAGTTTAAGTTAATTTCAAAACCCTACTTCTTGTCACACGAATAAACATCAATACCTAAGCAAATTTTCCTCATTCAGAATACCTCGAATGGTAAACTTGCATGCAAATCCTCACAATTCCTATTAGTTTTTTTTTTTTTTTACTTTGCAGCCTTTTTTTTTTACTTTGCCGCCTAAGATAATGCTGAAATTGGACATAAGACCTTGCTTTATCAAATATCAGACTCACACCCACCCACCACGGTGGGTTTCTAACAGACTTCTAACACCGCTAACTATAGCCTAATATTTGAAAATTACGCTTACCCTGATAGTTTAAAGACCAAAATACCCCTCATATGTGAAGCCAAATGTTTTGACAACAAATTTCATAAAATGTTTCAGCAACCAGTTTCTTTACAGTAATCTAAAATGGCAAATTCACATACAAATCCTCACAATTCATAACATATAGTTTAAACACAATTTGTCAAATCACTTCCCTGAAACTCAAAGTATAAGTTCACATGTACATTTACCAATTTAAGATTCCCAGAAAGAAAAAAAAAACTAATTTTTCAGCAAGTAACTTAAGCTAATTTCAGAAGTCTAATTCTTCACACATAAATAAACATCAATATCTAAGCAAATTTCCTCATGCAGAACACCTAATGTAGCAAAAACTGAAGAGTAAATAAGTTCCCAGAAGTACAAAGTTTCTACAAATATCAGCAAGTCCTTCGTTTTTAGCCACAACGATTTTAACCAAATTAAGATATTGTTTAGACAACAAATTTCATAAAATATTTCAGTAACAAATTTAGTGCTCGTTGCTCCTTCATACTTTCCAGGAACCAAAATTGTAAATTCACATAAAATTTCGCACAATTCAAGTCAAGAGTTTAAAAACAAGATGTCAAATAACTTCCTTAAAACTCAAAGTTTACATGTGAAATTACCAAATCAGGACTCATGCAAATCAAAAAAACAACTGATTTTCTGTTAGTTTATGCAAATGATCAGCAAGTGATTTAAGTTAGTTTCAAAACCCTTGTTCATGTCACACGAATAAACATCAATGACTAGGCGAATTTTCCTCATGAATGGTAAAATTACATGCAAATCCTCACAATTCATATAAGGGATTTTTTTACTTTGCCGTCTGGGACAATGCTGAAATTGGACATAACACCCTGCTTTTTCAAAAATTTGGCCCCCACCCCCGGGTTTTCTAACACCATTAACTATAGTCTAAAATTGAAAATTAGACTTGCCCCCTGATAACTAAAAGACCAAAATACCCCTCATATATCAAATCACTCCCCTAAACTAAAAGTGAAACTTTACATGTGCATTTACCAATTTAAGATTCCTGGAAAGCAAAAAAACAACTAATTTTTCAGAAGTTTAATTCTTTACACATAAAAAAACATCAAAACCTATGCAAATTTTCCTCACAAAAATTAGACTAACCCGACCCTACCCCACCCCACCCTTCCCCTGTTTAACAGACTTATAACACCATTAACAATTCATAACTGACCCTCGATAATTTAAAGACCAAATACCCCTCACACATCAAATCACTTCCATAAAACTCAAAAGTGAAACTTTACATGTGAATTTAACAATTTAAAGATTAAGTTTTGTTTTTTAACTTTACCACTTGACATAATGTTGTATTTAGAGATACCCCCTTTGATGTTCAATAATTAGACTTGCCCCTTATATGCATAAGGTACAAGGGAGTCAATACATAAGGTAATGATGCACATGAATCTTAAAAATAAAATATTAGGGAGATCCCTTTTCGTGATCCTTTTTTGTTACCCTATCGATGTGTCAAACACACATTGGGTGGTGTTTCAATTGTTAACAATAGCCTATAATTGACCCTGAATAGTTTTAAGACTAAAATACCTCTCACATGTCAAATCACTTTCCTAAAACTCAAAGTGAAACTTTACATGCGAATTTAACAATTTAAAGATCGGGTTTTTTTTTACTTCACCACTTGACATAATGTTGTATTTAGAGATACCCTCTTAGATGCTCAATAATTAGACTTAACCCCTATATGCATAAGGTACAAGCAAGTCGGTGCATAAGGTAATGATGCACATGAATCTTAAAAGAGTAATACTAGAGAGACTCTTTTTCGCGACACTTCTTTGTTACTCGACTGATGTTTCAAGCACGCATTGGTTGGTTTTGTAATTCAAATGAGTCCATTTGAAATACCACCCAATGTGTATTTGACACATCAGTATGATCACAAAAAAGGATAATGAAAAAGGATCTCCCGATAAATTGACATTAGGGGCTCGCTTGTTTCGAGATTTGGAAAGGGAATTTAGGATTCCTGAAATTCAAAATTCCCATCGTCTAGAATTACAGGAAAACTTAAAATTCTTGGAATTTAGAATTCCTACAAAATTACAATTCTCCTTTCCTCTCTAAAATGGGGGGCATCCTATATTCCCTGAAATTCTAACTTACTTTTGTGACAAAAATACCCTCTCACATAAACTCTTAGACACACTCTCTCTCTCACACATACAAATACAGACATACACACACACTTTCTCTCTCTCTCTCACACATAAACACACACGCACTCCACACACACACTCACAGCACATTTGCTCGCATACTCTCTCTCACGCATACACACACATGCATACACTTACAGACACTCTCACTTTCACACACACACACACACACAACAGACACGCGCGCACACACATATACATATACAAACATACACACACACTCTCTCTCTCACACACACACACGCACGCTCGCTCTCTCACACGCACACACACACTTTCTCTCTCTCACACGCACACTCTCTCACACGCACTCACACTCACGCACATACACACATACACTCACTCAAACACAAACACAAACACACACACACACACACAACAGACGTGCGGGCGCGCACTCACACACGCATACACATACAAATGCAGACATACACACGCGCTCTCTCTCACACACACACTCTCTCACACACATACACTTATACGCACGCACTCGAACACAAACAATCATACCCATACACACACTCACACACAAACACAATAGACGCGCGCAAACACACACACGGTCACCCACATACCACACAACCGCACGCGCACACTCAAATCAAGCATTAGGGTATTTTAGTTAACTTAAATGATATTTATTCCTAATATGCCCATGTAATTTTAGCTGTCTTGAGAAAATAATTCTTGTTCAAACCAATCAATGGAAAAAAATTCAAGATTCGAACCAAACTAGCCCTAAAAGTTTGAGTTTTAAAAAATTAATATGTAATCTTGATTTTATACATCAATTCCTAAGCACATTTTCCTCAGTCAGAATACCTAATGTAACAAAAACTGCACAAAAATTCAAGTTCCAAATTTTAGAAACTCCTTAGATTTTATTTGTTAAGAATAATTTTAACCAATCTAAGCAAATGTTTTTACAATAAATTTCATTAAAACGGAATCTAAAATCGTAAATTGACATTAAAAGTAATTTGATACCTTGAATTTTACCTTAGAACCACGGCGGCGGTGGTGGCGGTGGTGACTCTTTGCCGGAGAGAGAGAGAGAGAAAAAAGAGCCGTTTCGGTTTAGGGTTTCAGTGTGTGTTTTGGTAGTACAAGTTAGTGGCTATCCAACGGTGGATATTACAAGGGTATAATCTTGCGGACAATATAAATTTCTAACATGAGTGTCCAATTGAGTGTGAAGAATTTTTACCAAGATTTTTTTATCCATTAATCATGTTTACTAAAGTTACGTTTATTTTTTTATTTGAATCTCGAAAGAAATCCTCACGGATAGTCAATTTGATAATGATTGAGTAACTTTGTTTTTTCGGCCCGAACTAAGGATTCCGTCAAATATGATGAAAATGAATCATGTTCCATCTTTACTCAGATATTTCTCTATGAAAAATATGAAGCGGAGTTTGACGAAGGGGAAGGAGCTCTCGACCCGCAACAGATGAAGGAGGATTTATTCAATCACATAGTTTGGACTCCTAGATTATGGCATACTGAAATCTGAATCTGAAAAATATGTTTATTTTTATGTCTCTGAATGAACGTAGTTAGACTGATTTAGACATCATATTCAGACTTCGGAGATACAATTACCTCTTAATCATTCAGTGGAAAAAATAGTCATTAGCCTCTGAATGGTTTACATTCAGACTTAAGAGGTAAAAAAATACAACACTTAAGTATATAGTTTAATAGGTCATATCATCTTTTTTTTTGTTCCAACAGGTTCCATGAAAATAGATATTTGGTCCAATGGGTCCTATTTATAAACATATAGTGAATATTCACTATATGTATAAATACGACCTATTCAGAAAAAATGTTATGATAGGATCTGTTGGGAAATGTCTTGTGTCGATAGGATTTATTTGTCAAGCTCTCATAAATTAATGGCACGTTTGGTTGTCTCAAAATTTTAAATTGAACCATTTTAAAATTGTTTGGTTTTATTAATGAAATGATTCATTAATTGGTTCATTTTAGTTTAGGTGTAAAATTCAAAATTGGAGTATTTCACAAAAAACGTGAAATGCATTTATTTGAAATAGAAACATTTGAGTTTATGCACATATTTACCTGTAAGTTCTCTCTCTCTCTCTCTCTCTCTCTCTCTCTCTCAATTTTCATTTGTTTTTAACTTTTTTTGTGATTGAACCTTAATATAAATTTTAGATTTCAAAACATTGCATGAAATTTGATTAAAACTCATTTCAAATTCACTTAATTGCAATTCACTAACGTCCTATTTGATTGCACAAATTAAATGATTGTGTAAATTGGTTCATTATGAATTGGTGAATTATAAATTGGTGGATTTGAAATGAGTTTAAATCCAATTTTACGCAATGTTTGGTAATTTGAAATTGATGTTAAGGTTCTATGAGGAAAAAAAGATAAAAATAAATTAAGAGAGATGGGAGCATGCACTTACGCGACTCCTATTTTAAATACATGCATTTCCTATTTGGTTATCCTAGAATTTTAAATTGGACCATTTGCAAATTGATAATTGTGTTTGGTTTCATTAACGAAAATATTCAATAATTGTCCCATTTTAGCTCATGTGTAAATTCTAAAATTGGATCATTTCATAAAAAACGTGAAATACACTCATTTGAAATAGGAGTCACATAAAGTGCATGCATCTTTCTATCTTTCTCTCCCGTCCCTTCCCCTCCCCCTCTTCCTCTTATTTGTTTTTAGATTTTTTCTCATAGAACCTTAACATAAATTTCACATTACCAAACATTGCGTAAAATTGAATTTAAACTCATTTTAAATACACTCATTTACAATTCATTAATTCACAATGAACCAATTTATATAATCAAATAATTTGCGCAACCAAACATTGTCTACCAATTCGCGTCCAAATTAGTATTTACCCATTAAATTAAACTATTATAGATAGGCGACACAATTTCTAATCTCTCAATTTATTTGACTAGTACTAGAGCTACCTTACTGTTACAACGGTTGAGTCTATAAATGATTGGTTGGGTTCGGATTTGATTACCCTCCTTTATAAGAAAATTAAAAATGATTTATTTTCTATATTGTGAGTATACAACTCTTATTTTTCTATTTATGTTTTTTAATTGAAGACTTATATGGTGCCAAATTTATTTTTAAAAAATAGAAAAATGATCAGTTGCCCACCATCAAGGCTCACATCATGAAAATGGTAATGCGGATTATTTAGTAATTGAGTGTGTGTCTCTCCTTTCGGGAAAAAGATATTACAATAATATCATGCTTGTTCCTTAAAATTTCTTTTAAAATTTTCGTAATATAAAGTACAACACACTTTCTAAGTTAATGGATACCGTCGTTTAAACTATTATAGAAAAAAGGATGAGAATTAAGAATGGATGTTAAATCTTTAAAAATGAATATAAGAAAAGTCATTATAATATACAAAATAAAAATGTACGTGATAAAGTCATTAGGGATGATATATGGTTATAGCAAATGTGGTTACGAATATCAAAGGAACTAGTAACATTTTTTTGTCATTTGTTAAATTAATTTGAAACTATTAAAAAACTATACAATTGTGCATAAAAGTGTTTCTCTTTTAACTAAATTCGATCTTATTCGGGAGTAAAGCCTACATATTGAAACATGGACATCTAGCACTAATGTGTTCCTTAGCCCGTTAGGTTATCCAAAAAATTATAAATTAGTCCATTTATAAATTGACTCTTTTACAAATTGGCACTTAGTTGAGTTTGATTTCAATAATGAAATAATTTATTCATTTTAACTCTTGTGTAGAATCTGAAATTGAAACATTTTATAATAGGCGGATATGTATTCATTTGAAATAAGACTATTTACATAAAGCTCATTTCTCTTTCTCTTTGTTCATTCGTCTTTAACGTTGTTTTAATTGAACTATATGATCAATTTAAGAGTATCAAAGGTTTAGACTCATTTCATATTCACTCATTTACAATCTAGTAATTCATAATGAATCAATTTACGTAGTTAAAAAATTTGCAAAGCCAAACATAGCCTAAGCAAATTGGATTAATCATGTTGTGTCGTGTTCATGTAAAAAAATAAATAATACAAAGTCGTGTAGTGCTTGTGTCCCAAAAAAATAATGTTATGTCGATTTGAAACGCGATTCAAAAATACTAATTGTCAACCCTAGATTTTCTATTTGATTTTATTGGGAAAATAGGAAATCAAAAAATATAAATTTCGTTCCAATCGAACTATTCAAATTGGAATTCGAAAATATTAGAAGTTATAATAAAATATACACCCTTAATATAGAGTGCAACACTTATCCAAGAAATTCTTTCAATAGAACTTACGAATCCAAAAGATTCATAGATTCTAATGATTCATTAATCGAGATGGCGACACTTATCTAAGAAATTCTTTCAAACACCAAATAATGTTTTGAGTGCCTTTTTTAATTACGGTACCCAAAATTGAATACTGTAGAGGTTAAAAAAAGTCAACTTCATAAATATTTTTCTAAATTTAAGTTTCATCCCTAATTGAAAATCTTGTAAGTTTTATTGACATTATAAATTTATTTCAGCATTGATCATAACTTTATCAACCCCTTAATCTTATCAAAACATTGTAGATTATATTTTTAACCCTTATCTTTAAATTTTATTTTTAACACCAAAATATTTTTCAAATCCTAATCATAACTGTTCCCCCACAGCCACCACCAAATCTCAATCCCCCAGATACACTACACTAAAAAGTCTAAATTGTCATCTTTGAGCCAGCTAGTCTTATCACGGTCATTGACCGTGATAAAAACACACACATTTTTTGTCACGATCAATGACCGTGGCAAGTCCGTGACAACATCTTGTTACGATCATTGACCGTGATAAGTACAGTTGTCACAGACTTGCCACGGTCATTGACCGTGACAACCTTAGAAAGTTATCATGGTCAAAGACCTTGACAGGTTTGTGACAATTATTTCAACTAAAACCCTATTTCCCTATTTTTTTCCCACCGTTTTCATTTCCCACTAATTTTCTCCCTCTCTCTACTGCGGTGGTTCTCTCCCTCTCTATACTTTCAAGTTCATTTTTTTCCTCCTTCCCTCTTTCCTTTGTGTATGCGTGTGTGTGTATATATGTATATGTGTGTGTGTGTGTGTGTGTATGTGTGTGTGTGTGTGTGTGTGTGTGTGACTGATTGCATGTGTGTGCATGTGGTGTGTGTATGTGTATTGGTGGGGCAGGGGGCAGGTGTGTGTGTAGTGGTGGGACAGGGGTGGCGGGGTAGGGGTAGCGGGGTCTACCCGCGCGCGCATGTGTGTATGTTTTGAATTGATTGAGCACCTATATTATATATTAATTTACTATCATATTATTGATTTGAAATGAATTGAGTGTACTTCTAAAAAAAATTTAAACATTTTTTTAATTGATTGGGTATTCGGTACAAAATATTGATAAGGTATTATATTAGCATATGAAATTATTGATTATTTATGTGAAATATGATAAGAATACATTTGAGAACCACAATATGCTAAGAATACATACAAGATAAATTTTATTTTTGTGTGTAGAGAATGTGACGGATTATCCAACAACATTACCAAGTTATTGACCGAGCTCATTGTATCTAATCAAAAAATTCAAAACACCGATTGATATACGTAAAAGTTTAGGGTGCAAAGTAATATAACCCATAAAGTTAGAGGGGACAGATTTGAGTTAACTCTAATAAAACAAATATATGTAAAATTGGTTGTTCTTTGGTTAATTAGTTTAAATAATTATTGTATTTTCAATCATTACTGTAATACATCCGCGCATCGCACGGGTTGCAGGCTATCTAAATTTCCTTATAACAATTCAAAAGCAATCATAAAACCTTAAAATTAATGACTTACATGTATTTCTTTATTGCTTCAAAACAAGAGTGCATGACATGCTTTTAATGTAGTATCGTATTTCACGAGAAGTCACATAGTGTTACGTACCATCCCCTTAGCTCCTATGAAATTGACGAAAACATTATATAGTTCTTATGCGTACTTTAAATTAAATGAAACATACTTTAAATTACATAATTAAATGAAACCTCTCGAATTTCGATAAGACATAATTAAATGAAACATACTTTAAATTACTTATAGTGCACATTTATACTAGCCTTTTAGTTCTTATGCGTACGCATTCAATAGCGCTTAGACCCGTTAGAGAGTCATTACCCCTGTAATGAGATCTCTCGAATTGTCCTGTTTGGGCAGTTTGGAACTGCATAGTTTCTATATAATAATATTCTTAGTGGTTTAAACTTGTTACTTTGGGGGGGAAGTTATACAGTCATATCTTAATGTTCTCTGGGTACATACTAAATGATGCGATGTTAAATGTTATTTCAATTGATACATTGTAATAACACTCACACTTGCGAATCTATGTCATGTACTTGGAAAACTATGGGGATATGGTGTCGAATTTTCCTCAAATTGGAACAATGTGCATGAGCTTTTAAGTATACTACAAAAATATGCGGTCTTGAATGGGATAGGACCACTCACCCTTTAGAAGAGATGGAGGAAATATGAATTAATATTATTAATTGAATTTGAATTTGAATGCATGAATAAATTTACCCATAGAAACTAGCCTTCTATTTGTTATGCGTACGCATTCAATAGGTGATTGCTTATACTAATGGGAACTAAGTATTCACACTTTTGTTTATGCTATTTTACCCATAATTGGTGATTGTTTGTAGTAGTTGTGATAGAATATCCTAAATACAAAGAATGGATGGGTGAGACAAATAGATGAGGGGATGTGTTTCACATAGGTGTTAAGGAATTTATAAAATATGCAAAGAGATTCCATGATAATGAAGAGTTTCCATGTTCGTGTGCTAGGTGTAAGCATGGTAAGGTGTTTGAGTAGAAAACAGTTTAATTACATTTGTTAAGATGGGGTATTGATAGTTATCAAAGCTGGGGTTTTTTTTGGGAATCAAAAGTTCCTTTTGTCCCCGAGCAACCTTCACAACTTGTTGAAGATGATAATGTATATCATAATATGCTAGAGGATTTAGTTAATGACGTGTATGGAGCTCATTAAGTGGAAGAGAATGAGGTCACTGATGATGTATAAGGTTCAGGTGCTCATGAAGATATCGAGATACACCATGACAATGACTACCAAAGTTTAAAATTTAAGGCAAGCCAACGTTATACTCTAGCTGTGAGAAAGATTAAACAACTTTACATGCCATGGTTGGTTTGCATAGTTTGAAGACTCAATATGATTTGTCTGGCACTAGCATGACAGAATTTTGAATTGGGTGAATGGCTTACTACCCAAGTGGATTACATTTTTAAATAGCTATCTAACTATGAAGAACAGTTTGAAAGGTTTAGGAATGAAGTATAAATCAATTCATGCTTGTGTATATGACTGCATACTATACCGAAAGGAGTATGAAAATTTCGATCGGTGTTCGGTATGCGATGAACCTATATATGTCCAATCTATGGGCAAAGAAGGCAGAAGCTCAAAAGTACCTCAAAAAGTGTTTAAATATTTTCCCGTTAGGCCTAGATTAAATTGTTTTTTACAGTACCATGGATAGCGGAGGCAATGACTTGGCATGCTAGGGCAGAGGCAAAGGAAAATTTCATACGCTATTATATTAATTCTACAATTTGGAAGAGAATGAATTTTGAGTATCCCAATTTTGCTCGAGAACAGCGTAACATTCGTTTGGCAATATCAACAGATGGTTTCAATCCAATTGGAAATCTAAACGCCAATCAAAGTGTATGGCCAGTGATCCTAGCTCCACTCAACCTCCCTCTTTCACAGTGAATAAAACCTCAATTTTTGATGTTTTTTTTTTATTCTTGGGCCAAAGGCACCAAGTGAGGACACCGATGTCTACCTGACTCCTTTGATAGAAAAACTAAATGAGTTATGGGAAGAGGGTGTGTAGGCATTTGAATTTTCTAAAAAATAAGAGTTTACGTTGAAAGCTATGCTGATGTGGGCAATTCATGATTTTTTAGCTTATGGGACATTATCCGATTGTGTAGAACATGGTTATTTGGGGTGTCCTATTTGTGGAGAGGAGACTGAATCTCTTCGTCTCCCCGTTAGCTCAAAAAATGTATACCATTTCCATATGAGGTTTTTACCCCCTCTCATAGTTTTAGATTTGAGAAAGGTTCTAATTTTTCACCGAGCGAGGTTGAACACAGGCTACGGTTGAGAATACTTTCAGGCTCAAAAATTGAAAGCAAATCTTCTAATTGTGGCCCTGATATGCCAGGTAAGAATCTTAAATTTAAGAATGTCAAGCATAAGAAGACGCTTGGGGGGAGTCATTCGAAGGATGGAGAAAATACACGAAAATACCTTAAAGCATTGAAACTTAAGCTACAACTATGGTTGAAAGAATATAGCAGGGGAAGGGCAATAATTCCCCCTGGTGCTTTTACTTTGACGAGTGAGGAAAGGAAGGTGCTTTTAGACACAATATATAATTTGAAAGTTCCATATAATTTTTCGTCCAACTTGCGAAGGATTGTGAATTATGCTACCCATGATTTACATAAGTGGAAGTTCCACGATTGTCATGTGATCATGCAATTAGTTTCTCTATTGTTTAAGTACTGTTTCTCCAAGCAAAAGGATTTACTGAGGGCTAATATGCAAATTAGTATCTGCTTATCACTTTTATTTGCGAAAGTAGTCAATCAAGACCACACAGTGGCCGCAAAATTGGCGGTGAACGAAGCAATTTGTGTCTTGGAGAAGTATTTTCCCCCATCTTTCTTTGAAATAAGTGTTCACTTGTTGGTATATCTATGCGATGGGGAACTTATTTGTGGCTCAGTAAGATATGTGTGGATGTATCCGTTTGAAAGATTGATGAAAATTTTCAAAGATTAAGTCAAGAATACACAATACATTGAAGGATCAATTACAGAGGAATACATTACCGTGGAGTCATCAATTTACACTTGGGAATATATGCCTGACTCGACTAGCGTGGATGACAATGATGAGTTCAACAATGTGTAATACCCCATAATTTTAATAACTCTTAATATGAGATTAATTAAAAGTTAATGGGCTAAATAAATGGGGATTAATTGGAATTAATTATGAAAAATTAATTGGGATTAATCCGGATTGAATATTACTAAAGATTAAAGTAATATATGATTTTGAATATTACATAGTGATATAAAGTAATATGCGGATATGATGATTTTTAATATTATCGTGAGTAAATAATACGGCACAAATGGAAATTAAATCGGGACGTGCTTATGAGTCGTGTCGGGACTAAAGTGGTGAAATAAAATGAGTTTTATTTTTATTAAGTCATTTGGATGATGATTTTGAGTGCGTCATTGAGTCCGAAAGGGTCGAAATAGGCAGAAAATTCTACCCAAAAATTTGTTTTGGGTCTCGGGTCAATTGGAAGATAAAAGGACACCCTAAAGGGGCATTTTAGTTATTTTGCTTGGGAGATAAATAGTACCTATATTTTTTGTCTTTTAGCTAACCTTGGATACTTATTATATATGTAAGTTTATATGTACGTAATGTTCATTTTCATCAAAAACACAAAGTGAGGTCTTTTGATAGGGAATGAAAAGACTTAGAGAGAAAAAATGAAAGGTTGTCTTGGAGAAATGAAGGGTTGCTTGGAAAGGAAGAGTCACCTAGGGAAACGAAGGGGAAAACCACCATCTCTATAGCTTACACCACCATCAGATTGTCGTCGAAAAAAGGAAGAGGAGGTGTCAAACACTTGTCTTCTCCAAAGGTTCAGACCTACACATAAGGCAAGTGTAATTCTTGCTTTATTTTGGTGATTATACTATCCATGTTAGAATAGGATTTCTTTTTAGATTGATGAACTTGTGAATTTGGTAATAAATTGATTGATAAATCAAGTTTAATGGATAGGCAAATTAATGTAGTTGGAGATTTATACATGTAGAGACTATGAGCATGAAAATGGATACACATGTAGAGTTTATGAATATGGAAATGGAAAGGTTTTACATGTAGAGGATTTATTTATTTCTTGATGATATGAAAATGATGCTAGGTATTATATGTAAATGAATTATATTCATGTTGAATATGGAAATTTTATGATTTAGTTGTGAAATGATAATTCTAAATTCTGGGTTTTTAAGAGGTATAAAAATGGAGGATTTAGAGAAATTGGAATTTAAAGGATTTAATGGGTTTGATGATAATACCCTTATGAACATACGAATTTGACGTCATTCTTATGTGAAAATCACCCTTTAACATGTTAGAGAACTGTTAATAAATCTGGGCTTGGGTAGAATATAATCTAGAAGGGCTTGGGTGTAAGAACTTGAAGAAAAATGCAGAAAACTGAGGTTAAAGAAGAACTGGAATGACGTTGATCTCGTTCGAACGAGACATGCTGTCGTTCGAACGAGATGCCATCTTCTTTGAACGAGATTTCTGGGTTTATAACGAGATTCTAAAAATTATATTTTATCCCATAATAGTTTGGAGAATTGTATTTTAGCCCACAGTAGGTTCTGAATAATTTTGGTACATTAACAAAGAGAGAGAAACTTGGGTTAATGTTGGAAAATTAAATATTGAATCAAGGATAGAAAATTATGTGAATGATAACCACATAATAAAATACGAC
This sequence comes from Sambucus nigra, assembly GCA_949130495.1. Classification (NCBI taxonomy): domain Eukaryota; kingdom Viridiplantae; phylum Streptophyta; class Magnoliopsida; order Dipsacales; family Adoxaceae; genus Sambucus; species Sambucus nigra. The sequence continues at coordinate 27,375,003 of OX422224.1, read as the reverse complement.
GAAATATGTTTGAATAATCTTGGTACATTAACCAGAAGTGTGGGACTTGAGTTAATGTTGGAAAATTATATGGAATTGAGGAATAAAATTACGTGAGATATATCTACATAATAATAATAATACGATTAAGAGATGAATAATCGTCATGGTCAAGTACGGGTAATATTGGTGATATATATACGGGCACTTGGGATTATGTGAGTGATAACTACATAATAAATATACGATAATAATCGTGATTAACAAGTATGGGTGGTATTCGAGAAATACGATGGGTACTTGGAGTAGGGTGAAATCCTAATATGATGTTGGTGGAGTGCGTACCAAATTTTATATAGGTTGATGTGTATAGCTATTGATTATTGAATTATGTGTATGACATACCTAGCCTACTTGCTATCGACCGGAGGTTTGCGCGTAAAGGGCAGTCATATCCTGATGAGCCTTATGGGAGATTTCTCATTTGTTGCCTCAGAACATAGAACTTAGGGATTGAGCACCACTTTTATGAATAAGGGTGTGACAGGTCATTTGGGTGCATAGGTATGTGTGTAGCCCAAAGGCTTAGGACCATGTTCACCTCCCATATGTGTATTTTGATATTTATGGTTCGAGGGATACACCGAACCAGGAGTCCTTTGTACATTAACGAGATGTACCCAGATATGATAACAAAATATGTGCATGCACCGCAGCTGAGTCTCGGGGTGCAGTATTGTGTATATATAATAGAGTGATTGTATATATATATATATATATATATATATATATATATATATACTTGTGATACATTTTACATCTTGCGCCACAACTGAGCTTAGGGGAGCCATATTGGTGTATATATATTATAGTGTAAAAATGTATATATACATGGGCTATTATCTACTGTGCGAATTAAATAGACATGAAAGATAATGAAATCTGAAATGAATTAAGTAAGTGAATACTTAATTATGCTGAATTAAAAAAAATGGCTTATCCATGTTAAGAAGAAATTGGATATATATGTATTACCTGTTTTGCGAGAGAGTGATTGTGTATATATATACTTATGATACATGTTACATCTTATGATACATCCATGTTAATAGAGTGATTGTGTATATATATCCATGTTAATAGAGTGATTGTGTATATATATACTTATGATACATTTTACATCTTACGCCACAACTGAGCCTAGGGGCGCTATATTAGTGTATATATATTAAAGTGTGAAAATGTATATATACATGGGTTATTATCTGCTATGCGAATTAAGTAGACATGAAAGATAATGAAATCTGAAATGAATTAAGTAAGTGAATACTTAATTATATTGAATTGGAAAAAGGGCTTATCCATGTTAAGAAGAAATTGGATATATATATGTATTACCTATTTTGTGAGAGAAATACGTGGGAAAGATATGGGTTATTATTAGTGGCACTGATATGAACTAGTTAGCATGGGAACTGTAGCTAGTATGACTTAGAGGTACATTAGGTGTCCACTCTAGATGAGAGTTGAGAACCTCAAGTGAGAGTTCGATAATCTAACATGTATATAATAATTGCTGAATACAACATTTATTCACTTGCTGTTTTCTAGACTATTTTTGCATCGGGCTCTGACCCGTTCTATTACATATTTTCTTCTATCTCTTGTATCTTCTATATTAGGTGTCCAGCCACAGGGATGTCAGGCATAGAGGATTAGAGTATTTGACGTGCTATGGATGCTATGGAGTTGCAGATTTTGTATTAGTCACTTTACCTTCTTGATTCCTACATTTGTAGTAGTTGATTTCATATAGGGCGTATTGCCCAAAGGATTATAATCTTTCCATCTCTGTCAGTTTATTTACTTGTATCGGAATTGATTACATTTGGTTTACATTGGATTATTGTATGAGATTTTAAACTGGAGAGTTTTATTCCAGTTGCATGTAATTCAATTTTGATATTATTCAGTTGTTATTCTTTGTGTACATGAATTGTGTTAAATGGGTTGTGTTTTAAAAGTGGAATTTTATTAAATTAGAATTGGAAAGTTTTTAACACCTGTTTAATTAAGTATTAGGTGATTAAAAAAAAGTTTTCAACAATGATGCTAAGAATGATCCAACTGTATATTCTGATTTGATTGGGTATGGGACTGATCTTTCGGTATTTAATTAAGTGGGGTGTTATAGGTGGTATGAGAGCATCAGGTTCTAGAGTCTTTTAGGATCTGTATGGCTTATTGCATTTTAGCGTAATTTTATTTGATATAGAGCCTTATCATAGGGATTGTTGTATTCATCTTCGTATTGCGACTTACGTTATCCTTCGAGAGTCGTTAGCAGGACAACAGGGGGCGGACTCAATCAAAGACTTAGAAGGTTTTTAAAATGGTGATTGAGATAGAACCCGCTATAATTGTTGTTCAGGCTGAGGACAATAAAGAAGACGTTCGGGAGCTGTAGTTTTCCCAAGCACCGTCACCAATGACGTTTGTGACGTTCCAGACTCACCAGCATAGCTGGAATGGGAGTGAGTCAGGCGAGCCCTTGAAGTAGACCATCCGTAGAAAGATAAAAATGCGGAGATTTTGTGTATTAGCCAATGGATGAAAAATATCCAGAGCATTGGTTACCTGAAGTGAAAATTGGGGTAAAATTTTTCTTGGGTCACAGGAGCAGTGTTGTAATAGTGAAAGTCAATCACCATGTTTGAAAGGTAAAATATTATGCCAATGTAAGGATCTTAAGCACGGTCTTACCACAAGATCCTTTATTTGTTATTCAGAAGGTGATGTGAACAACATTTTAAACTTTGTACACGAAGAGGTAGGTACAATAAAGAAAAGAGCCCTTAACTAGGCGATAGACTCACGAGAGGAGTCGCCAAATCTTAAGGGAATTACTTCTCGGACGCTCAATATAGATGGAGATAATGTTGCATTTTGACGATGAAGATATAAATGCTTCTATGTGAAAGGATCAAAGAGTTTGAAGATTTAGCCAAGGAATAAGATCGGACGAAACGGTGTTAGTGAAGCACCACAGGGGGGAGACCCATCAGGGGCCCATTTAAATTACATAGATAGTCAAATTCCTACAAAGTGACGGTGAATTCAGTAAGGGCTGTTGAAGCTAGTAGTGTGTTCCTTTGGGATATCGAAACTAAGGGAACAATGAGGGTGGCCATCGAAGTTGAGACCACCAGGGTCCAAGAGAAGTACAACTCTAATATATGGTCTGTATGGCCTGGAATAGAGAATTATGTGAAGAGGCATTATCTATAGAGAGTAAGACCACATGCATTGAATTTTGCCCAAAGCAGGAAAAAATGACAAGAGTCAAGTGCCTATCTGTGGCAATGATTAAGATAGTTTTGGTTCAGTTCGGACAAGCATGTTATATCTAGGGAACCATTTGAGTGGCTAGGGCGATTGGCAAAGTAGGAGATATGGACTATCCTAAAGAAGAATTAATTATGCTTTATGTGACACGAGCGAGTCACAGTATTTTGATTACCACTAGATTCGTGTGTGAGACGAGTTTAGTGGTTATATCGATACCATTATGAGTATCTATACTTTCCGTGGTTTAACGGGATTAATTTTTTATCTCATCCACAGGGGAGTGGGTGTAGATAGTAAGAATACTTTTTATTATTTTAGTGATGTGTTATACAAATATGATATCATCCTGGATGTGGTTGTTGATGATTAGTAAGATAGTGGGTTGCTATTGCAAGGCTATTATGGTTGTTGTTCCAGGACATGATGTGTTGTTTTGGTAATGCTTAGAGAGTTGAACTCACATTTATGTGATATGGAGTAATGAAAGAGACTTCGAAGAGTGTAGTCATCTCGAGATATTTGATCCCGGTGCATAGAGACTTTACTGATATGGTTCAGAGTATTTAGGTTTATTATCGAGCGTAGAGGCTTAGCTCGTTTTTATATTTAGCGCACAGGACTTGGTGATAGGTAGAGCGCATTGTTATATCACTCATTTAGAGATGTGGGAGTTGAGATCTATGTTTATATGTCTGGGGATCAGGATTTTGAGTGTCTAGGTTATATACCTTAAGTCTACAAATCTCGATGACCGACAATGTTAGGTAGTGGTGTATCGAGGGAGTTCCTTATTTGGATTTTATTTGCGAGACATCCCATGCATGAAACCTAGCGAATGTCAGGAGTTGAAGGATGTGTTGGATGATAGGGAAATAGCGAGAACTTTTTGTTGTTCCTCATTTTATGAGTGAAGAAAATCCCTTGAGTGTACGACTTGAGGCTAGTGAAGTAGGTCAACATCTATGCAGTTATACATGAATTAGAGGGTGTATGGGTGCCCTGGTTAGTTAATTTCATATCGTCCAAGATAGAAGGACGTGAGAAGGAATATGTGGAATATATGTCTGTGAGGTAGTTATAAACAAAGTTATAATGGTAGAATGGATTGAACGTTGATTGGGAAAGACGATAATCCAAGTTTATAAGTACCATGAGAGTAACACACCAAAGATGGGTTGAAAGACTATGTGGAGCCATTTAAAAAGGATATCTCTTGAGAAGAGTAAAATCCAACTATTGTGGAAAATAGAGCGGATTCCTTCAATCGAATATTGAGAGTGGATTACGCATATATAAGACCGTTATTGCCTAATAGGTAAAAAAGGGCCCAAAAGTGTGCATTGTGGCGAAACGTGCACGGGTCGAGACTTTTGGTATACCTCGAGGAAAGAAAGGGAGTATAAAGTATCACTTAATGTGAGACGTTATAAGTGGAAATTGGTGTTAACGGGACATGGTGAATTTATCTTCGGGAGCACCACTCAGATGGGAATAGGTTGATTCAAGAAGATCAACTCGAAATTTATTATTAAGATGACGATTCCAGAGACGGAATGTATAAATGGGTTAGTATGTCGCCCAATATTATTGTGAATCAATATGAGATCCTTGAACCCCATCTCCGATAGAGATTTGTTTTTAGGAAGCAATGGAGATCACGTTTGGTACATGCAAGTCATGTCACATGAGACCGATGAGTACACGAGAGGTGATTATTGACTAGTGGAACGGGATAAAAAGAGACAATACTGAGTTTGTCTCTAAGTGTGCCACTTGTCAGTTGGTGAAAGTGAATCATCAGAAGCCTGATGGGTTTCTTCAGCCATTAGAGATCCCGATATGGAAATGGGTGAGCATTTCCATGGACTTCATCACAGGGCTACCTACTTCTCAGAGGGGTCACGAGTCCATATGGGTGCTTATGGATCAGTTGACTAAGTTAGATCACTTTTGCCATTTCGGAGTAATTACTTTACGGTACAATACGCCCAAAATTTTATAGCCGAGATAGTAAGGTTACATGGGGTACCATTAAATATTATGTATGATCAGGACAAGAATTTTGTGCCCCAATTTTGGGAGAGTTTTTATGAGGCCATGTGTACTGAGGTGCGATTGAGTACGGCCTATCACCCGCAGACAGTTGGGCAGATTGAACGTACTAACCAGATATTAGAGGATATGTTGCGTATGTCTATCCTAGATTTTGAGGGAGGTTGGGAACAGTATCTTCCACTTGTGGAGTTTGCGCATAATAACTCATATCAGTTCACTATCGGTATGGTTCCATTAGAGGCATTATAAGTAGGCCTTGTCGTTCTCCTATGTGTTGGTTAGAGGTTGGGGATAACAAGCTACTTGGACCTGAGGTGATCCAGGACATGTCTGCCAAAATTGAGATGATTCGTAGTCATATTCAAGCCCAGGATAGATAGAAAAGCTACGCCAATGTGAAGCGGTCCTTCCGAGAATTTAGTGTGGAGGGACCAGATGTTATTGTGGGAATCTCTTATGAAGGGGATAATGAGATTTGAGAAAAAGGGAAAATTGGCGCCACGATATGTAGGACAATTTCCTATTATTGAGAGGGTTGAACCAATTGCTTATAGACTGGGGTTATTGGAACACTTGCATAGGATACATGATGTGATTCATATTTCTTCGTTGAGATGATATTTCTTCGTATGAGATCAAAAGTAGTTCCATCGGTGCGTGTCTCGTGGGAGCACAATAATCTTGAGGAGTCTACTTGAGAGCGCGAGGATGAGAAGCGCGATAGATACCCGGAGTTATTTTTACCATGTATACCTTATTTTTTGAATTTCGGGACGAAATTCCGTTATAAAGAGGGAATTATGTAATACCTCGTAATTTTGATAACTTTTAATATGATATTAATTAAAATTTAATGGGCTAAATAAATGGGGATTAATTGGAATTAATTATGAAAAATTAATTGGGATTAATCCGGATTGAATATTAATAGAGATTAAAGTAATATATGATTTTGAATATTACTTAGTGATATAAAGTAATATGCGGATATGATGATTTTTAATATTATCGTGAGTAAATAATACGACACAAATGGAAATTAAGTCAGTACGCGCTTGTGAGTCGTGTCAGTACTAAAGTGGGGAAATAAAATGAGTTTTATTTTTAAGTCATTTGTATGCTGATTTCGAGTGCGCCTTTGAGTCCATAAGGATCGAAATAGGCAAAAAATTCTACCCGGGAATTTTTTTTGGGTCTTAGGTTAATTGGAAGATGAAAGGGCACCCCAAAGGGGCATTTTAGTCATTTTGCTTGGGAAATAAATAGTACCTACGCTTTTTGTCTTTTAGATAGCCTTAGAGACTTATTTATTATATATGTAAGTTTAGATATACGTAATGTTCATTTTCATCAAAAACACAAAGTGAGGTCTTTTGATAGAGAATTAAAGGACTTAGAGAGAGAAAATGAAAGGTTATCTTGAAGAACGAAAGGGTTCCTTGGAAAGGAGGAGTCACCTAGGGCAAACTAAGGGGACAACCACCATCTATAAACCTTACGCCACCACAGGATTGCCGCCTAAAAAATGAAGAGGAAGTTCCAAAAACTTGTCTTCTCCGAAGGTTCAGACCTACACATAAGGCAAGGGTAATTCTTACTTTATTTTGGTGCTTATATTATCTATGTTAGAATAGAATTTATTTTTGGATTGATGAACTCATGAATTTGGGATTAAAATAATTGATAAATCAAGTTTAATGGATAGGCAAATTCATATAGTTGGAGATTTATACATGTAGAGACTATGAACATAAAAATGGATATACATATAGAGGTTATGAACATAGAAATTGATAGGTTTTACAGGTAAAGGATTTATTTATATATTGATGATATGAAAATGATGTTATGTATTACATGTAGATGAATTCTACTCATGATGAATATGGAAATTTGATTATTAAGTTGTGAAATGATAATTCTAAATTCTGGATTTTTAAGAGGTATAAAAATGGAGGATTTAGAGAAATTAGAATTTTATGGATTTAAGTTCGATGATAATACCCTTATGAACATAGGAATTTGATGTTATTCTTGTGTGAAAATCACCCTTGAACATGTTAGAACACTGTTAATAAATATGGGTTTGGGTAGAATATAATCCAGAAGGGTTTGGGTGTAAGAACTTGAAGAAAAACGCAGAAAATTGAGGTTGACGACGAACTCGAATGACGCTGATCTCATTCGAACAAGATATGTTGTCGTTCGAACGAGATGCCATCTCGTTTGAACAAGATTTTTGGGTTTCTGATGAGATTTCATAAATTTTATTTTAGCCCAGAATAGTTTGGAGAATTGTATTTTAGCCCACAGTATATTCTGAATAATTGTGGTACATTAACAAAGAGTGAGAAACTTGGGTTAATGTTGGGAAATTAAATATTGAATTAAGGATAGAAAATTATGTGAGTGATATGTTTGAATAATTTTGGTACATTAACAAGGAGTGCAGGACTTAAGTTATTGTTATAAATTATATGGAATTGAGGAATAAAATTATGTGAGAGATATCTACATAATAATAATACGATTAAGAGATGAATAATCGTCATGGTCAAGTACGAGTAATATCGGTGATATATATACGGGTACTTGGGATTATGTGAGCGAGGACTACATAATAAATATACGTTGATAATCGTGATTAACAAGTACGAGTGGTATTCGAGAAATACAATGGGTACTTGGAGTAGGATGAAATCCTAATATGATGTTGGTCGAGTGCGTACCAAGTTTTATATAGGTCGATGTGTATACCTATTGATTGTTGAATTATGTGTATGACATACCTAGCCTACTTTCTAACGATGGGAGGTTTACGCGTAGAGGGCAGTCATATCCTGATGAGTCTTATGGGAGATTTTTGACTTGTTGCCTCAAAACATAGAACTTAGGGATTGAGCACCACTTTTATGAATAAGGGTGTGACCGGTCATTTGGGTGCATAGGTATGTGCGTAGCCCAAAGGCTTAGGACTATGTTCACCTCTAATATATGTATTTTGATATTTATGGTTCGAGGGATACACCAAAACAACAGTCCTTTGAATAGTGACGAGATGTACCCGGACATGATAGCAAAGTATGTGCATGCACCGCAAGTGAGTCTTGTGGTGCAGTATTGTGTATATATAATAGAGTGATTGTGTATATATATACTTATGATACATTTTACATCTTACGCCACAACTGAGCCTAGGGGCGCTATATTAGTGTATATATATTAAAGTGTGAAAATGTATATATACATGGGTTATTATCTGCTATGCGAATTAAGTAGACATGAAAGATAATGAAATCTGAAATGAATTAAGTAAGTGAATACTTAATTATATTGAATTGGAAAAAGGGCTTATCCATGTTAAGAAGAAATTGGATATATATATGTATTACCTATTTTGTGAGAGAAATACGTGGGAAAGATATGGGTTATTATTAGTGGCACTGATATGAACTAGTTAGCATGGGAACTGTAACTAGTATGACTTAGAGGTACGTTAGGTGTGCACTCTAGATGAGAGGTGAGAATCTCAAGTGAGAGTCCGATAATCTAACATGTATATAATATTTGCTGAATATAGCATTTATTCACTTGCTGTTTTCTAAACTATTTTTACATCGGGCTCTGACCCGTTCTATTGCATATTCTCTTCTCTCTTGTGTATCTTCTATATTAGCTGTCCAGCCATAGAGATGCCACCATAGAAGATTGGAGTTTTTGACGTGCTATGGATGCTATGGAGTTGCAGATTTTGCATTAGACGCTTCACCTTCTTGATTCATACATATGCAGTAGTTGATTTCATTTAGGGCACGTCACCAAAAGGATTCTAATCTTTCCATCTCTGTCAGTTTATTTTCTTGTATCGGATTTGATTACATTTGGTTTACATTGGATTATTGTATGAGATTTTAAACTGGAGAGTTTTATTCCAGTTGCATGTAATTCAGTTTTGATATTATTCAGTTGGTATTCATTGTGTATATGAATTGTGTTAAATGGGTTATGTTTTAAAAGTGGAATTTTATTATATTATAATTGGAAAGTTTTTAACACCTGTTTAATTAAGTATTAGGTTATTAAAAATAAAGTTTTCGACAATGATGCTAAGAATGATCCAACTGTATATTATGATTTAATTGGGTATGGGACTGATCACTTGGTATTTAATTAAGCAGGGTGCTACACGATGAGGGTGGTCATGTGATGGGCAAACGAGTGAAATTAACGAGTTTGCAACATGAAAAAGTAGCTCATTATCTATTTGACACTTCTGAAGATGTCGAAGAATGTAAAAAGTATGTTGAAATTATTTTAATTTTTACACGATTAATTTTGTAATACTTTCATCACGATCTATGCAGAAAATATGAAGCCCGTGAGAACAATAAAAGACGAAAAATAATGGCACAATTAGATAGCAAATTTAGGTCGTGGTTGTCACACGAGGTAATTATAATGAAAATGGTTGTTATCAAATGTCACATTATAAGAAAGCTTTACAACTAACCTAATCAGTTTATCTATATTCTCAGCTCTTAAAGTCGGGTGATGCGACATCAAGGCTTGCTCGTCTAGCCATTGCCCCCTTGTTCATGGAACAAGAGTATAAAAAGTATGAATTTAATGGTTACGTATTCGGTGCAAGCGTGTACGAGAAAAATACAAATGTACAAAACTCTGGCATTTCATACAAGGCTCTTACTTTCTTTCGAGCGAGCGTGCAAGATAATAACCTCGTTAAAGCTGAAATGACTTACTATGATGTAATTCGACATATATTTGAATTGGACTATGTAAACTTCAAAAAGGTTGTATTTACTGTGATTGGGTAAGAGTTGAGGATAAAAATGCTTGTAAAGTTGATCAGGCTGACTTGTTCAAGTTGAAGAGCAACGAACACGTGAGCGATGAGCCGCTTATTTGTTCTTTTCAAAAAGGTCAAGTAAGTGTTTTACTCAGAGTATATCAACAACGAGTTGTGGTCAATTGTCCTACATGCACCAAAGTGTTTAAACAGTAGTATGAATGACTTGGCTGCACCTACCGAATATCAATCCATTTTTTATGATAACCCAAATTTGAAATAATTTTTTGATTTGTAATAAGTATTCAAATTATTTGAAATGACCAGTGGCTATATTATTCTAGTGCTTTATCATTATCGGACGACAATTTAGTGCTTTTTATTAATTTGTACTTGATATTTTTAATGCTTGTAATAACCAAGTGAATATGTTAATTAGAATTTTATTCAATTTAAGCATTAATTCAAAGTCCATGACCCGCGAGTGTGTGTGCGTGGGGGGTGTGTGTGGGTGGGGGGGGGGGGGTAACACCCCGCCTAATTAAATACCGGGTGATCAGTCCTTTATTAAATTAAATCAAAGTACCCAGTTGGTTCATTCTTAGAATCCCAATCGAAAAACATTTATTTTACTAATCACGTAATAATTAAATAAGTTAGTGTCAAAAACTTTTAATCCATTAATTAATATTCAATACTTTAAATCATTCACCATTCTCATGAATAAAATAATAAGAAATAAGAAACCATGTTATTGAATAAACAAGACTGGAATAAACATCCCACTTAATTAATTCCAATACCATCAAAACGTAATAATAACAAACCCAACTGAAAAACTGAGTACTGAAATAAAGTGAGTATAATATATCTCTCACATAAATAGAAACCGAAAAAGGACGACACGTGCCCTAACTGAAATTACAAAGCCTGAAACTGAGATGACAAGGATGGAGGCGTCTAAATACGAGGACCTGCAACTTCCACACTAGCTGCAGCACGTCGAATGGTCCGACAGTCTAAGCTTAACATCCTTGTGGCTGGACACCTAAAATAGTTTAATATGAGAAAAGAGATTTTGTAAGAGACGGGCCAGAGCCCGAGTATAAAATATTTTAAAATAGTTTAGCAAGTATTTAAAATGTGGTCAAGCAAATACTACTTACATGTTAGCTTTTTGACTCTCACTTGACATTCTCACCTCTCAACTACTTGTGCACGCTTAACGTACCGCTAAACCATTATAATTAATGCTACCTTGCCTAACTATACCGAATGTATTCTTTTCCAAACTATCATTCATAGTGCTCACCCGTATTTCCCATGTAAATACCGTATCACATTTTCAATATTAATTAACCGCGTTAAAATATCCCATTAGTCATTTAAGTTCCCACATACCTAAGTTATATTAGATGACATTATCATCCCCATCTACTAGGCAACACAGTAGAAAATCACAAGTGTATATCTATATACACATCTCAATATCACAATATATATATATATACACACACACACACACACACACACACACTAATACAACATCCCATAAGGATAAACCTACGGTGCGTGCATACTTTACTATCAAATCCCGGTACATAGTGTACATGAGGGTTACGGTTTTTGAATCACTCTAGAACCGTATCAAAACAAATCACACACATTGGAGATGGACATAGTTCCCAGCCTATGGGCTACGCACATACCTACGCACCCACATGACCGCAAACTTATCAACTCACCGATAAATCTTTCCCAGATCTATATTCGGAGGTACCAATCTAAAATCCCTCCAAGGGCTCATCAAGATAAGACGGTCCCCTTTCTAAGACCTCCCGTGATAGCAAGTATAGTAGGTATATCATATGCATAGGAAATAATACAATAGGTACACACACACACACACCACCCAAGTATTCCAGATTTGTACGTGTTATCATTCTCTCTAATACTCACAATACTTTATAATTTATGACTATTCTCCCTATCATATTTCACTACACATAATGCATACCACCAAGTTCTCGTACTTCCATTTACTTACTTATAGTTTTTAACTTATATCGCATGCTACTAGTTCAAGTAATGTGGTCACTCTCTATAATCGTAGGTCATTTTCCTATACTCAAATCAATTTCTACATTTTTAACTCATTCGGGTAAAACTCCAAAATTTTCTGAAATTTCGCTAGAAGTGCCTGAGATTTCGTTCGAATGAAAGTGGCCTCTGAATTCTCGTTAGAATGTCGTTCGAACGAGTTCGTTAGAACGAACTTCGAATGAACTAAGTACCCTACTCTCTGAATTCTCGTTAGTAAACTTGTTGGCAATCTTGTTCAAACGAGGTCATTTGAACGACTTTCCAATTCCCCGGGTCGTTCGAACGAGTCGCGCCCAGTTTTTCCTTATCTTCTTAGAACTTCGTTTTCACCATTTTTGTTCACTAAAACCTTCACAGATTTCTCCCCAAATCCCAACAAATCATTCTAAAAATTATTTTAACATGTAATGGTGATTTTTAGTGTTCATGAATCATCAAACACTAATTTAACTTTAATAAATTCCAAGATCGTAAATTTATTCCTTTAAAACCCTAGTTATTCCAAATCATCATACAACTCAGATTTCTACACTAAAACTAATTTAAATTTCGCGGCTTTCATATAACAAATAAGGAGGAACTAATCTATATCAATTTTTTTCAATCCAAGATTATGATACATGTCCTCAAAATTGCCCAAGTCATATAAAAATCATATACAATTTAACCTATGCTAACATGGTTATCATACATGCTGTAAATTTACAAGTTTAAACACTTGCCTTAATATGAAGGTCTGATCCGTTGAATGAAAGTCGTATGGGGGTGATCCTCGCTTCCCAATCTACGCGTTGATGGTGTTTTTGGTGAAAGGGGTTGAGTTTTGGCCTTAAAACTCTTGAAACTCTTCTCCTCCTTCCTCCAGGGCTCTCTTTCTGTTTTGGCAGATAGTAGCCTTAACTACAACTGCGTAAAGAATATTAGAATCTTGTAACACCCCGCTAAATTCTGGCATCGGCTGCCACCAAAATTAAGTCGGGCGTTAATAAATTAAATATCATCCATAGCATGCGACAGATGTGAGACATATTAATTTCAATCCACAAGATGAATATTTTAAAATCAATCCCAAATATTAAGAAACATCCAACTTATTTATCACCAAAGTGCGATATAAAGTCCGTCACATGCAATCTACGAATCTCTCAATTATTACAATAAATCAAACCAGACTGAAATCTTAAGACAACTTTGGAACCGAAAGGCCCAATAAAAATCCAAATATAGTCTCACAATAAATACGACTAAATAGGAGAAGAAATAAACTACTAAAATAATAATATAGCTCCAGCTACACTTCCGATGGATCTCCAATAATTTCTATGCAGGTACTCCAATTAAATCCCTGAAAATATTAGTCAACGCATGTGTCAGAGCCAAGGCCGTGAGCATGAATACCGGCTACTCCTTTCAAATAGGGTCCTTGAACCCAGAAAATAGTTCTATACATATCGACCATAACAATAGAATCTTTTAATTAAAAGAAAGTCTATAATCATCAACCGTAAATTCCTAAGTATCCACAAGGTTTAAATATGCCACACCAATATTATTTTAAATTAACCCAAGTCCCACGATATTAATGTGTTTGAATTAACCAGGATGATTTGTTCTCACTTTATTATTAGGTATAGCGGTCCTCCCACCACGGGTGATTTACACCAAAATGACATTATAATAGCGGTCTTCCCACCACGGGTGATTTTTGCGCCAAAAACACTTCCTCTTATCATACTCGCCGCCTGACCCGTTTTTATCCTGCGATCCTCGACATATGACAAGGTTCCACACACGACATGATATAAATCGCCCTCTGACCCGGTTAAACTGTCGGTCCTGGACACATTATGTCGCCAATAAATTTTAATACCAGTTTTAATCTTGCGGTATTAATTTCCCAAAATTTCTCATACTAGTTATTCACATAAATTTTTCTTACCCTTAAAAGCGATGTGAATATGCTCAAAATATTTTTTAATTCCAACTAAAGGTCCCCAAAACACAATTTCATCCCATCATTTATAAATGATGATTATAACAATTTTACTTCACCTAGATATCAATTCTAGGTTATCACAACAACGGTAAATATAGAAAATTCGCCCCCACCCCAATTTATATGACTCGCGTAGACTTATACTAACTAGTCCCATACCTTATTAGCATAAATCGCAACCATGGCCCACTTACTAGTCCCATACCTAACAAGTGTATTATAACAAGGGGTGAAAACCAATTATCTACAATATCTAACGTTCCCGAAATATTCAATATTATAATATTTCATAAGTGACACAATTCACAATTTATGATAATATTCTCAACAACACTAAATTCCCAATAAATAATTTTTAATTTAAATATGGGGAAATCAAGAACACGTAATTATTATGATCTTTCCGAATCATTATTACTCGCAAGTTTCATATTAGCTATTTATTTTCTAGAACAAGTAATTTAATTAATTTAGGAATTTCTACCTAAAATATCCAAATTAAATTTCTAAGGGCTCCTCTACATGTATATTCCCACAATATAACCAACTACATAAATACAATCCAAATAACAACAAAGTTATAATTATTTGGTATTATTAATTATTTTCACAAAACAGCCTCGAAATTAATTTCCTCCAAATATTATGTTCTTTAATTTATTTTAGAACACATGAGTTTTAATGGAGGCTATAATCAAGACACATAACACTAAAGGAAAATAATATGATAAACATGCCTGATTTTTAGATGTAGAAATTCACGAGAGACTCAAGTTCTCCTTGAAAAATTGATCGAAAACCCCTCTTGAACCATCTTGAAATATTTATGTTTAGACCCCAAAAATTGAGCTTGAAGACCTGTTTTAATGGAGGTTTGGTATGGAGGTTGAAGATGATGGGAAAAGTAGAGGTTGGTTGCTCTTAGGTGAGTGGGGAATGAGTGTTAAAACTGAGCCCCGAAATCATGTATATATATAACTTTAAGGGTGTTAAATAAATGGTAAAATTCGTCAAAATGACGAATTGGTGATAAAAATTATGGGAGGATCGATCGATCTATGAAACTGATCGTTTGATCGATCATGCCTAAAATCTGACAGTTTCTCTTAAAAATGCCATAAGGCAAAATGTTAAAAATTCGTTTTAAATCCGATTTCAATTCCGCTTGAAGTTCTATTCTTCTAAAATCATAACCAACATATTTAACGAAGAAAATTTATAAAATTCAAAAATTTATTTTTCTCGAATATTCCATTTTTTTATTTAAAAATACTCATTTAAAAATTCGGTTTGTTACAAAACTCTAATTTTCATCCATCCTTGTTTCTCAAATTTTCAGAAGACTAAAATACCCCTTAGGAGTGTCAGTTTGGCCTTAAAGTTCCCCGGGATACAAACTATAGCGCCCGGTAGACTTTTTTGACTATCTTGATCCTTCCGGATACTTTGACGCACTAAAAATGACCATTTGGATGACTTAAAAACTAAATTACTTTTTATTCCATTAAATTGAGTCCTGACACGCTTGACATGCGCATCCCGTCTTAGTTATTGTAACTGCCGTATTTTTCACTCGCGACAATTTTAATAAATTCACAGTCAATATTTATTTATTCCCTAAGTAATAATCAATATAATTCATATCAATAAATACTAACCCTCATCTCAATCCGAATTAATTATAAATTATTTTCTCAAATTTAATTTAATTAATCATATATTTAAAAATCATTAAAAATACGGGGTGTTACATACTTCTCCCCTTAAAATAAAATTTCGTCTTGAAATTTAGAAAATAAAAGTATACCTCTTAAGAAAATTCTAAATATTTTTTGCGCATCTCAGGCTCGCGCTCCTATGTAGACTCCTCGATATTATGGTGCTTCCACTGGACACGCACAAGTGGAACTACCTCCGACCTCAATCTCCTCTCGCTATGATCTAGGATAGCCACCGGTCTCTCCTTCTACGAACTATCAAGTTGTAAGTCAATCTCCTCCCATGTGATGTGAGTGTGAGCCAACTCATCTCGGAGATACCGTCTCAGTGAAGAAATATGGGATACATCATGAATACGATGCAAGTGTTTCGATAACCCAAGTCTCTATATGCAACATGACTTATCTTCTCGATAATAGGAAATAGCCCCACGTACCTCGGTACTAACTTTCCTTCCTTCCCAAATCTCATTATCCCCTTTCATAGGAGATATTCGTATTAATTCCTAGTCCCCCACCTTAACTCTCGAAAGAACCGTTTGGTAGGTATGTCATGGTATTGGAATTAATTAACTGGGACGTTTATTCGAGTCATCTTTATTCCGTAAGATAGTTTCTTATTTATTATTATTATTTTATTCATGAGAATGGTGGTTGATTTAAATTGTTGAATATTAATTAATAGATTGAAAGTTTTTGACACTAGCTTATTTAATTATTAGGTGATTAGTAAAATAAATGTTTTTCGACTGTGATGCTAAGAATGAACCAACTAGATACTTTGATTTAATTTAATAAAAGACTGATCACTCGGTATTTAATTAGGTGGGGTGTCACAGGGGCAGTGTGAGCATGTGTAATTTGAAATTGGTATAAATTGGTATTAGTATTGATATATGGTATTGATATGTATTGTTATTATCGGATGTGAGAATTAATTCAAAGTTCATATATATGTTTGTAATGATAATAACAAATTTTGCAGAAAATGACTTTATTAGGGCGCGATAGCGGAGGCGATGAGGACTCCTCGACCAGTAGGCCCCCCAAATGGGGCAAATTGAGGGTCGTCATCGAGAATAAGACGACATTATTAGCTAGAGCGTTAGAGTTACTGAAGGTAATTGTCGTCTTGGGGTACATGGATTGGAGGGCTATACCTATTGACCCGAAGATGAACATCCGGGGGGCACTAGAGGTTGTGTAGTTGATATTTTTATTTATTTATATACATATATATATTTTTATAACTGCAACACTTACTTACATGATGGTTTGCATTTGTTTGACAGTAAAAATTTGGCCTGCTCGCATATCTCCGCTACCCCACACTGGAGCAATTGAGGGATCAATATAAGACGTGGAAGAAGAATTTTAGGGCATTATACTTTGGGAAGACCCGGGAGTCCATTTTGAGACTCCGTGAAACTGTCCCCCCAATGAGCCGATCTCATTGGCACAATGGTAAAAGTTTATCGACAATGAAACCAATGAGAGGCAATTGGTATCTCGCTAATCGGAGAGGGACAACCGGGCAAAAAAGGCGGATGTGCACTACTCCGAGCGAACGTTTTACACCGAGGTGGAGCACATGATGGTAAGTTTTTATTTTTCTTTAATTTTAGTTATTCTATTTTAGCATTACTTTGCATTACTTACTAATTCTATATAATTTTATTTCAGGACACGGGGAGTTGCCCTAGGGTAAGCCACATAGGCTCGATGCTTTTGTGGAAATTCAGACGAAAAAGGTAAGGATAAGGAAGTGACCCCGAGCGTCGCACCCACCATAAATGTTCAATTTTTTAATTATGTTATAACTTTTTTATTTACTTAATTGAGTAATTATGTACTTTTTGGTTTTCAAGCAAAGCTTAAGGAATTGCATGAGTCGCAGTCTGATGCCGACAAAGCATCTTTGGTTATGGACGCACTCAACCAAATGCTCCGGTCGGATCGCAAGGCGAGGACTAGTGGTGAGCTCGCGGGTGGGAAGTCTAGGATCATTAGCATGAAGATGAGCAACACCGAGTTGGCACATAAGGTGGACTCCCATGACGATAAGCTATCAAGATTGGAGGCGATGGTCCTATATATATACGCCTTCATGAAGCGTAAGTTGGGCAAGGTCAAGGGCAAGAAGAAGGTGGTAGAGTTAGAGGTAGACGAGGATGAGGACGAGGATGATGACACCAATGCCATTGCTTTATCGCCGATATGCATGGACTCGATGCCATATAATGATCCATTTACCATAGTGACCCCCGTAGAGTGGCCTAAGTTAATAATCGGTTGGTCGAGCGTGCCTCTACTCGATATATATTGTGGGATGCCGATAGCGAGGGGGTTGCGGGATCCGAACTTCCTCCCGAGTATGCGATTTCATGGACGTCCCTTCAAAGGTATTGAGGCAAGAGTGCGCATCACGCATGTGGTGGAGGGAAAGGAGAACTCACCAATGTGGTTGTACAAACAATGCGGCGTTGGTAATATTACGTGGTGTCTCAATTCGTATGTTGTGTGACCTTACTTCCTCCTCCAATCTGCTAAAGATTGATGTTATTTCTATCTTTTTATTTGGATATTCGATTGTATTTTTTTTTATTCTGGTACATGTTGGTATTGATATGGATATATTCATTTTTATTTTATTTGGATATGGATTATATATGCCTTGATTTAGTATATTTTATTTTATTTTATTTGGATATATACTTGGACAGGTACAATTTTGCTATAACATGTACAAATATACTGCTCGGCAGTGACAGTGGCCATACAGCCTAATAATTTTTTTCATTCTGCCTAGAATTGTCACGATTATTGACCGTGACAAGTCCGTGACAACTTCTTTATCATGGACTTGTCACGATCAAAGATCATGACAATTTTTTTATTTTTGTCACAAATTTGTCACGCCCTTTGACCGTGACAAAAACTTGTAATGTCAAAGTCCGTGACAAGAATGTGAGAAGTCTAATGAACTTGTCATGATCTTTAATCCTGACAAGTCTGATATAAAGAAGTTATCACCCCCAGATATATCGCGATCATTGACCTTGACAAGTTTGATTTGCCACGATCAAAGACCGTGACAAGTCGACAATTTTGGTGTAGTGATACCCCTGCTGCTCTTGTCCTGCTCACTGCCTCTTCCATGGCTGGTCATTTCGACCTTTGTTTGCCCCTCCTTGACCATTTGACTCTTGTCTTTTCCCAACTTCTTTTGGCAGTTCACTTTCTCCCTACTACAACAAAAGTGCGACGTCCACCATCTGGGTGTAAGTAGTGTACATCAGATTACCCAACATTATCTGCTCAATAGACCAAGACAACCCTTTAATAAAGCACTGCATCTTCTCCTCCTCTGTATTCACCTTCTCCGGTACAAACATTGACAGATTTGTTAATTCCTGCTCATACTCAGCAACTGGTTTCAAAACCCTGCTCTAAATCTAGAAACTCCCTCTTCTTCATGCTCCTAATCGCATACGGTAAGTACATGTCATTAAACTTTATTAGAAAATATTTATAATTCAGGCGGTCCCTATCCTCCGATGTGGTGACACTCTCCTACCACTATAATGCATCCTCAGTCAGCTTAAATGTAGCTAATATTTATTTCTTCTCATATGTGCACTCCATCATCCTCAAGTTCCTCTCCATGTCTCTCCTCCATTGGTGAGCAACCATTGGGTCAGGCACCCTAAAAAAGTGGGTGGATTTCCCTTAAGAAAGCTGACCCACACCTTGTCCTAAGTCGAAGCGGGTGTACCCTGCTGATGTGCCTATAAAATTACCCACCTTTGTCATCCTACCTTAATACCGGCCGTTATGGCCTTAAGTATAATAGTCGCTAACTCCTCAGCATCCAAAACAATCTGCCTCGGCCTCTCTTGAACTGAGGAACTAAAAACTGAACCCTCTCTCCTATCTCCAACTCTCCTAGCGTTCGTTATCTGAAAAGATAAG
Source organism: Sambucus nigra (assembly GCA_949130495.1). Taxonomy (NCBI): domain Eukaryota; kingdom Viridiplantae; phylum Streptophyta; class Magnoliopsida; order Dipsacales; family Adoxaceae; genus Sambucus; species Sambucus nigra. Next base: position 27,355,025 of record OX422224.1, on the reverse strand, counting down.
AACAAAATAACATCAGACTCATAATATCTAAGAGTACAAATCATCATAACAAATCAAAGATAAGCAGCGCGAAAGCTAAAATGGACTCACAACCTACCAGGCATAAGACCATACTCTGATACCATCTGTAACACCCACTGCATTATGGCAAACGAGGTGGCCAGCTGTCGTCAAACTACGACGGGCATCACTAAATAAGTTATCATTCTTAGCATGTGACAGATATATGAGACATATAAAATTGTCCCACGAGATAATAATAAAAGTGATCCAATAAATATAACCATTCATGTAACAATAAAATCCATCACTATGCTAATCTTTCAAATAAATCCAACTCTAAATAGAAATAAACTCGAATAAAATGATCCAACTATAAATATCTGAATAAAATCGTAAACAATTGTGAAACCGATTGGCCCACCAAATCCATAAATAAAGTCTTATAATAAATGTGATAGAAAGAAAAATAAATCTAACTACTAGAGCATCTAAAATAAACTCCAGTTGTACCTCCAAAAACATCTCCAATCCCTCCTATGTATCTACTCCAATGTTATACCTGAAATGTTAGGCAACGCAATGGGTCAGAGCCCACCACATAAATACAAGTTACTCTCCCCAAATAGGGTTCGTGAACCTAGACAGTAGCATTATACATAATAAACACCATAATAGAGCATTTTAATTTAAACGAGATATAAATTAACATGCGAATAAAAATAACTGTCACTAACTACCCATATAATTAGGCCTCCCCATTATTTAAATTCCATTTTCCCAAGACAGTATTTAACCGAGTATTACAATTTAATTTAATGAATTCTTCCCATATTTAATTTATGTGACACTAGTATCGCCACTTCACCCTCTCCCGGGTCCTACAAATATTGCTACCACGCCCATAGTTCTACATCACACACCATCCCCTCACTATAGCCATTTGCCCGTATTCTGTTAGCCCTGCATATATTGGTGAGGTTCCACACACGACACCTCACTATAGCCAGTTTTCCCGTATTCAGTCCACAATGCACATATTGGGTGATGCCAACAGACACTCATGTCGCTATAGCCAGTTCACCCATATTTTGTCGGCACTGCACATATTGGCAATACCAATCCATTTTAATAGCCATTTATTATCTTACGCATCAATTCTCAATTTCTCATTATTCTATTTTATCCCCACCCTAATATAGAGCATCAATCCTCAAGCATACCCCCAGTCCCATATCTAGAGGTCTCCAAAATACAAGTACGTCCTACCCTATTATATAGGATGAATCTAAACTATTAATATCCTCTTAGTCTCGTGCCTAGGTTATCAAATCAATGGAACGACACAAAAATCATCCCCATCCCGAAATATCTCATTTGTAAAAATCTACACTAACTAGTCCTATACCTAGAAAGTATTAACCATAACTAAGGCACACTCACTAGCCCAATACCTAGCAAGTACTCCTAAAATTAAGGTGAGAGTATAACTACCCAAAAATTCCGTCGTCCCCGCGATTATAATTATAATCAAACCAATAATTTGCATACAATATATTAACAACAATTCTAGATTTTTTCCTACGATCACAGATAAATCTAATTTAACTCGTTCAATCCATCTTCATAATTAAAACAATCTGTTTTAGGCAACTAATATAATCTCAACATCATGCAAGTTTTATGGTGCACACAACAAAATTTCCCTTTTTCATATTTACATAATTTAACCTAATTGCACAAGTCCCCTTTTTTATTTAAATAAGGTCACTATGGTTTTCTACATGTAAACCTACACCCATATTAATAAGAATTCAACCTCTATCCTAAGCATACAAGAGTTATGAGTCTTAATCCATATTAAGATTTTTCATAGAAACAGTCCCGATATAAATTTCAGTTTCCCTAATTAAGGTTGCTAGTTTATTTTAAGCAAAATGTGTAAATTAAGGTTTAGGCGATATTTAAAACGCATAATACTTAAAAAAGATAATAGAAGTATTCACGACTGTAAAAAAGTCAGTTGAAAATTTTGATTAGATGGTTGCGCCGCTCTCGAAAATTCAGCAAAGACTCGTTCTTGAACGATCCTAAGAAATCACAGTTTAAGCCTTAAAAAATTGAGTTAAATCTTGATTTAATTTGGGGCTAGGGTTTGTAAATGAAACGTGGTAAAGATGTGGAAGACTTATGGTTTAAAAGTTGGTGAAAAGGTGTTTAGAAAAGTCTAACCCCGAGTGAATTTTATATGGAAAAGGGATTAAGAGTTTTAACTAACTCGAACTCTAACAAAATCACAAACTGCTGACTTTGACCAATACGAATCGATTCTCTCTCTAAATCGAATCGATTCGAATTTGTTCAGGTCGCTAGTTTCCCCCCAAAATGTATATATATTAAATAAATATCCCATTTCTCCCCCGATTTCATTTCTAATTAAAATCCTATTTTCCATAAATAAAATCAAACATATTAAATTGCTAAAAATAATTAAATCCATTTTTTTTTTCAAATTTTGAATTAAAATAAATTATTATTGGTTTAAAATTACGGGGTGTTACACTGCTCAAGAAGAAAAAGGGCCTCAGCTGGAACGATGGGTGCTCTAAGGCTCTAGAGGAGATCAAATCTTACATCAGGTAATCTTCATTGCTGGCGATCCCTGATTAGGGGGATCCCCTTTACCTTTATCTTGCAATATCAAGCCATGCATTTAACTCGGACATGGTTTACAAAAGAAAAGGAAAGTAATTTCCTTTTTCTACGCCAACAAGACGCCCTTGGATATTGAGCAATGCTACTTGCTTATGGAGAAACTGATTTATGCATTGGTAATCGCTTCACGAAAGTTGAAACATTATTTTGAAGCTCATTATATCACTGTGATTACTTTCTTCCCCTTAAAGTTGTCCTTCACAAGGTTGAACTTTCTGGACGGATGTCAAAGTGGTCGGTAGAGCTTACGAGGTTCTATATTCACTTTCAACCAAGGATAACCATCAAATGGCGGGTTTTGGCCGACTTTATCATAGAATTCACTAGAGAAGGTCCCACCGACCAACAGTTAGCCGATCAATCAGAGATGCATGAACAGGCCCAAGGTGAAGCTGGATATTATATGTTGATGGCACCTCCAATTTTAAGAGGGCAGTAGTGAGCATTGTCTTTGTGGCTCCAGAGGATGCTATGATTGAACATAGGATTAGGTTGGGATTTGATGCCTCCAATAACGAGGCTGAGTACGAGGCACTCATCATCGAACTTTGTAAAGCATATTTTCTCGAGGCAAGAAGACTTAACCTTTATTGCAACTCTATATTGGTGGTCAATCCAGTCAGTGGGGATTTCAATGTCAAAGATGACAGGATGCCAGCCTACCTCGCAGTCGTACGAGGAAGTTAATGTTCAATAGTTCCCCTGGGGCACAACAGTCATGCCGATACTCTAGCAATGTAAGGACATGTTTTCCATCATGTCCCTAGTACCTAGTTTACACAGTGCATAGCGTATCCCACTAAACCCGTCAAGGCATTCAAGTTCACATGTTCAAGAAGGTAGATCCGAATATCAAGCATCTTCAACATTTGCACGATATGAGGTATACTTTGGCATGGATTTAGTTTTGTGTTACTTAGATTTTTTACTAAGTATTGGGATACTCTTTCTAATCTGTTTTATTTTAAAATAAGGCATTTTTCAAACATAAAATGTTTTCTGAGATACCTATAGGCGGACTTTAAAAAATTATTTCTATCATTCAAATGACATTGCTATGTCGTTCAAACTATATTAACATCTTGTTAGATAGGTCATTTGATGCCCAAGATCTCATATGGTTCAAACTAGAGCGTACTGTTTTATTTTTTATGGATTGTTTGGTGGCTCATTCGAAGCCACTTCAAACTACATGTTTATACCGCTCTAATGACCTTGAGATCTCGTTCTAACGAGATTCCTGCGCCTCAACTTTTTTATTTGCCTATAAAAACATGTTTTGTGTTTTTTTTAAGACTTTTATTTTATGCAAACTACATAAAATCTGCATAATAGTCTTCATTTTTAGGTCAAAACTTGTTTTGTTTCACACAAATCAATCCCAATTACTTTTGTGAATCATCTTTGGAACCTAAATACTTTTGTAATGAAGTTTATTCTTGTGGAGTGGTGTCTCTACTGTTGATCTTAGGAATACTCGAGGGGTATTCACTGCTGAAGGATGAACTATGATTCTTGTGATTCTCTAGGGAGTCATTACTGGTTCAATGTTGCGATCTTTCTGGGTTCTTGCGGGAATTCATCGTAGTATTTCACTTGTAATTTTGTAAGCCCAGATTTATATTTTATTAGTGAAATAAAGGTTTTGCCCTCCAGGGATTTTTCCTAAAATTGGTTGGTTGCATTCTTATATGATTTAATGCTTTCAGTCACATGATGCATATTTAAGGTTTAATTAAAATTTGGGATTTATGGGATTGACATCTAGTTAAATAGGTTAACTCTATTGAAATAATGTGAATTCTTAAATTGGTATCACATCCGCATTTTACTATTTGGTTTCAGAGCAGGTTGCTTCAAGTTATCGAGTGATCATTATTTTTTTTTATAATTTTTCTTGTGATGTCCATCGTTTTAAAAAAATCACAATTTTTCTAATGGATATCTTATATAATCGGATGCCTATATTTGATGGTACAAATTATGCCTATTGGAAAGCCTGCATGAGATTTAGTTTAAAAGCAATTTATGAAAGAGTTTGGCTCATACGTGAAACGAGGGTGGACTCCTCCCATTGTCACCATTAAAAATGTTATTAATGCCAAACCTATGTCTAATTGGACTTATGATGAGTTTAAGTGGAGTACCTATAACTCCCGAGGCCTTAGTGATATTTCTAGAGCCATCACCCCTGACGAGTTTTGATGTATCATGACATGCACCATGTCAAAAGAGCCATGGCTCCAATTGACACATGAGGGTACCAACACGATTAAGGCATCAAAATTATAAAATTTGACCATCTACTTCGAGACTATCACTATGATAGAGTCCGAGAGTTTTGATGAGTTTTATGCTAGGTTATTGGACATAGTAAACATGAGTTTCATTTGGGCGAGAAAATTTATGACTCGAGAGTTATTAACAAGATTTTGAAATCACTCTCATCTAGATTTATTCCTAAGGCCACCATTTTGAATTCTTTGGGTGTAATAAATTCGCTTATGTTAGAATAACTCATAGGAGACCTTCAAACTTATGAGATCAACATGTTTCCCGATACCATTAAGCCTAAGGATAGAGAAATAGTTTTAAATACTCAATTTGAGAAAAAAAAGAGAGAGTTTGTGAGCTTGATTATGAGGGTGAGGTAGATATAGATGACTTAGCCTTATTTGCGATTTTTTTTAATAAAGTTTTTCAAATTTTTCAATGATAATTCTTCCAACAAAAAGATTTTTGAGAAAAATAAAAGGAAAGACGAGGTCAAGGAGAGCGGTGAGAAAGAGGAAGATATAAGGTGTTATGAGTGTGAGGTCAACGGGCACAAGGATTTTGAGTGTCCCGTTATGCTAAAGAAAAAGGGTAAAGAGATTGCTAATAAAGCCACTCTTAGCGATAGTGACATATAGTCGGTTGATTCAGAGGGAGAATTAAGTGCATGCTTTTATGGCTACTCCCGTTAGAACATCTAGTTTGTAATACAATTATGAGGACACTTGTATACATGGGAGATGCGGTGATGTTTCGATCTATTCGGGAGATAATGAGTGTGAGGATGAGTTTGCAAGCGAGGAAAAAGGGATCTCCAAAAAACTTTTAGAGATTTGTACACCGAGATTTTAAAGACAAAGAAGTTTAATAAAGAGTTGGGTCTTAAAGTGTTACATTTGGAGAGAGAGAGAGAAGTTTCAAGGGTGTGTGAGACATCAACGAGTCAACTCGAGAAGGCGAGAGTTTCTTTATGTGAACAATTGATCATCTCAGTCCAGTAAAAGAGTGAATTGATCATCACCGTGGCTAGTCTTATGGGAGATCTTCAATATTTATTGGATACTCGTGAGAAACTTAAATCCCACATATCTTAAATTGAGAGAGATCTCGAACGTGCCCAGGAGGTCAAGGTCACTATAGAGGACACATCTAAGAAGGTAGGAAAGATGGTCCTCGATCCCACTTTGGGTAATATTAAGAAACTAGGAATATGTTATGATGGTGCGTCTACTTCCCGTATTGCACTCGACCCGGTTCCCGAGTTTGTTATGGATACCTAAGGCTCTCAACCTAACCCACCTATGCGTGTATTTCCCCATAGAAGAGCACATCCTAGACGTTTTGAGAGAGGTGTTCATAGGTCGGTGTATGTTTATTCCCATTACAAGTAAAGAGGACACCATAGGGGATTTTGCTTTAAGTTGGGTAGTGTGTCTAATAGTTTTTTATCTCGTTATGCTACTCCACATGTTCCCACACGCACTCCCACACATGTTACTCCACATGTTCCTGCACATCACGTGAAAATTTTTGAGCATTTTCGAGAGCAAGTTTCGTATTTCGCCAAGATTTCACACGATTTGATGAATGTTTTTCATAGGATGTCACCACCTTTGTAAAACTCTTATGGACCTGATGATTGAGGTTTAGACTTTTTTGCTAGCATTAGATGATTTTCATATTCATATCTTTATGCCTATTACTGGTGTGTACTACCATTGTATTTAACTTTTTCCATTTTGATACACGTATCGAAAAATTCCAAAAGATTTTTGTTTTTTGAAAGATTTTGGAAAAATACAAAAAGATTTTCTTTTTTTTTTTGAAAAAAGTTAAATAGCCAAAAAGATTTTATTTTTGATAAAAAATTTTGAAAAAATAAAAAAGATTTTTGTATTTCTTTTTACACCGTATATGGATGGACATTTAGGATGACCAAGTCACAATATCTTTCCATTATCCACAAGACTTTTTTATAGTGTTTTGAGAGATAACATCATTTCATTTATGTGATTTATAATGTTTTGAGTCATTAAGATGTGATTAGCGATTACTTTCTACATTTTGACTCATAGTCTCCTTTAATGCACACTTGCAAAGATTTATTTGATTTTTGTACTTGTCTATCACATGTTCATCAAAGTGTTTTCATCTCAATTATGTATTTAAAACGAACCAAATGCGATAAAATGAGACAATGAAAGTAGTGCATGTAAGAACTGTTTCCCGTGAGAATTTGTTTAATATAGGAAAAATATTAGTGTACACGAGAAAAGGCTGCGAGAGGCAAGTGAACTCATCGTGAAAGCCATTTTTTGAAAAATTCCAAGAAAAAAATTAAGGCAATAAAAAGAAAATATGCCAAAAAGGAATCAATAGGAAATCTCTTCAAAAGATATTTGCAATTAAATGGAAAAACAAAAAGAATTATGATTTATGAGGGAGTTTGGTTGGAAATCTATGGGTTTGCACGTCCTGACAAAGTCTTGAAAAAGCATTACATATTTTTAGATGTTGTTGGTGTGAAAATCATTTTAGACTTTGATTTTTTTATTAGATTGAGTCGATTTCATTTGAATTCAACATTTTTACACCTAAGGACGATTTTGAGTTCATTCGTTAAGAGTATCCGAAATTCATCGTGCACATATGTTATGATTATTTGAGTTGATTTTTCTATCGAATTTGTTCACACCCATTCATTCCGTTTCCACGATTTGATTATCTTAGTGTTAATTCATGGTGTTTTTTTTGTAAAAATATTTTTGTTTGTAAATTTTGAAAAAATCAAAATAGATTGTGGATCCTTTTGAGTTTTTTCTTACATGGGCTTAATTGATGTTTATGATGATTTGCTATGCTTGTCGTGACCCACTCCGATTTCTTATTTTTTATTCTTTTCCTTATCTATTTCGGACAAATAAAAAGGGGGAGAACGAATTATGGATTTTGGGGGAGTGAGAGTTTGAATTATGGGGAGATTTGATTTGATGTGATATTTGATTTATTTTTATCTCATTTCAAACTCGATATATCATGAAGTTATTTGTTTGTCTATTATGTGTAGGACTTTGATGAACATTTGAAAAGCACACAAAAATAAGAGCAAGAGAAAACAAGGAGATTTGAAAGTTGAAGATATTTTTTAAGACTTACATATTTAGTATGTTTCCACTTTGGGGTTCATGGGAGGGAATTTGATTTGTATAGGATATTTGATTGATACTTTGGATGTTTTTATTTTGTAATGGAATATCCATAGGCGGATATTATTAAGGACGTATTTTTCATCATGTCCCTATTACCTAGTTTACATCATGTATTGCGTATCCCGTTATATCCGTCAAGACATTCAAGTTCGCATGTTCAAGAAAACAAATCTGAATATCAAGCATCTTCAACATCTACGCGACATGAGGTATACTTTGGTATGGATTTAGTTTTGTGTTACTTGGATTTTTTTACTATGTATTGGGATACTTTTTCTAATCTGTTTTATTTCAAAATGAGGCGTTTTTCAAATTTAAAATGTATTCAGAGATACATGTAGGCAGACTTTAAAAAATCATTTTGCCATTCGAATAACATTGTTATGTCGTTCAAACGATATTAGCATCTCGTTAGATTGGTCATTTCATGCTTAGGATCTCATAGAGCTCAAACGAGAGCGTACTATTTTATTTTTTAAGGATCGTTTGATGGGTCATTCGAAGCCACTTCAAACGACATGTCTATGTCGTTCTAAAGACCCTAAGATATTATTTTAATGAGATTCCGCCATCTCAACTTTTTTGTTTGCCTATAAAAACCTGTTTCGTGAAGTTTTTTTAGTAAGACTTTTATTTTACGCAAACTGCAGAAAAGCTGCAAAATAGTCTTCACTTTTTAGGGAAAACTTGTTTTTTATTCATAAAAATCGATCCCAATTACTTTTGTGAACCATCTTTGGAACTCAAACACTTTTGTAATGAAGTTTATTCTTTTGGATTGCTGTCTCTACTGCTGATCTTGGGGATACTCCAGGGTATTCGCTGCTGAAGGAGGAACTGCAATTCTTGTGATTCTTGAGGGAGTCATTGCTAGTTCAAGGCTACAGTCTTTGTGGGTTCTTGCAGGAATTCATTGTAGTATTTCACTTGTAAGTTTATAAGTTGCAACTTACATTTTATTAGTGAAATAAATCTTTTGCCCTGCAGGGATTTTTTTCTAAAATTGGTTGGTTGCATACTTATATGATTTAATGCTTTCAATCACATATATGCACGTTTAGGGTTTAATTAAAATTTAGGATTGATGGGATTGACATCTAATTAAGTAAGTTAACACTGATGAAATGTTGCAAAATCTCAAATTGGTATCACATCCGCATTTTACAAGCATCACTAAGCTCAACAGTGGACTCAGATCTCAAGAGACCCATCGAAGTGGAATTCCTCGCCAAGCCCTATATTGACAAGACAATAAACCCCAATAACATCCTCCCCATCGAACATGGTCCCAATTGGATAGATAACATCATTGCATACTTGCAGAATGAGACACTATCAATCGACAAGAAATTAGCCCATCAAGTTAGAGTCAAAGCTATATATTTTTACTTAGACCTTAGAGGCAAACTTTACAGGAGATCCTTCGCAGGCCCCTACCTCAAGTGTGTATATCCAAAAGATGTCGAGCAAGTTCTTTATGAAAATCACAATGGAATATGTGGAAGTCACATAGGAGGAAGATCTCAGGCCTTTTGAGTAATTAAAGAAGGCTACTGGTGGCTATATATGCAGAAAGATGCAACTACTTATGCTTGAAAACGAGAGAAGTGCCATAAATTCTCTCCCATTATCCATTAACCAACTACTGATCCGAGGCGTTTGACTAACCCATGGACATTTTCACCACGGGGGGTGGATATCGTGGGATCACTACCTACCATACCCGAGAATCGTATGTACTTGCTGGTCGGTATAAACTATTTCACCAAGTGGGTAGAGGTAGAACCACTGACCAACATCAGAGATGCCGACATGATAAAATTCATCTGTAGAAACATCATAACACGCTTTAGGGTACCAAGAGCCATTATAACTGATAATAGCACACAATTTGAGAGTGGTCCTTTCAAGAATTTATGTGCTGAGCATGGAATCAAGCACTACTTCAGTTCAATATCGTACCCTCAATGCAACAGTCAAGCAGAAGCCTCTAATAAAATAATGCTTAATGGACTTATATAGAGGCTGGAAAGAGTAAAAGGCATTTAGGTGGACGAGCTTCCTCATATTCTCTAGGCATATCGTACCACGTCTAGGAGACCAAACGGAAAAACACCCTTCACACTTACCTATAGAATATAAGCTATCATACCACTTGAAGTTGGCCTCCCGATAATGATAATAAAGATAATCGATCTAGGACTGAATGACGATGCCTTTCGTATTGAACTTGACCTAGATGGCGAAGAAGAGAGCAAGCCATGATTAAGATGGCCTCATGTCAACAATAATTGGCAAATCAGTATGATAAGGGGATCAATCCGAGAAAATTCCAAGTAGGAGATTATATCCTAAGTAAAGTTCTCGACAGCGCAGTAAGGTCGTCGGACGACAAGTTGGGGCCTAACTGGGAGGGACCGTTCAAAGTAATCAGAGATGATCTATAGAGAGCTTATAACTTAGATACAATGTAAGGCAGAGAGATACCATATGCGTGGAATGCGGTCATCCTAAAGAAGTTCTACTTCTAGCCTTCTTATTTCTCAAGCATATTAGTTTATGCAAATTTTCATATTAAACTTATGTTGCTCGCAGTTTGTTATTTTTGCTATGAATAAATAAAGACCCTTTTCTCCATATTTTTCTTATATCTCTAAAGTTATTTAGTTGATTTACATTGTTTCCTAATTAACAGGCTCATAGTTGGCATTTAATCTTTGAAAGATGTCGATCAGCCGATCAGACTTTAACTTAACTATAATGGCAGTTTTGTTTATTAGAAATAAAATCAAAGTTCTCGGGTCCTTGTCATAACCAATACAGGAAACCTCACGACTTTCCCAGGCAGGATAAAAGCCCTACGGGGGATCCTTAGGCAATAAACCAACTTTGCTTGGTCGACTAAAATCCTAAATAGGTGGATTGCCCACAAACCAAGTGCATTTTTGCCATTGTCTTTTCTAGGCCTAAGGGAGTGTGACGAACCTAGTTGGACTGGAAAAATGCAAAATTATTGGCATTAATTTGATTCATTTGGAAGCGCCCAATTATAAAATGTACCACTTACATCATAATTACAGAAAATGTAATTTTTTTACAACGGTTTATGATCGATGAGATAAAAATTGTTCTATCTTCTTCCTCCGACCATCATCAGGGTTAGGCTTCTTCTCGTCATCACTGTCATGACCTTGGAGGTAGCTCTAAACAAGGGGAAGGGAAATGACATATATTGGGATCCAAGTCTCATCCCGACTAAAAGAGGTCGATTGTACCCAGGGAAATTAATTTCGTATATGTACTAGAGCTGAGAATCCAGGGGTTCTTTAACGACCTTGAGGGCGTTCAGCTAGCCATGCTTGTAGACAACATCCTGGGCTTCTTTTAGCCTGCCAGGAGCATCTTGTGATCTCTCATCGTAAATAGCCGACCATATTTTTTCGGAACCCATCCTAAATAAATAACATAACTTCTTCACATTGATACTTAGCCTCGCCACCATAACGTTTCTCCTTTGAATTTGTTCTTGAGACTCAGCAAGCTTCTTCTTCAGATCATCATTCTCTAACTAGACCAGAGGCAAACTACCCCAACATCCTTGAACTTCGCCAACTGTGCCTTCAGATCGTCTATCTCCTTCTGAAGGGAAGCATTCATAACTTTAATATTTTTCAAGTCGTCCTTTAGTTTGGCAATCGAGGTGAATTGGTTTTTGTAGGCCTTAGTCCTTATTCTCAACACCTTGTAAGTAGTCAAAAATGCTCGATGAGCTTGTTCATTGGCACCTCGTCTGAGCACGTTGTTTAAATTACTAGAAAAAGAAATTTCCTTGGCAACATGCTATAATATCAAAGCAGAACATACAACAGTTCATCAGAAAAATAAAGTGGCACCCTCAAGCAAATGAAAATACTATTTTCATTAACAAAATAATAGGAGTAGGAAGAGCCATTAAAATCCAAGAAAAGAAAAGGAGTACAATGCACGAGTAAAAAAGGAAAAAAGCCTAGAATTGTGGGCTTCACTTCTTTACCTACTCTTCTGTCTCATCCTCTTTCCCCTTGGGTGTCGCTTCCTTCTCATTGGGTGCCACCTCCTTTGCTTGGTTAGTAGGATGGCTGGCAAAAATATCATCATCAGCAGTAGGAGGGGGACCTGACCCGTGCTTGCCATATAGCTCGGACTCAAATACGACTCTACTTTTTACCAAGGCTTTATCCTAGCCTTTCTTGAAGCTCGCCTTCCAGGCATAGAAAATCTAGAATCTGGCATTGTTATACGCCTTGTTCCATTCTTTTTTGAATCTAGCATCCTTGATGGCAGGGATCTTGTCCACTTATTTATTCAATCGAGAATTCTTCGCTGCCAAGTTTGATTTATTCACCTTCATTAGGTCATTCTCGGTCTTGGGAGAGGCCATAGCCTTGATGACGATCTTCTTTTCTTTATCATAAGCCTCTTGTGCCATGACCATAGCCTCTTGAGATATTTGGAGGGCCTCTACCAACTCAATATTTTTTTGGTTTAGTCAGCACAACCATCCAAAAGACTAGTAAACTCTATTACGAACTGCAAAATTAATGTTAAAGAAATTGATGAGTTACATTTGAGAAACTTAAATATAGAAATAAACAAGGCAGAGAAAAAAAATCTCAACAAGGATAGAGTTTAGGAATCTCGAAGGGATAGATGGTCAGGTCCTAGCATCCTCAATCGCTTTCGATCACCCGGGAGCACTGTCCCCCTGAGTAAGCCTAGGCAAGGGTTGTATTGTGGGCCATAGACCGAGCATTAAATATGTTGGGGAGAGAAGGGGGAACATTATTCTTCTTCGAAGGGGGTATAAGGGTTTTTTTCTTCTTCTCATCCTCCTTTTTTTTCTTATATTTTTTCTTCTTTTTTTCTTCTTCCTTTTTCTTCTCCTTAGTGACTAAGCTTGGGTCACAAGACTTGGAGGATTCACTCTTCATCTTTTTTCAGGACTTAGCCCTAGTATAGAGGAGGACCTCATCATCGTCGCTGTCAGCAGTCAAAAGGACTCTCTTTTTGGTAGGAGCCATTGAATCTTCCTCCTCTAACTTAATTGACCCAGCGTCCAGCGGTACAAAATAATAAGAAGTTTCCTCGTTAGGAAGAGGAAGATCTGGTATCTCGTCTATAAGGCGAGCAATAAAGATTTCGGTAATATTGGTGTACTCAAGCAAAAAGGATGATGACCTGGGGTGCTCACCATTAGGCAAACATTCTCTCACAATCCATGCCTTTTAAGAGTTCGGTAACTTTGATATCTCGAAAGAAAGGCTCCTTGTTTTTCTTACATGTTGTTTAAAGACAACACGATAACATAATTAGAAATAATAAAGCAAAATGATAAGAAAAATATACAAAATTAATAGAACAAGTGTTAACCCTCTATGATTATCCCCTGACACGACACATATATACTGTATATTCTTCGCCCTTTGGGAGCAGTGGATGTTTCCAATTCCTGGTAATGAACCCCTGATCCCAGTATCCCTTATTGGAATTAGGGATATTTACAACTAACACCCTGTTGGCCTTCCTCGTCTTTAAGAGGAAGCCATTAGTGTTGTGAGACTAGGTGTAGCAGTACCTAATCTCTGGGGTGACCAGGTTGGTCCCATAAAGTTCATTTATATGATTAACCCCGTTGACCATTCACCAAGTATTGGGGGCACACTAAGTAGGGACCATTCCAAAGAAGTCGAAGATTTCTAAAAATAAAGAATTTGGGGAAAATGTCAACCCCCTTGGACATAGCCAAGGTGTGAATCCAGTTCCCCCTCCGATGTCCCTGACATCGTTAGGCATGGGGAATAATCGATCCCCACCCAAGAAGGAATGGAGTAGTTATTTTTGAATTAATCAACACTTTTTTACATAGAAGGTTGACATTTTTAGAAGAATAAATTATCCCAACTGAAGACAAATAGAGGGAAAAAGAAGAAAAAAGATGTGAAAGTGATTGATGAAGATGGAAACTTACAAAGGTAAAGAAGTTCGGAGGCAAAAGCTCTAGAGTTTTTATAGCAGAAGACTAGAAGCAAAGTGATGGTTTGGTGTTGATGCAATCTAGTTTGAAACCTTGTGCACAATCATAAGGTGTAATACCCAAGGAGATTTTGGCACTTCACTTCTTGCTCAGACGAGAGTATCCATGGAACTTCTGCATAATCATAAGCATGCCTTGCTGATTCAAATTCATAAGAACGGATCAAAATTGTTTGGGACCAAGGAAATTATAAAACCTATTGGCCTAATAAATCTTAGCCCAGAGATTTTAAGGGAAATTGTGGGGAAGGGACCTAAATTATTAATGAGACCCAATTGGAGACTGTCAGCATATAAGTCACCTAGACAACTTCTTCAAGAAATTCAGACAAGCATTTGTCACATGGATACGAACATTTATCACGTCAATATTGATAGTCTTAGTTGGTTACATTCAAACTCGGATGAGATATTCAGGAGTCACTGCACGATCCAATAATAAGCTGGGAGAGTTCCTTAAACAACTCAACCACTTTACACCATTATAAATCTCATGGGGGATGTAATTTCGATACTTGAGAGAAAACTTAATGAAATAATAGTGACCTTTCTATGGACGTAAGCAATTTGTCGAATCACATAAATTCTTGTGTTATGTAATTGACATCTCTTTATTCGTTATTTAATTGCTTTCTGGATTCCTTTTTTTGTGATTAATTTGTGCTCATATATATATATACAAGGTCTTATTTAGTCGATTGTTATTTGTGCTCGTGTTTTGAAAAAGCATGCTAATAGGGAATGGTTAAAATGAAATGTACATTTTAATTTTTTCAAATTAAATATAAAACTTAAATAAGTTAACCCAAAATTAAAAGTTGCATCAATTTTAAACCAATTATTGTGATAAATGATTTACCAAATTTTATTTTTAAACTAAAACATGCATCCCGATGATAGCAGATAAAATAAGTTTAATTACATAACAAGCCAATATATGAGAAAAACATACAACGGGAAAAGCCTCAAATGACCCAACCACACATTTCACTATGATACGAATTGACCTAAGTTAATAGATAACTTACTCAATGACTTGACCCCTTATCAGCCTTGATGCGTCTTCAATCTTCAATCACTCCTCCACAGTGGCAACACATGAATCCACCCACACGAGGGTCACAATGTGT
Organism: Sambucus nigra; assembly: GCA_949130495.1. NCBI lineage: Eukaryota > Viridiplantae > Streptophyta > Magnoliopsida > Dipsacales > Adoxaceae > Sambucus > Sambucus nigra. The sequence continues at coordinate 27,339,625 of OX422224.1, read as the reverse complement.
GAGTCCACACACGTCTCGATATCTACTAATCTAGGATTAACAACCGTCAATGGAATGGAACACGAAATTCATCATTTCTTCATCGCAACACCATAACACGGAGTTCATCGTGTGTAAATCGAAAATACGGAGTCCGCCGCAATGAAACAATTCTCACAAAGATATGGAGTTTAAACCTTGGTTCCTAAAAAGGATCTTCAAAACTATAGGGGAAAACCATAAGGGGCCAATCTTCAGAAGACCAAAATAGGCCCAACAAGCTGCCCTAGTCAAATTCAATGCTGCATAGATAATTACAAAGGCTTATCATGTGGATAATTAAGGCTTCAAGTGGTTACTTACTTTCTTAAACGAGATTAACAGGAATTACCAAACGGAATAATGAGGATCTAGGAGAGTTCCTTGTACAACTTAACTACCTTTTAATGCTATGAATACAGCCCTCACCCCAAGGCAAAAGAGCATGTAATTTTGAACCTCTGAAAAATGAATAAAACTTAAGAACCCCCTCCGTGGATGTAGGCGTTATCGAACCACATAAATTTTGTGTGTTGTGACCATTTTTATTTGCTGTTTTAATACCCTTATTTTTTAGAAATTTTTAATATTGATTTTTTGTACTCACAATTGGCACCGTCTGCGGGAAGCATTTCTCTTTTCTAGAAAATTAACCCAGAACAAAATATTGAACACAAAGTCTCAGCACCCATACAATGTGCCCCTTGCTGGCGATGTGTGAGCTGATCTAGTCCCACTGAGAATCAGATTTGAGGTTTCCCAAGACAGGAATCCTAGATTTCTACCGGGGGAGCAACTTTCTTAGCAAAGCAATAAGTAATATAAAGCAACACGGATATCACCGCTGGTCAACGCCTATAAAGAATGTCTCCACCGGCAAGAGGAGGCAACTCGCCTCCAAATAGAGGAGAATGGATGCCTCCAGAGACGATTGGGGAAAACGGAGAAAGAACTCCATCAGGGAAATAAGAAATGTCGTGGTCAAACTCCTAACCCTCAAGCGAGCAAAATTCGAAGCCGAAGAAGGAGCACTGGACATGACTCGGACCGTTCAGAGTGTGGGAGTCACCTAGTAAGACAAAATAGGGATAAAGAACGTCACACTAGTGATAAAATAATTTTTTCCAAAAAAAGGGCAAATATCCAACATATCGTGGATCCAGATCCACAAAAGAGTTGGCGAGAAGAGCCGACCTAATCACTCATATATAATCGCCCTTCTTAAGGGTAATTGAGGAAGAGGAACCCCCGAAGAAATTCACAACCACAAAGTTCAATATATAGATGGGAATATAGACCCTATATATCATGTTCACCAATATAGGTAAACGATGACTCTATAGAATCATAACGATGCTCGTATATCCCATATATTCCCATCCAGTCTAGGAGATATCTCCCAGAATTAGTTTGAGAGGCTGCCCCACGATTTGATTAAGAGATTCAAGTCCATTATCGAGGTCTGTATAACTCGCTTTATAACCAGTAACTCGCATCCGAAGAGGATGGATTCTCTACTTACCATGAGGAAAAATCCACAGGAGACTTTATAGGAGTATGCTAAATGCTACTAAAAAACTTTAACAAAGTGGAAGATTGCTCAGAGCAGGTAATTGTAGCATTATTAAATATCGATTTTCCCTTACCTCTATAATGCACCAGTCCCACATTAAGAAAGAAGCAAACACAATCGACGATCTCATATTGCATACTAAAAAATACGCCAAGGTGGAAGGCGTGGTCAACACCAGTTAAGTAGCAAATGGTCACTCAAAGGCGAATAAAGGCAATGATAAAGAGAACACCCCTAAAAATGGGAACAAGAAATAAAGTGGCGGAGCCAAGAATAGGGTCAGAGAAGATTCATCCAAGGCATTCCATGCTATTAACACAGTTTTCAAGGAACTAAAATATAAAATCTTGGGAAAGATTAAAGACCAACAGTTTTTCAAATGCCCAAAGAAGATAAGAGACGATCTGACAAAGAGGAACAACGCACTCAGGTTCACCTTCCATAAGGAAAAACGTACATAAGACAGAAAATTGTAGGGCCTTAAAATCTGTCTAGAGGAGTTAGCCCAGGAAAGGCATCTGAACGAGTACATTGAGAAGAAAACTAATTAGGTCGCCACTGACGGTGAACCAAAACTAGATAATGTGCTCGACAACGATGTAGGGAATAAGTTTGTCATTATACACGTGGCGTCTGGCCTAAAGCAGATACAGGGCACGCAGTTCAAATATAACTTAAGAAAGTCACAACGGTGATAGAGGCCTTCCAAATAGATGTGACACCCCGCCTAATTAAATACCGGGTGATTAGTCCTTTATTAAATTAAATCAGAATATCCAGTTGGTTCATTCTTAGCATCACTGCTTTTATTAACTCACCTGATAGTTAATTAAGCTAAGTGCCAAAACCTTTCATTTTTATTTATTTTAATTACAACGCAATATAAGGATTAAATATCACACCATCACTAAATTAAAATCATGAATATAAACTAATTGAAATGAACGTTCCAATTTAATATAAAATCACCACACCATCCAACATAATCTAATGAGTATTAATATAAAACTGATACAATAGTCATAACTGAAAAGAATAACAAAATCTAGGGCAACATACCCTAAATGAACCAAGGATTAAGAATATAGGAATCAATAAACTGAGTATGTCTAATTAAAAGCTACATCTCCAGAACATATCAAATATTCATTCTCTAAGCCGGGCATCCGTGATGCTGGGCACCTGGTAATATAGATATAGTAGATAAGGAAATATTCAAGTAAACGGGTCAGAGCCCGAGTGTAAAATGTTTAAAAACATCAAGTGCTTTATATTTACAATATAAGACGATATTATATTCCTTTTAGTTCTTCGGTTCTCACTTGAGAATATCACCTCTCATCAAGTGTGCACGCCTAACGTACCTTACTAACTTCCTAATTAAGGTTCGTGAATAGTTAACTTGTCTCTTCTTCTTTCCCCGTATTTCCCTCGCTATTTTAATTTAAATAGATACATTTATTTTTCTTCACAATAAACTATACATTTAAATTAAGAACTTGCTTACTTAATTTAACTTATATTTTAATATTACGTTTTATCTATTAATTAGCACCATATATTACATCATAGTATATATACATATCACATTATTATATATATAATAATATGGAACCTATTATACACAGCTGGGGTGCATGCATACTCTACTATCTTGTCCTAACGCATCAATCACTGCATAATGGACAAATGGTTCGACAGCTCTCCCGGACTATAAATCACATAACACAAATATTGGAGGTGAGCATATTCCCTAGTTAAATGTGTCACGCACATACATATGCTCCCATTCAACCGTCGAAACTATCATTTATCACGATAAAATGTACCAAGTTCCTATACTCAGTGCACGAATCTAAATCCCCCTAAAATGGGTCCAATCAAGATAAGATTATGCACAACGCGAAACCCCCACTGTGATATTAAGTAGTGTAGGTATGTTATATACATAATAAAAATATAATATATCCATTTTCCCCATTATATGTATATCAATAGGGTATACTCCCAATCCATAACGATTCTCTCATATAGTATATTTATATCACAAATATCCTACGCATTTCTTAGAGTATGAATTTACTTTTATTACGAGCCTTCTCTCCATACTCATAAGATATTAAATATTTCTCTTAATATTTCAGTAGGTATAAGTCTTCACTCTACCGGTCTTTATCATCACAATCTCCAATTAAATTATTTCAATTTGGGGTTTATGTTTTCGGTACTTACTAAATCGATTTTTGAGAACACACTATATGGTTGACTTACTTGAGTCTGTACCATATAGGAGTTCCAATTAGTTTGGATATCGAGACAAAATAGGATTATATTTTTTCGAGTTACTCTATCTCAAAAAGGCTCTAAGCTTCATAAAAATGGCATCCCAGTTCAAGCACCTCGATGAACTTAAAAGGGAAGTGTTTTATTCGTGAACCACATTAGGACACACTCACGTCATTTAGCATTTATGCGTGCATATTTTATTTGGTGGTTTAACATATTCAAATATATAATTTAAAATTTATTTAAAATATTTTTTTAATCAAGTAAATATTTTTAATTAATTAAAATTTACTTTTAAAATGTTTGAAGTTAAAATCTATATAATTTTTTATGGCAAAAAGCTTTGAGGTTAAATTAAACTTTTTTTAGATAATAAAGTTGATTGGGTAGTTTTCTTTTAATCTTTTTAAAAATCAAAACACCAAAATGTTAATTTTGTGACTGCCAATAGGGGTGACAAACTAGTCACTCCCGGGAGCAGTCACAAAATTATTTGTGACTGCCATTAGGGATGATAAAATTAATTGGTTAAAAAAATTTGAGTCAATTAGTTTGTTATCGCTAATGGGAGTCACAAATGTTACCATATAATTAATTTGTGACCCCTATAAGCAGTCACAAATTTATAACTCTCACAAGCTTATTAGTATACATAAGTTATGACTCTAATGAGCAGTCACGAAATTTTAACTGTTATGAGGAGTCACAAATTTTAGTCTTAGATTTAATTTATGACCGCTATTAGCGGTCACAAATTTGTAACTGCTATTAGCGGTCACAAATTTTGGCCTAAGACTTAATTTGTAACTGCTATTGGCAGTCATAAATTTGTAACTGCTCCCAGCAGTCACAAATTTTGATCTTAGACTCAATTTGTGACTGCTATTAGTGGTCACAAATTTGTGACTGCTATTAGCAGCCACAAAAATTTTCACCTACTTTAATTTCCCTCTATCTTACATGAAGAGCTCTCTCTTTAATTTCCCTCTCTCTTTCATTTGCCAAAAACGAAATTTTGGCAAAAACGAAAATTTTGTTTATACATACACACACACAAATAACATAAATTTCGTTTGTTATTTCATTTGCCAAAAACGAAATTTTGTTAGTTGTGAAGAAGACGTTGATGTGAAGAAGCATTTGAGAATCTAAAACCCTAATTTCTGTGAATCAAACAGGTATATTTTTGGGTATTTTTATTGTATAATTTCTGTCTAAAGCCTAATTTCGATTCTTATTATGTGTGGGTATGTGTGTATATTTGTGTGTATGTAGAGATTTTTGTTTATATGTGTGTGAGTATGTATAAATTTATGTTTACATGTGTGTATATGTATGTGTATGTATAGATTTCTGTTTATATGTGTGTTTATGAGTGTATCTATATACAAATTGTATTTTATGTTAATAAGCCCTAGAAATTGTATTGAGGTTATTTTTTTGACAAAATGTTATTCAAAAACTCTAGACATTATATTTTTTTGACAAAATATAATCAAATGGATTTTTAATATTACGAGTTTTGCCCGAGCTATGTGGTCAACGTTCTTTAGACAAAATATAATCAAATCTGATTGTTTTGTTGTGAGTATATCTACACATCGTTTAATCTCTTTCGTTTTTTGAATATTATCTTGTTTGGGAATATGTTAGATTTTTTTCAATAATCATTTTATACTATTCATATTTATTTTATCTAAAAATTAATTAAATAACCATTATTTTGTGCTCGTTGAAGTTTTGACGTTTTGTGATTGGTTGGGTTTTCCTGTGAGTTTTAATGCAATGATAGTATTAATGCAATGATAAGTCAAAGATTATGTTCTAAATATTAGCTCAAACTTCATTTAGTTTTATAATTTACCGAGATTCTATTTGTTTGTATTGTAGAATTAATGGGGTTTCCACAATATAAAGAGTGGATGGGTGAAAGTTGTAGAGTGGGGCAAGTATACGTTAATGGGGTTAAAGACTTTGTGAATTATGCAACGAAGAATCTCGAAACTGATATTATCCCATGCCCGTGCAATCGTTGTAAAAATGGGAAACGCTTGAAAGGGATAGATGTAAAAGTACATTTGTTTCATTGGGGTATGCAAGTTGACTACACGTTTTGGCATTTCCATGGGGAGAGGGAATTTAAGTATATTCCAGAAGAAATACTTGTCAATGAAACTGTTCACACAAATGGTGACCCGTTAGTACATGCTAGGTTAAACGATCTCATAAATGATACGTATGAAGTGCACGCGGCACAAGAAAAGCAAGATAGTAGAGGGAATGCTTTAGGATGTGAGGATCATGTTGGCAAAGATACGGACCAAGTTAAGGATTATATACGGTTAAAAGCAGCAACCGCAACACCATTATACCATAACTCCAACTCCGACCACACAAAGTTATATGCCATGGTTGGGTTGCACAACTTAAAGAGCAAATTTGGCTTGTCGGGAAAAAGTGTGACGGCAATACTCCTCTGGGCGAAAGATTTGCTCCCCAAAGAAAATACAATGCCAGTCAATTATCCGATCATGAAGGATAATTTGAAAGGTTTGGGTATGAAATACAAATCAATTCATTACTGCAAGTATGACTGCATTTTATACTATAAGGATCATAAGGACAAACGGACTTGTCCTGTATGTAAGGAACCTAGATATGAACAAAAGATGATAGTACATAATAAACGTTTGTTGAAAGTAGATACGCAAATACCTAAGAAGGTGTTAAAGTATTTAACTTTAGGTTCTCGATTGAAGAGACTTTACACTATACCTTGGATAGCAGAGGCAATGACTTGGCATGGTCGAGCGGAGGTGGGTGAGAATCTCATGCGACATCCGATTGATTCATCTGTGTGGAAATCTGTAAATCAGCGATGCCCGGACTTTGCTACAGAAATACGCAACGTTCGCCTCGAAATATCAACCGATGGGTTTAACCCGTTTGGCAAATTGAGCACAGATAAGAGTATATGGCCTGTGTTTACGGCACCTTTAAATTTGCCCCCGTCGTTGTGCATGAGAAATGAGTTTTCAATTTTGTCGTTGTTGATACCAGGTCCAAAAGCACAGGGTAGTGACATTGATGTTTTCTTAGCGCCACTAATAGATGAATTGAATGAGTTATGGGTTGAAGGTGTGAGAGCATTCGACTCGTACAAAAAGGAGGAATTCATTTTGAGAGCTATGTTGATATGGGCAATTCATGATTTTCCTGCTTATGGGACCTTATCTGGGTGCAATGTACATGGTTACCTAGGTTGTCCTATATGTGGAGAGGAGACTGAAGCCAGCTGGCTTAAGAAAAGTGGTAAACTTTTTTATCATAGTCGTCGAAGATTTCTGCCCCAAAGTCACAAATTCAGGTCAATACGAAGCAATTTTCTCCCATAAGGCACCGAGACGCGACCACCTCCACCAAGACTTTCTGGTTTGGAAATTGAAGAAAGGTCATTAAAGGCTGATCAAAAGTTGAGGGGGAAACACCCCATAATTTTGGCCCAAAAGCGTAAAAGAAAGGATGTTGATGTGAAAACGGCGTGGTCCAGGAGATCAATAATGTTTGATTTGCCATACTGGAAGGAACATCCTGTCCGACATGTGATAGACATAATGCACGCTGAGAAAAATATCATTGAGCATCTCGTAAGCACATGCATTGGTGGTTCTCATTCCAAGGATGGAGAAAAAGCCCGTGAAGATCTTCGTGATTTGAAGATTAAAAGATCATTATGGTTGAAAGAAGATACAAACACTGGAAAAAAGCATATGCCAGTTGCATCTTATACTTTGAGCATTGAAGGAAGAAATATGTTCTTAGAAACATTAAAGGGCTTGAAGGTCCCTTATAATTTCTCATCCAACTTACGCAAGATTTTCTGCGACGCAACAAAAGATTTGAAAAAGTGCAAGTCCCACGATTGGCATGTGATAATGCAACTTATCCCTCTGTTGTTCGGACACTGTTTTTCGGAACACAAGGATCTTCGAAGGGCCATTCTACAAATTAGCTTATGTTTCTCCCTATTGTGTGAGAAAGTTGTCAACAGGACGCACATAATGGCAGCGAAAGAAACTTTGGTCGAGGCTATATGTGTTTTGGAGAAGCACTTTACTCCCTCATTCTTTGACATAAGCATCCACCTTTTAGTGCATTTGTGCGATGAAGCACTTTTATGTGGACCAGTAAGGTACCGATGGATGTATCCGTTCGAACGATTAATGAAAACTTTTAAAGATTACGTCAAGAATACACGGTACGTTGAGGGGTCCATTGCTGAGGAGTACATTATGGAAGAGGCTTCCTTGTATGCAAAGGAATATATGCCTAACCCAAACGTTGGAGGTCGTGAACGCTTTATTGATGAATTAGAAGACTTTGCTGATGAGGAGGCCCTGGGGAAAGGTAAGGTAGTGAAGCTAACAAGTACACAATATAACCAGGTGGCTCGATATGTATTCGAGACGCATGAAGACATAGATAAATGGAAAATGTGAGTTTATTTAAAGTGTTTTGTAAAATAATGTAATATGTTCGATGTTATATTCATTAGAAATTAATATTTTTAGTGTTTTAACCTATGCAATATAATGAGTGCGGGCATGCCAAGAGGAGGAAGGGAGGCGCGAGCGCAGGCAATGACTTTAGGCATTGGGTAGCTTCCGAGGTGACTACAATAATACCTCACTTTTATTTATTGTGTCTTTGCAACATATTCACAATGCAAATACTTTCTTGGCTTCAGTTATTGAAAGCTGGTGAAGTATCGACGAGGCTTGCACGTCTAGCAAATGGGCCTAGTTTTGTAGCCAAGGAGTTTGGACAATATCGTGTCAATGGTTTTGTGTTCTCTTCAAGCACACACGAGTTAAAACTCATTGGAAAATAAAACAGCGGCATTTCATATAAAGCGTTAACTCGTTTCAGGGCAAACGCGAAAGATAAAAACTTGATAGAAGCTGAGATGACGTATTATGGGATTATAAAACAAATTATCCTATTAGATTATATATCTTTCAGCATACCTGTATTTTACTGTGATTGGGTGAGAGTGGAGGACAATAATGCATGTATGGTCGACCCTGACACCCACATGGTGAAGGTTGATTTGGCCAAGTTGAAGAGTAAAGACAATGTTAATGATGAGCCATTCGTTTGTGCATTTCAAAACTTAAAGCAAGTGTTTTATGCAAAGAGCCCCAACAATGATCCATGGTCTGTTGTTTTACATTCTCCTCAGCACTTGACTACATCGGTAGACGATATAGAGGCACTTATCGAGATTCAGTCTATTCTGGATGACAACCCAGAATTAAAGAGATTATTAAATGCATTAGAGGAGTAGATGTTTAATTGTGGCATGTTATGTTGGTTTCAGTTATCAAAACTTTTAGAATATGTTGAAAATGCATCACTTATATTATATTTTTTATATTATTTCCTTACTCTTGTATTAACATATTAACTAATGCATAAATATAAAAATGCAGAAAATGGCGTCCGAGAATACAATTCCATAATCCAGGCCAGAAAGTTCAAGTCATGATGAACATTCTACCATTGATTCTCGTGCTAACGTTTCCCTTAACCTATTTGGTTTGCCAATAGTTGGCAAGAATCCTTTTAAAGCTCGAGCCTTGTCTTTGTTAAAATCTTGTATTGGCTTAAAATATGAGAGTTGGGATACGGTTGAGCAAGTAAAAAAGGACGACTTGTGGGAAACGCTCATGAAAGAGTTCAATCTTTCGGCCGACCAGAAGGAGGGGTCCATGAAAGCCATTGGTATTCAATTGAAGACTTTTAGAAGTAACCTCCGCTCGACTTATTTTAAGGGATTGGACAGTGATGGGATAAAGGCCCTGAAGGATCAAGTACCGGAGAAAGAGCATATCCCCGTTCGTGAGTGGAATGAATTCGTCTCGCGCGAAGTATCTGAGGCAAAATTAAAACAACGACACCAAGGCCGGGTGAACAGGGCTAAAAAGACTGACGTCCATTATCTTGGTCGGATGTCGTATGCTGAGAAAATCGAGGAGATGGCATAAACCCTTTCTTATTTTAATGTGTATATATATTATATGTCTTTCTCAAATAGTTAATGGAAAATTAATTTATAGGTGCTTAACAATAAACGACCTCTTAATCGTTCGGAAGTGTATCTCGAAAGTCGTAGGCGAAAAACTGGGGAGTTTCACCCAAAGGTAGCTGATGATATGGTGAGTTTCGTAATCTCAGTTGCAATAATTAAATCCCTTCAAGTTTCGTCGTTCAATGGTTTTAATCGATTCATAAATAATTTTGCAGCAAAAATTGAGTGAGCTGAGAAGTAGTCAAGGTTCTTCAAGCCAAAACAGTATTGATACAGATGCATTGACTGCCTTTAGAGGAAAAAATACTAGGGAGGCAACTCGTGGTGTTGGACCCGTGTCCGAAAGTAAACTTAAGGCAATTGCTCCTATAGTACCACAATTGACAAAAGCAAAGACACGAGAAGAAAAACATGATGAGGATATGGCATTTCTCAAATCATCCGTTACCATACTTTTAAGTGCTTTTGAATCGAATGGATTGAAAATACCAAATCCAAGTCCTCGCAATTACACTCTAGTTCCGCATTCAAGTCCCCGTGATTACATTCCTACCCCCCGTCAACTGAGCCTAACTTTGGAGATTCAACTGAGCCAAACTTTGGAGATTTAACTGATCCTCCACATGATCCATATGCCGATTTATTAGATTTTTCAAATCAGAGAAAGATTGCAAGTGGACAAGTTGTTGCTTCAGCTGCTACTGGAACGATGGTGCATGGCCATCAATTGCTGATATTTGAACGTAAGGTTTACGTTAGTAGTGTTGAGCCAGGAGAAGATAATCATCCGTTGTATCGTCAAAGTCATGGGGCGGACACTATTAAGGATGTCGAGAAATCTTGGGTGGTTTGGCCGTTGCTTTGTCTTATCCTTAAGTGATCCAGAGTAATTTGTCTTGAGAAATTTGAACAAATTGTCAAAATGAAAAATTAGTAGTGTTTGAACTCTATTTTAAATATTAGTAATCTGATTTGAATCAATTAATAATATGTTTTGAATGTCTTCCGATCTAGAACCCGACATAATTGTTAAGTGTGTGAACTTTAGTTGGAACGAAGTCGGAAGAATGGGAAGAATAGATGTTCACATTGTGAATTACGTCCTCATTATATCTGCGGATTTACAACCGGACATCGTACGCAGCAGCCCCGTTAGCAGGGGTGATTGGGTTAGATAAATTCTCAATTTAGGTGTCGAGCATCCCCCGGCACGTGTGGGGTTGCATTTTTTGGTTCCGGACCTGTTACATACATTAGATATACCATATGGGTCCAGGAAATCCAGTTGAAGGTGGCCCAATGATCAAATTTCATGAGATTTAGGTATTCAGCAAAGCAGAAAGTTTGATCCCAACACCCGAATCGATTCGGTTTATCACCGAATCGATTCGACCCCTTCCAGTAGCCAATTAAGGGTTTGTGAATCGATTCGGGTTACTTCCGAATCGATTTGGAAAACCAAAAGTGTCAGGTCTCTACATCCGAATCGATTCGGTTTATCACCGAATCGATTCGGTTCACCTGGTCACTTAAAATTCCCTCAAAATCAGGAAATCAACTTCTCATTCTCTCTTCTCCCTTAGCCGAAGACCTCCTCCTCTCCCATATCATTTCCTTTATTTTATTCATTTTCACCCTCATGGATTCCTCATCCAGGGCATCCTCATCTAAGGTTACTAATTCATCCCTCTTAAATTGTTTTCAAATCTTATTTAGTGTTCTTTGTATAAAAGTAGGGTTAAATGCATTCTTGTAAAATCCACATTTTCTGCAGGAAACTTCATATTTTCTCATTGTTTGTGATGTGAATCCAACAAATACAACTTGTTTATGTTGCTTTGATGATTAAATTGTATTTGTTGGGGTTGTTTCACTTTGAAAATGCCATTTTCACCCTACTTTCTATACATTGCACGCTATATGTTCGATAAAATGCCTCTGTGAAGGTTTTGTGCGCTAAAGCTCCATCTTCACACCTTTTATCGCACATTCTTGTTGAATTATCCTTGTTTGAGTGTGGTGAGTCGGTTACATCTCCTCGACCAATTTTTCCCAACGCGCACCCTCCAAACCTAGTTTCCCCAAATTTCACAATTACTTTGATTTTATGCATCGCACTTCTGGTGTGTGTATTGAATTAATGTTTTGTAGGTTCCTTCGATCACCAATCCATCATCCAATGCGGTTACTGGACGGGGAGGCGCTGGTTTTGAATCTTTTCGTTTCAAGGATGAGATGGAGTGGTATCGGGCCATGTTCAAAACCAGTCGCCCGATTGCTATTGAGAAGGAGGTGATGTTAGATGAGATGTCGGCTTCTGTAAGACGGTATTTAACCAAATTCAATTGGGAGGCCCATCTGTCCATGAGAGGGGAGGTCAACGAGGACCATGTGCGCCGTTTTTATGCTTCTCTAGTATCTACGCGCGGCGGCATGTATGAAGCGTATGTGAGAGGGAGGTGGATTACTATTTCTAAGCCCATCTTGGCTGCGCACCTTAGTGGGGCTTCTAACCCCGAGCTCTATCATTACCCGGTCCTCGCAGATGCGCCTCAGCTTCCACAAGAGGTACTTATTGCGCGTCTTGCACCCGACAAGATTTGGGCGGGGGAGACTTTCCCCACTTCGGGCATGCCCGATGTACATCGTATCCTCCATCTCATCGCCGTTAATTCCATCATTCCAACTCAGACCAAGGTTGTCCTCCGTTACAAGCAGGCCCTCTTCTTATACATTATTTTAGGGGATAACACGGTCATCAGTCTTCCCGCCCTCATGTTGCATCAAATAGTGAACGCTGCCTATAGCGAGAAGGGAACCACAACTCTTCCTTTTGCGCGACTGATTTCCCGAATTTGCAAGGATGCCGGATGTGAGGTCTTGGGCAGCGACAAGATACCTAGGCTGCCCAAGGTGTTTAATGATAAGACCATTGCTAAAAGCTTGGGGCAAGATTATTGGGAGAGGAGGAAAAAGCGTATGTTGGATGCTCCTGATGCCCCTGATGCTCCTATGCCGGATATTCCAGAAGTGCCTCATCCAGTCCCACCTCCTGTGCCTCCTACTGTTGACCCCATTACATATCTCGAGGTGCGGATGGATGAGTTACAGGCTAATTTTACTGAGTTTCGGGGAACCTATATGGCAAACTTCGCATCGTTGCAGGGTGATTTTACCGAGTTTCGGGACACTTATATGACGAACTTCGCCTCCTTACGGGCTGACTATCAGCGAGATACTTCCATGATTGCCCGGACACAGATGGATTTGTTTGCTCATATTCGTGGGGGCGAGGCTGTTGTGCCTCCTTACCTTTATGATCCCTATGCCCCTCGTGACCCCACCGCGCCCGAGTCCTCGAGCCGCCATCCGGACCATATGTAGGGCGTTGTCATCCCGCTTTCTCTGCTGCTAACTTTTGTGGTTCTTTATTTTGATTTTTGGGTTTGTAACTTTGTAGTTGTGTAGTGGTGTGGGGAAGAGAGAGTACATTTAGTCTATTTTCTAATTTTAGTTTTTGTGCCCCATGTACACAACTTGTGATTATTAATGAAATTACTCATTTACTTCTTCTCTACTTGTTTTACTAGCTTTAATTTGCATTTAATTCCATCTCCTGTATTGGTTTGTGTTTAAACTAGATAACTAACTTAATTATGTTGTTAACTAGCATGTGTAGTGTAGTTTCAATTATGAGTAGCTAGACTTATGATTGGGGATCATAATCCCACCTTGGATGCTTGAACTTCATATTTAGGGTTTGGTTTATAATGCGTTGCGATTGATTTGCACTTGAATCAAAAGCTTTATTTAGAGCGCACCAATGTGAATTACTATTTCATAAGGTTTATTTGATTGTTGTATTAATAGTCTGGGGGACTTGATTGAAAATATTCAAGAATGGTTTTTATGTACCTATAAATTGTCACATATGCATAGAATGCTTCTGTTTTACAATGATTTTTGTATTAAAGTAAAATGGATGGTTTTTGGTTCAAGTTGTGCTATCATTTTTAATTATCAATTCACATGTCTTATTTCAGGTGAAGGAGTATGTAAGATATAAGTGAAGCTGTCATTTAACGACGAGAAAAGGTAAGATGATGGTAATGAAATTCATATATGTTTACCCAACTTTGGGGAAGTTGTTTGTTTGTATCATTCCTATCATATCCACCACCACCCCTTTTATAGATTACTTTGTAGTTATTTGTTGATTCAAAGTTTTGGGATTACTATGTAGTTGAACGGTGATGCGTGCGGTTCTTGACGGTGATGCGTGCGGTTCTTGACTCAACATCCTATTCAATAGTTGTCAATATTATTGTTAAATTGATGAAGTGGTTGAAATGAGGTTCAATATGGACCTCGAGTATTGTAGTATTGCTGTTGTTGAGTATTTTTATTTTTTTAAACAGGGTGGATAGTCCTATAAGTAAAGGGAACTCTGCCCAAATTTTTTAAAATTAGAACAAAAATATTGTACATTTATTTCACTTTGTTGTCGGGTAACGATTTTTTTTTGCAATTTTCGTCGTGCCTTCAGGCACGGGCATACGCTAGTATATATATATCACATTTTATTATTTGCAGGCATACACATGGCATATTCGGCATACGTAGTATTCAAAGGCCTAAATCCAGGTGTTTACATTTCGTGGCAAGCAACACAAGCACAAGTTAATGGATACCGAGGCGTCGTATTCAAAAAATTTGAGTCCATTGAACTTGCTCAACAGTCATACTCCAAGTACACAAGGGAGGATGTCACCGCATCAATACCCCCCACGCCTGATATACCTAGACTTCACGAATCGTATCCACTGTGTGGTGACTCCCGGTCTATATTTAGAATGATTTGTTACATGTGCATGGCATTCCATGTCATCGAAGTGTTGTGTCGTTACTTTTTTTAGTTTATTTTTTATTCTATGTTCATTTTGTACTTGGCGCCCACTTAGGGGTTGTTTGATGTTAAATTAAGTTTAACAAGTTTTATGTGTACTGGATATTTGGAATATGAGAAATATAAATGAAATGTTGTCAAAATTTTTAGACTTGTTATCATGATATTTATTTTACTTTCATTATTTCATCATTTTGTGAAAATATAAAGATATTCGTAATAACTTTTACAACATTTAACAAATTTAATTTTGTAACTCCTAATAGGTGTCACAAATTTGTCACTACTATTAATTTTGCAACTGCTAACAGCAGTCACAAATATATGATTCGTAACTGCTGACAGCAGTTACGAATAGAAGTTACAAATTGGGGTCACCAGTCATAGGGGTTATAAAAAATTGTGACTGCTGTTAGGAGTTATAAATTTTCTTTTGTCACCCCCTAAATTATGACGGTAAATAGCAGTTATAAAGGTCATTTGTGAGTGCTAACAACACTCACAAATCTCCCATTTCGGTGTAGTGAATTTTGGATGCAATTTGTATCTCCTAAATTTTCAAATCCAGTTTTGCCTTTTTTTAGAAGACCAAACACGAGTTGCATTTTCAGCACCTCTGTTGTGCCTTTTTCCCATCAAAGCTGACCGTGACCCTTGGCTTAATCAACGGTCCAAATCGATCCAGCCTGAATCTGTGTCTTCTCACAACCAATCAACACTCACATTTCTACCTTAAGCCAAACGCAAGTTGCATTTTAGCACAACTTATGTGCATTTTAGAATCTGAGTTGAGTTGTTCGATCGTGACCATTTGCTGTTGTGTTTATCAATGGTTAAAATCTGCTCAAGCCTTGATCCGTGTACCTTTGCTTCAACCAACCAGGGTCGTTTGTTACACTGCCATTCTCTATACCATTAAATTCGAATTTTGTTCGATAGAAACGATCTCACTCCTCGGTTTGTAACTAAATTTTGGGTGAAGTATATAAATTCTCTTAGGGTTTCAATCTTTGTTTGGTTGGAGAAATTAGAGAAAAGCGACGGTGTGAGATTAGAAGAGAAATCGAGAGAGAGAGAACTGTGAAAAAACTGAGAGAGAAAGAGAGAAAGAGAAGAGAAGAAAAACAAATATTCTTTTTCAAACCTTACGGTTTTTCTCTTAAATCAAACTATACACTCAAGTCTTCTATTGATCAAACATTAAACCCAACTATTTGAGAGCATATACGTGTGGGGTTTATTTGAGTTGGTGTATTGTTGGTATTACTCAAGTTTGAAAACCTTATTCAACTCTATATCTCCCTAACAACCCATTTAGCTCACTTGTAAGATTTTTTCTAGGGTTCTTTATTTTTCTTGGATCATTTTATTACGTTGTTGATGTTGATTGATCCAAGATAGTAATCTCAAATTTATTTTGAGAAATTTGACTTCTGAATTTTTGTGTATATTGTCAGATCTGAAATATTTTTTTTGTTTCAAAATTTTATTTCACATTTTGTGAAATTAGTTTGAATATAAATAAGTTTGGTTTGAAACAAAAACTTGAGATATGTTTTTTGACAGATCTGAAAAATTGTTGAAGTCATATTGTTCAAAGCACATTTGAAATTACTGGCCTTGCATATAGAAGTGGCTTGTAATTAGTAGGACATTGCTTGTATATTTGATTGAGATGGTGAGAAGCGTTGTTGCATTTAGTTAATTCACAAACACTATCACTATCACTCTCACACGAACACTTAGAATTTGTGGTTCTTGGTGAGATATTTTGTTTGTGGGGCTGCTGGAATTGGGGATTCAAGGACAAACAATGAAGTTGCGTAGAGAAGAACAAATCAAGACAGACTACCTTTGAGAGTGGAGTAACTCGTGTAGGTAAATTTTATGATCTTATATTTTGGTTTTTAGTTGCATGCTTAGGTGTTGTAACTTGATTGTGATTCTAGTGGATTTTTCTTTTTGCTCCGTAGAGGGGGCCGTGGATGTTTCCCTTATTTTAGGGTTTTACCACATTAAAAATCATGTGTTAATTTGCTTGAATCTTCTTAAGTGCTTTGGTGAACATTATCGCACTTAAGACTGAATTGAATGTTTTAGTTTTAAAACTTAAGGTAATCAAACTAACGAATCCAGAGAACATATTCAGAAAATCTTTTTAACAAATCTAGTGTTTATTTTGAAAAGAGTTTTGTTCAACGAGTTTATTTCGGAGTTTACTCAACTTATAACCTTTTTTTATTAACCTAGGAAACAAGTTTTTCAAGTGGTATCAGAGCGGGTTTCTCAAAAGTTATTTTGATCCTGAAACTCCAAAAATTGTTTTTGAAATCCATTTTTGAATATGGATGAAAGATTTGAAAAGTTACGTAACCTTTCCCGACCACCACTCCTTGATGGAAATAACTTTTCCTCTTGGAAAGTACGAATGGTTTATTTCATTCAAGGAACTCTTGGTGATGATGTTTGGGATATGATTGAAAATGGTTATGAACATCCAATTAAGTCTTTGTCTGATAATGATCCCATAAGGGTTAAGAAACTTCTTAACGAATTTACTATTGTAGAGAAAAAGAAGTCTCTCAATGATAATAAGGGCAGGAATGCTATCTTTATGTCCATTAACTAGCATGGGTTTAAAAGAATATCTATTTGCTCTACTTCTAAGGAGGATTGGGACACTCTAGTCACCGCACATGAGGGTGGTGAACAAGTTAAGGCCGGAAAAACACAAATGCTTATCCAACAGTACAATACACTGGTTATGGATGAAAATGAATCATTTGATGATTTCTACGGTAGGTTAACCAACATTTATACAAAATGACATACAAATGGTATAACCTATAGTAGAAAAGAAATCGTTCAAAATATTCTTATGTCATTACCTGCTAAGTTTGACAATAAGAGATATGCCATAGAAGAAATGAATTACCCAAACCTGGCTCCTGAATTGCTAAATAGCAAATTAAGAACTGTTGAGATGGAGTTAAAGTTCAAAAAATAATTGACTGCCCGAAACAAGAGACTCACTGGATCTAATGTTGTGCTTTCATCACAATTGACTTCACCTAAAGTCAGTCCCTTAGACTTTAACCTTGACCTAAATGATGATTGTGATTTGGATGATCTTGATAACCAAATTACCTTGATGAGAAAACAGTTTGAGAAAATAATCAAATTCATAAACTCTGTGGCAGTCAAACATGGCAAACTAGGTTATTAAGGTCCTCAAAATCCCAGACCTCATGAAAGCTATAACAACAAAAGGACCTATGATAATAATCGACCTAAGACTGATATAAAAAATGTGAAATGTCATAGATGTGAAAAAATGGGGCATTATGCCAATAAATGCCCAAACAGATTTAACAACAATACTAGGGCTAACATGTGTAAGACATGGGACGACTTTAGTGATTCTGATGAAGATAAAACCGAGTCAACCCATAATTATGAGTCCTATATGTCATTCTATGCTAATATCATATACCATGATGATGATGCATGTGTGACTACACATAATTCTATTGTTCCTGTTGTTTCATCTGTTGTGGAGAATGTTGGTACTCTTGGCGATGAAAATGACATTGCTAGTCATGGCTTAAGGGTGTGTCAAACTGAAAGCATTGTTGTTAAACCTGGAGTGTGTGTGAGTTCCACATATGAAATGAGCGATATAGGAGACACTTCACACAATACACTTAGTGAGTTCGACGATGATCTTCCAGATATTCAAGAGCTATGCACGAAAACGCTTAAGAAAAGTGTCCGTCTTGAGAAAATAGTTAAGCTACTGAATGAGCGTATTAATTTACTTAACCAGACTATTAGGAAGAATGCTCAAGAATTTACAGCACAATGTGTTGCCCGTGAGATAGAAATTGAAGAATTTTCCACAAAAATAGGAGATCTTTATGAGAAAAATGAAAAGGGTGGAACCCCGGTTTTTAATTTTCGCAATTAAAAAACAAATTTATAATTTCCTTTTTATGTAAATCGATGCGGAAGCGTTAGGAAGTATGATGGTTCAACTCAAACAATAACAAATTTTAATTTCTTAAACAAATTAAAATTACACCAAGTGAAGTAAAATTAAACAATTAATATATTCACTTAAACCAATTAATTAATGCAAGTCCTAGAAATTGCCTAAGTCATATTTATCAATATTAGAAAATTAGGCGAAACCAAATTTTAGCAAGTGACTTGAATTAAATAACTTTACCCAATATTTAATTTAAGTCAAAATTAAATTGAGTGTGATGATTTAAACCGAATTTTATCTTGAATTATTCTAAGCATGCGTTCTACGTTATTATGCAAGATAAAATAAACCAATCACACTACGCCGCGATGTACGAGGAAAAACCCAAGACGGGAAACAACCTCGGACGGCCTTAGCCACAAATCCACTAGATACGGAATTACAAGTACAAGACAGATAGACTTACAACGCACGACTGGATCCCTCTCAAGCCCCGATGCTTCTTCTTGTAGACACCACTTCCTAGCGGATAACCTTGGAACACCACCGCGGTCTCGGAATCCACCGATAGGACTTTCTATGGTCACCGTCACCCGTACATGGAGCCTTTCTCCAAGCGGGTAAAAACAACATAAAACACTTCTTCTTTCTTTGTGGGAGGTAGAAGCAAAACCCGAAACTTCTCTTCTTCAATTCGGTAGAGATAAACCGGTGCCAAACTCCAAGCAATTGATATGTATATATGTGAACTTTGATAAACAATATGGGTGTAAAACTAGAGTGATGGAAATTTTTCTCTAAACATCTCACTCGAAACATGATCTTTTTCCCTCTTTGAATTTTCTCTCAAAACACTCTCTAGGAGTTAGAAGGTTGTGAAAAAGATTGATCATCAAAAGTGATTCCCGCACATATTAAAGTCTGAAAAAATTGGTTAAAAACCAAGTGGGGGAAGTGGGTGCAAAACTGCCAAAAAACTGCCAAAAACTGTTCCCGCCTAGCATCTCGCTCAAACGAGACTTCTAACGACGTTCCAGATTGAACTCGTTAGAATCTCGTTGGATATCTCGTTCGAACAGAAGGTTCGTTCGAACGACATATCGAACGACATATTAGTGGCCTATTATGGGAACTCGTTGGCAGGTTCGTTCGAACAATATTTTCGTTCGAACGACAATCTCGTTTGAACGACTCTATCGAACGAAAAACCAGAAAGTTTAAATATTCTTGTTTAAGCCCAGAAAATTTTATAAACATTTATTTAAAGTTTTAATAAATTCTTTCTTAAAACAAAACGCAGTTTTTATAAAACCTAACACCCACTAAACTTGTTCCAAGCTCCTATATATATAATATTGCATTCATACCTTGGGAGCATGGAACTATGATTGATGACGTATAAACGAGGCACGCAAACCGGCATATTTGATGAAGCTTTATACTCTTTGCCGCTACGTCTTCAACAAACACTTCATAGGCTTGAGAATATTACAATTAAATACTATCCTATGAATAAATGTTTTTGTCCGGAATTGATACAACACTATACATGGACTCAATTGGAAATTTGTGTCCTTACAAATCTCCCCCTTTGGCTATTCCGGGACAAAAACCAAACAAAAATCCTAAAGGGTCATCAAGCTCTACTAGACTCAAAACATAACCCGCCCAAACTTGACTCAACCCAAGGATCAAAGGCTTTGCCATTGAATGTTGTCGCTTTAGAAGAATTCCTGCACACTTAAGCAAACTATCAAACGCATAGGGAATATTAAAGTATTAAATGCAGTTAAAATAAATACTCCCCCACAATTAATTCTCCCCTTTATCAAAACAATCTACCAAAGAAGGTCGCGACTCCCCCTAAGTTAAATCTCCTAAATTAAGGTACGATTACAGTAGGATTAGATACCATTTCTCCCCCTATCATTCTTCTCCCCCTTTTTGTTCAGGAATAGGCAAAGGATATAGAACTAATAAACACAGTGAAGCTTAAAGTGATAAGACGTGAAAACATATGAGCAACAAAAGCATAACTAATTCATTATAGATACTAAAAATGAAGTATAAGCATAGAAGGACTAGAAAGCAAGGCAAAGACAAACAAATATCATATATATATAAACTAGAAATATACCAATGAAGCACTCACATATATATATATTGATATAAACACACATATAACACAAAATACAATAAGTTTGCACACTCGTATGGCAAAAATGTGTCATATGGAAACGTAAGTGTTGAGGTGTGAACTAGCAACAATTAAATTTAGACCCAAACACTTAATAAACATTCACGGAGTTCTCATTTGATTGCAAACTTTATCACATTTAAATATAACCTCATGTGACAATATGAAGATTGAACTCAATGAACAAACATACATAATGCATACAAGCCTAGCATGATGATGATTCTACAAACCAAATAGAGTCATGACATTAAAGACAACTAGGATAAACGGACATTGTGCAAACCGTTGATATACCATCAAATTCTCCCTCAATAAGCATATATATTCTTTTGCTTTTGAATGAATATATCAAACAAACATAGGCCTTGGCAATTGATTTCTTTTTAATGCCAAATATTCTGTTTTTAGGCATTTGGATCACGTATTTCTTTTAGATCCAATAAACGGTGGCTTACTATCGCAAAGGATTTAATTCATCCTTTCAGAGCCCTTCCCCGTGCACATTTAGATATATAATTTTTATCTCACAAAGCTCACTTGCAACGTATTTTGACATGCACTAGTCCTCCTATGTCATAGAGATGTAGATGACTAGATTGGTAGGAGAACACCTCAAAAAGCTCAAATATAACATGTGACATTAAGATTTCGAAAGAGCTCGTGCATGTGTGAAAAAAGGCATCTAAAAATAGAATCCATTTAAACAATACAAAATCCAACTACTCCATATAAAACATGGTAAAGAACATTTTAAGGATTGAAAATCTAAACCAAAAGTTTTAGCCACGTGGGAGCATAACGATGGGATTCAAACACAAATATATGCCACATAAAGTGTGTCAAACAAAAATACACACAAAAAAAATCTTTTTGAGTTTTTAACATTTTTAATCAAAAATAAATATTTACTCAAAAGGACAAACAAAAATCATTTGTATTTTTCATTAATCTCAAATGAAACAGAAAAAACACAAATGATAAACAAAAATCTTTTTATATTATTCAGTCAATTCAAAAAAAAATATAATACAAAAAGATAAACAATTCATAATTTCGAGCATATGATATGAAATGAGGCAATGACTAGAAAATGACTAAACATGCATACATCTATCAATGATATATAATATAAAGCACAAAAAGCTAGAGTATGCATAAAACACTAACACATTTAACCTTTAAATTTAGCAAGGGAGGTTTCATGTGATAGTAAATGAGAATCAAAAACCCTATTTTGTAAGGCAACCAAGTCGGATTTCCTAACCCAAATTAATGAAGAGTGACTATCTTGGGGTGTAGGAACTTTAACTACTGTGGTTACTTTACTATGGGATTTTCTAGGTATTCGTTTAAGATCAAAATAAAATTTTCTAAGATGACCTTTTCGACCACATTGTGTACAAGTGAAAACATGTCGAAACGATTTACTTAAGGAGTGATCTTTAAATGTATTCCTAGTAGATTCTCCTAAAACATTGGTCTTGGCTTTATGAGTAGTTTCATTACAAGTATTGAAGCCTAAACCACAAGTGTCAATTTTAATTTGGACCGTTCCTAAGATTTTATCTAGTTTTTCCGAACGACACTCCAAATCAAATTTGACATTACTAGAGTCTTTTAATTTATCTTGCAATTCTAAAATTTTAGACTCTAATAAAACATTTCGCTCTTCAAAAGCAAGAAGCTTCTTTTTCAAGGACTCCATTAAACCCTTAAGGCTATCTCGTCCGCCTTCTACATATTCTAGCTTCTCTCGAAGAGTCCTCTCACGTGTCCTAAGGTCTTCTATTAAAGCATTTTCATCAACGACCTTGACACTCTCTCTTAAACTTGCTTCTAACTTCAAATTAGCTCTTTTCATTTTAATAGATTCTTTATAAAGTTCTTGAAAAGCATTTTGAAGTTCACTCACATTAACGTCTTCTTCATTTTCACTCTCTCTTTCTTCTCCACTCTCACTATCATAAAAAACAAGTGAATCATAAACAATGACCTTGGAAGTGTCATGTGTTAAAGTTTCATCAATCGATGAGTTCTCACTATCACTCACATGACTAGCCATAAAAGCCACAAAATTTTTCTTAGTGGGAGAATCGGGTCCCTCTTCCTTATCACTATCACTAAGGGTCGCATTATATGCAGTGGGTCGTTTACCCTCTTTCCTTAGTTTAGTGGGGCACTCAAAAGCCCTATGGCCATAACCTTCACAACCAAAACACTTATTAGACTCGTCCCTATCTAAATTTTCATTACTAGGTTTAGGGATCTTCTCGACTTTATCAACCTTTTCTCCTTTGTCATGCTTAGAAGATTTAAATTTCTTAAAATCATTTTTAAATTTATCTTTGTTATTGTTAAGAAATTTTCTAAATTTACGAGTAAACAAAGCCATGTCTTCCAAGTCACTATCACTCTCGCTCTCTACTACTTGTTTGACCTCTTTTCGGGCTTTTAAAGCAACACCCTTTTCGATTTTCTTTTCAGTTTTAGAGGGAAACATATCTAGTTCATAGGTTTGTAAATCACCTACAAGCTCTTCTAATTTCGTAGAGGCAAAGTTGGTAAAGGATTTAAAACGGTCACTTTAGGAATAAATCTATCGGGTAGGGACCTTAAAATTTTCTTTACAACACGGTCGTCATGTATTTTCTCTCCCAAGTTAAAAGATGAATTAACAATATCAGAAAGTCTGGCATAAAATTCATCAAAAGTTTCTTTTTCATCCATTTTTATAGTTTCAAATTGAGTGGTGAGGTTTTGGAGTTTTGAAGCTTTAACGACACTAGTTCCTTCATGAGTTAATTGCAAAATATCCCAAGCTTCTTTAGCGGTTTCACACGTCATAATACGTCGGAATTCATCCGGTGTGACAGCGCTAAATAAGGCATTCAACCCACGGGAATTGAAATTAGCAAGTTTAAACTCATTTTCAGTCCATCTATCGGCGGGTTTGATAACACGTTCATTTTCAACTAAATAAGTTGGTGGGGACCACCCGTTAACAACTGACATCCAAACTCTCTCGTCGATAGATTTTAGTGCCGATTTCATTCGCGCTTTCCAATACGCGCAGTTAGACCCATTGAAAATAGGAAATTTTGAAAATGGGAAAAATTCCATTTTAGCCAATAATTATTTAGGATCTTTAATGAAATAATTTATCGCTTTGGCTCTGATACCAATTTGAAAAGGGTGGAACCCCGATTTTTAATTTTCGCAATTAAAAAATATATATAATTTCCTTTTTATGTAAATCGATGCGGAAGCGTTAGGAAGTATGATGGTTCAACTCAAACAATAACAAATTTTAATTTCTTAAACAAATTAAAATTACACCAAGTGAAGTAAAATTAAACAATTAATATATTCACTTAAACCAATTAATTAATGCAAGTCCTAGAATTTGCCTAAGTCATATTTATCAATATTAGCAAATTAGGCGAAACCAAATTTTAGCAAGTGACTTGAATTAAATAACTTTACCCAATATTTAATTTAAGTCCAAATTAAATTGAGTGCGATGATTTAAACCGAATTTTATCTTGAATTATTCTAAGCATGCGTTCTACGTTATTATGGAAGATAAAATAAACCAATCACACTACGCCGCGATGTACGAGGAAAAACCCAAGACGGGAAACAACCTCGGACGGCCCTAGCCACAAATCCACTAGATACGGAATTACAAGTACAAGACAGATAGACTTACAACGCACGACTCGATCCCTCTCAAGCCCCGATGCTTCTTCTTGTAGACACCACTTCCTAGCGGATAACCTTGGAACACCACCGCGGTCTCGGAATCCACCGATAGGACTTTCTATGGTCACCGTCACCCGTACATGGAGCCTTTCTCGAAGCGGGTAAAAACAACATAAAACACTTCTTCTTTCTTTGCGGGAGGTAGAAGCAAAACTCGAAACTTCTCTTCTTCAATTCGGTAGAGATAAACCGGTGCCAAACTCCAAGCAATTGATATGTATATATGTGAACTTGGATAAACAATATGGGTGTAAAACTAGAGTGATGGGAATTTTTCTCTAAACATCTCACTCAAAACATGATATTTTTCCCTCTTTGAATTTTCTCTCAAAACACTCTCTAGGAGTTAGAAGGTTGTGAAAAAGATTGATCATCAAAAGTGATTCCTGCACATATTAAAGTTTGAAAAAGTTGGTTAAAAACCAAGTGGGGAAGTGGGTGCAAAACTGCCAAAAACTGTTCCCGTCTGGCATCTCGTTCGAACGACATTTCGTTCGAACGAAATCTCGTTCGAACGACATTTCGTTCGAACGAAATCTCGTTCGAACGAGACTTCTAACGACGTTCCAGATTGAACTCGTTAGAATCTCGTTGGATATCTCGTTCGAACAGAAGGTTCGTTCGAACGAAATATCAAATGACATGTCAGTGGCCTATTATGGGAACTCGTTGGCAGGTTCGTTCGAACGACATTTTCGTTCGAACGACAATCTCGTTCGAACGACTCTATCGAACGAAAAACCAGAAAGTTTGAATATTCTTGTTTAAGCCCAGAAAACTTTATAAACATTTATTTAAAGTTTTAATAAATTCTTTCTTAAAACAAAACGCAGTTTTTATAAAACCTAACACCCATTAAACTTGTTCCAAGCTCCTATATATGTAATATTGCATTCATACATTGGGAGCATGGAACTGTGATTGATGACGTAGAAACGAGGCACGCAAACCGGCATATTGGATGAAGCTTTATACTCTTTGCCGCTACGTCTTCAACAAACACTTCATAGGCTTGAGAATATTACAATTAAATACTATCCTATGAATAAATGTTTTTGTCCGGAATTGAGCCAACACTATATATGGACTCAATTGAAAATTTGTGTCCTTACAAAAAATAATATTTTGGAACAAAAATACAAGTCAACTTTGGTTGAATTTGAAGAATTTAAACAAAAAGTTTCAAATGTGTTTAAAAAATGCTTACACTTTGAAACTCAAGTTAAATCCTACGAATAAATGTTGTAGGAAACAAGTTTGATTCTGACGACAAATCTGGTTTCGGATTTGGAGAAAAAGTTTTACTAGCAAAAATGTTTCTCCTGAAAATGTTGTTTTTGTAAAACAAGGCCATAATCTTCAGAACACTCAAAAAGAAAATAGTTTTAAAGATGTCTCAAAGGCAAAACAAAGTGCCTATACTCAACAACCCAAATCTAATGGTCTAGCTAAGTATGTTTGTCCACCCGTTAGAGATCAATGTCAAAAATAAAAAACCTATTACACCTGGACGACCATACCTATTAGGGATAAACCAATCTTCAAAGACTTTAGTAATAAAGTCAAGTCCTCCACACACCAGTACTGTTCATACTGTGTTTTCTACGGTCACTCCATTGATGAATGTTTTAAATTAAGATTGTATACACCTGCTTATTCAAATTTTAACTATTCAAGAAAGAGTAGGAGTACTTATGTTCTCCCAAGACAAGCCACTCATGACTCTAATCATAAAAATAAGGGAGGATCTAAAACTAAGAAGAAATCATTTAGAATGACCCAACAAAGCTTTTCTAAATCAAAGGTTAATAAATCTATCAAAACTAGGCCAACACAAGTGCAACATTGTCATATCTACTTTCAAGGCACAACACACTTCATCTGGATGGTACCTTAACTCCAGATGTTCTAAACATATGACCGGAGATGAAACAAAACTAACAAATAAAATAAACTTCCTTGGAGGTAGTGTTGTGTTTGGTGATGGAGTTTCATCTAAGATCACAGGTAAGGGAACATTGTGTGAGTAAGGTCTCCCCGATCTAAATAATGTCCTCCTAGTTAAAGGTCTTAAGGCTAACTTGCTTAGCATATCTCAATTTTGTGATTCCAATCATACTGTTACCTTTTCAAAAATCGATTGCAAAATTATTGATGAAAAGGGGAATTATATTTTAACAGGAAACATAAATGAGGATAATTGTTGCATAGTCCTTCCTGAATCTGAATCTTATAATATTTCCAGATTAGAAGATGCTGATCTTTGGCATAATAGATTAGGACATACAAAATTTGATAATCTTCGTAGGTTAAGTTCTCAAGAAATTGTTAGAGGATTGCCTAAAATAAAAAAATCTTTTAATCCTGTCTGTGGTCCTTATCAGGAAGGGAAAATAAGTAAATATCCTCACAAGAAAGTTAAAGATATTTGAACTCCAAAACCTTTGGAATTAATCCACATGGACCTTATAGGCCCCTCTAGAACTGTCAGCTTCTGTGGTAACAATTACATACTTGTTATTGTGGATGACTTCACACGATATACATGGTTAGACTTTATGAAAAATAAATCCGATAGCTTCGATGAGTTCTTGTAAATACTTTTAAAAATAGAGAATGAGAAGGATACCCAAGTATGTCGCATCAGAAGTGACAGAGGTGGAGAATTCAAAGATTTCAGTGTTGCAGAATATTGTATAGGCAATGGTTATAAACATGAATTTAGTGCGCCTAAGACACCTCTGCAGAACGGAATTGCTGAAAGGAAAAATAGAACTTTACAAGATATGGCTAGGGTTATACTCCATGCGAAAAATCCACCTAAGTACTTTTGGGCCGAAGCTGTTCAAACGGCTTATCATATCATTAATCGTATATACCTTAGGAATAATTTCAAACAAAATTCGTATGAACTCTAGTTCCACTAAAAGCCTAACTTGAAATATTTTAAAACCTTCGGGAGTGTCTATTATGTTTGTAAAGATAGAGAATATCTTTCTAAATTTGATACCCGAGGAGAAAAAGGAGTCTTTCTTGGTTATTCCCAAAATAGTAGGGCTTTTCGTGTTTTCAACTATCGAACCAAAGTTATTATGGAATCTTTTAATGTAATTTTAAATGATACTACTGTTGAGAATAGTGTCAGTCAACCAGTTGTCTTGGATGAGGAAGAAATAAATTTTACTTTAGACTCTCCGACAATAACTGATTCACCGCCACCTGAGAGTCTTTCTATACTAACTTGGGTTTCTAAAGACCATCCTATTAAAAAGATTGTTGGTAATCCTTTTGAACCCGTTAGAACTAGATCACAACTTCAAAAATTGGCATAATTTGCTTATTTTGTTTCCCTCGAGGAACCCAAGACTGTAAATGATGCCATTTTTGACTCATTTTGGATCAATGCTATGCAAGAAGAGCTTGTCCAGTTTTAGAGTCATGATGTTTGGTATCTTGTTCCTCGGCCAAACGATAAGAAGGTTATTGGCACTCGCTGGATTTTTAAAAACAAAACTGATGAGAATGGGGAGATCATTAGAAATAAAGCTTTGTTAGTAGCACAAGGTTACTCTCAGATAGAGGGAATTAATTTTGACGAGACTTTTGCACCTGTTACTCCTCTTGAGTCAGTTCGTCTCCTCTTAGCCATATCATGCCATTTACATTTTAAACTCTTTCAAATGTATGTTAAGTTCTCATTTTTAAATGGAATTTTAACTGAGGAGGTATATGTAGAACAACCAAAAGGCTTTATCAATCCCTCTTATCCAGACCACGTGTTTATAATTAATAAGGCCTTATACGGTTTGAAACAAGCCCCTAAAGCTTGGTATAAGCGTTTATCCACGTTTTTAGTCTCTTATGGATTTATTTGAGGTGGTAACGATCAAACCTTATTTGTTAAGAAATCAGGTAAACATGTTTTGATTGCCCTAGTTTATGTAGACGATATTATTTTTGGATCAACTTGTCCTAATCAAGTGATTTTTTTTTCCAATATCATGCATTCGGAATTTCAGATGTTATTAATAGGAGAATTACAATGTTTCTTAAGTCTGCAAGTTAAATAATTTAATGATGGTCTTTTTATTACTCAATCGAAATATGCCTTTGATCTCATTAAAAAATTTGGATTAGAACAGTCTAAACCTGCACGTACACCTATGAGCTCATAAACCAAACTATCTAAAGAAGACAATGGTAAAGATGTTGACCCGACCTTGTATAGGAGTATGATAGGGAGTTTGTTATACCTTACTGCTTCCCGATCAGATATTTCTTTCGCCGTTTGTGTGTGTGCTAGATTCCAATGTCCACCTAAAGAATCCCACTTGTTATGCGTAAAACGTATCATTAAATATGTTAGGGGTACACAAAATTACGGTATTTGGTACACTAAAGACATCACTAGTGCTATTGTAGGATACACTGATGCCGATTGGGCAGGGTGTTCGAACGGTAGTAAGAGTACTTCCGGCGCCTGCTATTACGTAGGAAATAACTTAGTAGGTTGGAGTAGTAAGAAACAAAATTATATCTCTCTATCTACGGCTGAATCCGAGTATATTGCAGTTGGTAGTTACTGTTCTTAATTATTATGGAACAAGCAAATGCTTAGTGACTACGGTATAGTTGAATACAAATTGACTATGTACTGTGATAACCAGAGTGCCATAAATATATCTAAAAATCCTGTCCAACACTCTAGAACTAAGCACATAAAAATTAGACATCATTTCATTCGTGACCTTGTAGAGTCTAAAGAATTAGATATCAAGTATCTCAATACAAATAAACAATTAGCTGATTTGTTTACAAAACCTCTTGACAATATTAGATTTGAGTATCTTCGTAATGCCATTGGTACGATAGTTCTTACTTAATTCAACACATTATTCATATCATCGGTAGTTGCGTGCTTATAATTGATTTATGAGGATTTAGGGCATGGGCGTTACTCAAATGACAAAAGACGCCTCCTAATATCCGTTTAATGTAGGATACCCTTGTATTTGCCCTTGTATATGTTATTGCTTGTGTTGACATCTTATATCATATTCTCCTGATTTATATTTTTCACCCCGTTGTATATTTGAGCAAAATTGGGGGAGAAGAACTTGAGTACCTGTGTTGCAATGTATATCTTATCTTGTACTAACTCAACTAATATGCCATTGAGTGTTTATCTTTTTCAGGCATTTTTCAGACCCAGTTGTATAGCTTGTCCTAATTATTACGGTATTGGTCTGTATTGTAGTTGAGTAATATATTTTCTTCTCTTATTTTCAGTTCTAGGATGGGAATGGGTAGATAGAAATTTTTGTATAGGAGTATAGGAATCTAGGATTTTTCATTTTTACCCACGAGTTCAAGATACTCAAGAGAATTTTGTCTCTAATATCTAAAGGGGGAGATTGAGAACACACTATATGGTTGACTTACTTGAGTTTTTACCATATAGGAGTTCCAACTAGTTTGGATATCGAGACAAAATAGGATTAGATTTTTTCGAGTTACTCTATCTCAAAAAGGCTCTAAGCTTCATCAAAAAGGCATCCCAGTCCAAGCACCATGACGAACTTCAAACGAAAGTATTTTATTCGTGAACCACATTAGGACACACTCGTATCATTTAGAATTTATGTGTGCATATTTTATTTGGTGGTTTAGCCTATTCAAACATATTTTTTAAAATTCATTTAAAACATTTTTTTAATCAAGTAAATATTTTTTATTAATTAAAATTTGCTTTTAAAATGTTTGAAGTTAAAATCTATATAATTTTTTATGGTAAAAAGCTTTGGGGTTAAATCAAAAGTTTTTTTTTGAGATAATAAAGTTGATTAGGTAGTTTTCTTTTAATCCTTTTAAAAGTTTTGGTTGCATTTTGTATCTTCTAAATTCTCAAATTCGGTTTTGCCTTTTTTTAAGAAGATCAAACCTGAGTTGCATCTTCAACACCTCTGTTATGCCTCTTTCCCATCAAAGCTGATCGCGACCCTTGGCTTAATCAACGGTCCAAATGGATCCAGCCTGAATCTGTGTCTTCTCACAACCAATCAGCGCTCATATTTCTACCATAAGCCAAACGCAAGTTTCGTTTTAGCACAACTGATGTGCATTTTTGAATCTGAGTTGAGTTATTCAATCGTGACTATTTTCTGTTGTGTTTATCAATGGTCAAAATCTGCTCAAGCCTTGATTTGTGTACCTTTACTTCAACCAACCAGGGTCGTTTGTTACACCGTCATTCTCTATACCATTAGATTCGAATTATGTTCGATAAAAATGATCTCAGCCCTCGGTTTGTAACTGACTTTTGGGCGAAGTATAGAAACTCTCTTAGGTTCCGTTTGTTTGTCAGGAAAGTTAGGCGGGAAAATGATTCCCGTAAAAAGTGAAGTGAAGTGAAGTAAAGGAAAAGGAAAATCATTTTCCTGTGTGTGTTTGGTTGACAACACTTTCTTGCAGGAAAATCAAAAAATTGTCCGTTTGGTTGACATGAAAGTCGCCGGAAAATTGCATGAAAGTTTCATATTTTTAATTAAATAAATAATTTTCAACACACCACAAATAATTAGAAAAAATAATAAATTATTAACCTACATTAAACATATTAAAATTGAGGTTCATATCCAATCAACAAATTATTCAAAATCAAATAATAAACATCCTAACATCAATAAATTAAAGAACTCGGCAAACTAATCAATCGCTAAAGAACTCAAAACCGCTACTAGAACTATAAGCACTAAATCTAGAAGATCCAACACCATAATGCCTCTGTAGAAAAGTAATTCGCATGTCTGGAGGATATGCCATGAATGCCTTAGCCTTGATTTCGTCTGCTAGAAGACCTTCAAAAGCAATATAAATATCTTCTTGGCCCAATACTTCAAGTTCCTGCAGTGTCTGTAACAATATAGATGGATCTGTTGCAGCTGTACGTTCATCTAATTTTGTTTTTTTAGCTTCAAGTTCACTTTTTCGTTCCATTGCATCTGCCACTTGTTTAATTCTCGAAGCCACTAAATTCATTGTCTCAAAATACGCGTCAACATTTTTAGAGCGACGACCATGTTTTCTAGTAGTTGACCCTCCTGATGAGTTTCCTCGGCAACTTCGCGCTAATGATGAAAGAGTGATTTACAATGAATATCCACACGCTTCACATACTTGTTCGGACCAACACACCCTTCTCTATTCAGGAATATTACAAGTTTTCCTGATGATCCCACTCGGACAATCGTGTCCTCAGTAAGTTCACAAGTATTACTACTATGCCGTGCCGGTTTTAAAACAGTTATGGGCATTGGGCGTTGAACTCACTTAAAAATCTATTAGTCCATCGTTTCCGTCCAAAGATTTTAGGGAAAATTATGGGGCTTAATTATTCTTCAAGCCCACTGAGATAACCAACCAACCCAGCATGCAAAGAGGACTGCCCGACCCAACTCAGACATTTAATTTAGACCCGTGTATTTAACACGTGCTTAAATGCATGAAGATAGACTCAAATCGGTTACCAACAATCTCTGAGGTCTTCCCTGCTTGCTATGTGTCCTTCTAATTTTAGTTGAGCCTTGTGAGAGGGAGGTCACTCTCTACTTTTATTTGTACTAAACTAAGCGGGGTGTGCAACGTCTCTATCACGTTGAGCTTTCTGGGATGGAGATGCCCAGGACAACATGTGTACGTACGCATTATGGGTTTTTCACCAGCACATGCCTCTTTTATATCTTTATATACCCATGCTTAACTACTTAAACATTGCATTAATCACTTCATTTATACACACCATTTCAAAGTTCCTTTCTTTTACATAATTAAATAAATTAGACACCCCAATAGTAGGCCCTAGTAAAAAAAATATGAACGCGTGTGAATGAGTATTTGCTACTATCATAACTATATACCATCTTGTGGGTTACGCATTGTGTCACCATAAAATGTTATTTTTTGAAGAGACACATTGTGAAAGAGAATATAGTTAAGGCATACTAAAAATATATTTAACATAATAGAACAACATATTTATTTATGGCGATATTTATATACAAAAAATGCCACTGACCGGAATAAGACTAGTGTTGACCTTGAACATGTCATCTAGCACCCCCAACTGTTCGTTAGACCACTTAAGTTTTTTTTCCTTGCACACCTCGGATAAAGTGCTATTGTCTTCCACATACTCTCCCATTTTTATATCTGGTAAATTCATATCGATGTCTTTCATACGATGTTAAAGTGAAAACATCAAAGAAATAAAAGTAGAAAGTGAATGAGTTATATATATGAAATATATTAAATATACAAAATATATAAATATACGGAATATATTAAATATGCGAAATATATAAATGTACAAAATACATATACGGAACATATCAAATATAAATATATGAAATATATTAAATATACAAAATATATAAATATACAGAATATATTAAATATACAAAATATATAAATGTACAAAATATATACATATACGGAACATATCAAATATAAATATATGAACTGTATTAAATATACAATATATATATATATATATATATATATATATATATATAGGGGTGGGGCTCTTGTAGGCTATTTTTCCCCCAAATAAATTGCATAAAAAATCAACATCATATTAATAAAAAAATATTATAGTGTTGTAACAAACCTAGCAATCATACTTCATTATAAAAAAAAATGTGATAAGTACTTTATTATTTCACATTTATCATGATGTCAATATTAAAAAAAATATTATACTAAAATTTAGGATAAATACCTCAATAGAGACCACATAAGAAAATCTCTATCCACGAATTAGTTCAAATTAGCAATTCACCACTTGAAGACATAAAATAAATAGTAAAAAAATTAATTCAAACAATGACCAAAATAACAATAAAATTAATTCAAACCCTAATCTAAGTAACAATAGTATTAATTCAAGCCATAATTTAAATAACAACAAAATTAATTCAAACTCTAATCTAAATAATAACAATATTAATTCAATCCCCAATCTAAGTAACAACAATGTTTCAAAAAGTTTCCCAATATGCCGTTAGTGTAAACTTTAAAAATAAGAGAATATTATTTAAATATGTATTTGAGGAATTTTTTAAAAGAAAATAAAAAATTTAAATTAAATATATATTAAAAAAAATTTAAGCCACTTTTTATTATTTGATGATCCATTTATTAAAATAGAAACTTAATCCATACTCCACTTGGCAAAGCTCCCCATCTTCACACGCGCCTCACAGCTTTAGGTTTAGTAAACGTTGTGAAGAGAGAGAGAGAGAGAGAGAGAGAGAGAGGAAGGGGAAAAAAACCCTGTTGATGAGCGAGCATGTTGTCCGTTATGATTCCTCAACGATTCACCTCCATAAATGCGCAATACACCATAAACCTCCATAAATGCGCAATACACCATAAACCTCCCGATTGATCTTCATCTTCCCCCACAAGGTTATATATATGATGAAACGGCAGAGCTGGTACAATACAATCCCTCTTCAATGGCGCTATAGGTATGTAGTGTTTCTTCATTAATATTTACATTTTAGTCGTCTATTCTATTTCCAATTTAACACTTAATGTTATATACCACTCACTCTTGTCTTGTTCAATCCTTCAAATATAGATATAGATTCCGTGTTATCTGAATTTGAAGCTATGCATTCGAATTTTTAATTGTTAGTTCTCCGAATTCCATCTTATTTATATCCCCTGTTCATCCTTTGATACATTTCCGATTCCAATTCTGAACATGCATGTTGAATTAGTGAAATTTGACGATTTTTTTTTTAAATCCAATATTTTTTTTTTGCGTGCGGGCATTTCAAACATTTCAGGGGAGGGGGAGGGGGGTCAGTGAAATGTTTAAAAAACCACACAATTTTTTATCTTTATTTTTATTTTTTTTGTATTAAAAGAAATACTGCATGGTAGTCCCGCGTAGTAGTCTCGCACCAGAGCGGGACTCTCTCTCTTTATGTATGTATGTATGTTGAATTGTGTATTCTGATAGGCTAGCTTATTAGTATATAGATTAGGAGTATGAATTGGAATAAGCATGAGTAAACTATAAGAATTTTTTTTTTTAAATGTTACAATAAAACCCCGGGAATTATAGCGAATTCAAAGATCACCCCCAATTAAAAACAACCCGACTATTGAATTGTGACAAAAAAAACTTTTCTTTTAAAAAAGTTGATAAAAATTCGAGCTTTTGCATGAAAACAGAAATGTCTTAGTTGTCACGGTTCAATAGTTTAGGGTCACTTTGTAGGTTATTTAGATCAGGGGTCAACATTTTCAACTAAAATTTAACAATTTTTCTGAAAAAGATCGAGTTTTTATCAACTTTTTAAGTGAAATGTGTTAGTTGTCATGGTTCAATAGTTTTTGTTGTTGTTGTTGGTATTTAGATCGGGGGTGGGTGATCTGTAAAACCCCTATAGTGTAAGGGGGGTTACTTTAATTTACCCATTTTTTAGATGCGCTTTAAGTACTTTTTTACAAAGATGCGGTATTTTGAAACTTCACTTATATAAAAAGCGATGTCTAAGCGATTTTACACTAAAATTGTTGTTTGAAACAACATTTTTTCAATTCACTTAGTAAAATCTTTGTTTCATTTTAGTGTAAAATCGGACAAAGTGTCGTAGTTCTGCAAATAAATTTCAAACAATCGCAATTTTAGATAAAAAAAAAAATTCAAGTGCGTTTGTTTGAAAAAAAAATCCTACAAGAACCAACTGAGACAGAGATTCAGAAGTTAATAATTTGTTTATCAACACCATACCTTCCAGTAATTACATTTCTAGATGATGAAAGCACTCTATATGGTCAGTGCTTATGCTTCATGATGACAACAGCTAATTTCCTGTTTAAACCTGGGTGGAAAGTATCTACTTTTATTTTGTGTTGACAATGGAAATGGAATTACAAAACTATAGAACCTACCAATATTTGAAATTGGCCCGAAATTAGCATAATTGTGCACACAATTGTACGCTATACATGAAAATCGCCATATGGCCCCTCTTTCCTATTCTGAAATGGCAGTAGCCCCCTTTATTTTTACCATCTCTAACCTATTTTCCTTTCCAATTTCGAAACAAATGGGTCTTGAGTTGAAGCTAGGATCTTGATCGAATTACCATTTCCATATATTTGCTTTTCATCTTAGTTGCACCAAGTTCCCTTAAAGACTCCATTTCTCTTGAACATCTGTTTATTTATTATGGTCTTGATCGAATTACCATTTCCATATATTTGCCTTCTATTTCAGTTGCACAAGGTTCCCTTAAAGACTCCATTTCTCTTGAACACCTGTTTATTTTTGCATACTTTTTTTGAAGTGTTATGGTTGTCTTAAAAAATTTATTGTTGTTTGGTTGATTATCAATGGTGTAGCTTTATTTTAAATTCTACCTAACCCTTTGGTTGCTTATCAATGTTTTAGGCTTGTACCTTTATTACTCTTCACTGTTTGCTTTGTGCTTTTATAAATTAATCATTGTTCTAAAAAACCCGCCTAGGCTCCTCCTAGGCACGCCTAGGCTTAAGGCTTGGGAGAAACGCCTCGCCTTACGTTTTTCACGCCTTATTCTTGGTAAAACCCTTAAGGCACACTTTTTTCTAAAAACAACAATGATTTAGTGAAACGACGTCGCCTTTTAAAGAATTTGTTTACAAACCGGACCATTATCTCATCCAAAATAATAAAATAGTATTTTAATTTGCATATATTCAAACATATTTTTATAATCTGTGCAATTTTTGTATTTTAATAGCCTTGTTATGGTTAAAAAATATTAAAATATATTAAGAAGGCCTAAACGCCTTTTCACGCCATTTTACGCCTAGGGCCCGCCTAGGCTTCTAAGGCTTGGCCTCCACGCCTCAATCACGCCCCGCGTTTTTTAGAACCTTGAAATTTATTTTTGTTAAATGCAGGTAATGGTAATTTTCAACATCATGTATAGCAAAAAATTCGATTGGCTATGTTTTTAGAACTTTAAAGTGTTTGGAATGATGCATGGATGTTATTTGTGATGACTTATATTGAATTATTTGTGTAATTATATGCTAGAATCATGTTTGTGCTATAATTTAGTATGTTTGTGTTACATTGTTTTTTTGATATATTTGAATAAGTTTAGTAACTGAAGTTTCTACTTTTGTTTTGTGTTGACAGTGAAGATGGAATTACTAATTGCAAAGCAAAAACGGTTGAATCGATGTACCAATGAAATGCAGATGATCCCCCAAACCCCCCTTAATGTTCCTTCGCTTCCAAATAAGAGAAATTTCACAAAGCTCATTAACTTTGTTGAAGAAGCTCGGGACAATTTGAGGTCAGCGCCAAAAAGAGGAAAAACTTCAATTAATAAAGCAACGCTATATGGAGAAAACAAAAGTCTTCATGATAGAAGAACCTCACCCATCTGTAGGAGATCCTTGAATAACAAAAGATTTGCCAAAGAAGAAATTTCTTCGGGTGAGTGGGAAGAAAAAGAAGAAAGCGAGAGAGAAGAAAAGAACAGCACAGGGTCATCATCAGCAAAACGTAAAACTTCAGTTGAGAAAATGACGTCAAGTAAGACAATCAGAGGCTCACATTGTAGAAGCAAATCAGGGAGGTGTTATTGTTCCTCAAACAAGAAAAGAAATCTTAAGCGCGTACATTTTCATTGCGAGTCAGATGATGATTATTATAAAGAAGAAGATGGTGAGGAGGAAGAAAACAAGAACAAAAGGAGTACTAATAAAGTATGTTTCTCCAGAGAATCAGATTCTGATTATGAAGAAGATGAAGAGTACAGCTTGAGTTCATCGAAACGAAGAAAACGAACTTCAACTAAACAAAGAAGAGTGACTAGAGATATGATTGGCTCACACGGTGGAAGTAATTCAGAGAACGATGAATGGGTAGGTGACGATGAGGAAGTACAAGAGGAGAATAATGGGAAAATGAAATCTGAAGAATTCGAGGGTTCATGTGCTAAACGAATTTCGGAAAGGAGTCGTGCTGCTGTAAACAAGAAAAGATTATTTGAAGATGATTTTTATTTTGGCAAATGGATAGATGATGAAGAAGAACAAGAAGATGGGTTTTTACCTTTGATCAAGAGAAGGAAATGCAATAGCGATTCAAATGAAGATAAGGTGGAAAGGAAAAGGAAGCACACAAGAGAGAAAAATGATTACGGGGGGAAATCTTCTTTATGTAATTTGTCTTCTTCCTTGTCGTACAGTTCTTCCTCGGTGGTTAGAAGTGATGGGAACAGCACTGACAAAATTATAACTAAGAACGTGAAGGTAATCAATCCTCACTTCATTCCTTTCTCATTCATTAAGAGAAGATTGTTATTTTCGTTACTCTCTTTTCCATAGAGTATACTGTGGATGATGCCAATATTCTGGCTTTAAACAGGAACCTAGAGAAGATTGCTTAAAATGTCATCAGTGTAGAAGAAACAAGAGAACGATTGTTGTACAATGTACCAAGTGTGGGGAAAAACTGTATTGTATCCAATGTATTAAACAATGGTAACTTCTTTGACTATGTTATATTTTCCTTTTCATTGTAATGTTCTAATTCTACAACAATGTCATTATGTTATGATTTAGCCCCTCCTCTCTCTCTTGAAAAGTATATATCTTATATTTTTTTCATGAGGAACAGGTATCCTCAATTTTCAGAAGAAGAAATTGCAGAGATATGCCCATTTTGCCGTGGAAATTGCAATTGCAACCTGTGCTTACACTCAAGTGCAATTGTTAAGGTTTGTTTATTGCCTAGAAGACTTGAAGCTTTTTGAAATTTTGGAACTATTCTAAATTTTTCTTCAACCCTCAGGTGTCCGAGAGAAATCTCACTGATCTTCAAAAGGTGCAGCGTCTTCACTATTTGATCAATTCACTTCTTCCATTCCTAAAACAAATTGGTGAGGAACAAACTGACGAGATAATGGTAGAAGCTACTAATAGAGGTATTTAGCTTTGAAAACTGGTATCAATTCTTGCATCCTTGTGTTATGCTAATATAGGTGACCTGATATGCACAGGGGTATTATGGCATTCCATTGAAATACAACAGTCTGTTTGTTCCAACGATGAGCGTGTGTATTGGTAAGTTTCGCTTCTTTGACACAGGTTAAAAATGTACGATTGTACCTATCACATCTATAAGATTTTAATATTTTTTTAATCCTTTATTGGTTTTGAAACAGCAACCATTGTGCGACTTCAATTATTGACCTTCACCGAAGTTGCACAAAGTGCTCATACGAGCTCTGCCTTAGTTGTTGCCGGGAGATTCGCAACGGAAAATTCAGAGGAAATCGCAGCAAAGTAGTTTCTCGATATGCGGATAGAGGCTACAATTACATGCATGGTGGAGAGCCAACAGAATCTTTTGATACAAAAACTTCAGAGGATATGATTGAGCCGTTGATCGAATGGGTTTCTAGAGATAGTTGGAGCATCATGTGTGCTCCAAGAGAAATTGGTGGATGTGGTAGTTGTGTATTGGAGCTCAAGTGTATCCTTCCAAAAAAATGGATATCAAGTTTGAAACTAAGAGCTGAAGAAATAATAAGTAAATTTGGGGCTATGAAATCCCTTTTCAGGTCAGTTTGTCCTCCAAATGGTGGTGAGATGTTACGCAGAGCAGCTTCTAGAGAAGGCTCCAATGACAACTGCTTGTATTGTCCGGCTTCTAGAGATGTCGTGAAGGAAGAGGAGCTTTTACGATTTCGTACGCACTGGGCTAAAGGTGAACCGGTGATTGTTCGAAATGTTCTTGAAAATACGACTGGTTTAAGCTGGGAGCCAATGGTTATGTGGCGTGCACTGTGTGAGAGCATGGATCCGAAGATCAGTTCAAATATGTCTGAAATGAAGGCTATTGATTGTCTGGCTGGGTGTGAGGTAAGTTAGATACTGCCTTTTGCATTTTTGGCGAGATACCTTCTTGAAAATATTGTACTGACTCTGGATTTTGATAAAAGTGGCACCTTCTTGAAAATAATGCGACTCTGGATTTTGATACTCGATTGCCTCCCTCTCACTCCCGAGGTTAATTCACTTTTTCTCATATATATGTGTATATATATGTATATATTGCTGTCGGAGGGGTATAATCCCTCAAGACATGTAGATCATTAAAAAGGTACTACGTGTTTGGTCATCGAAGCAGTTATCCAGAAAAGGGGGAAGCAATTCACTGAACAGCTAAAGGACTGAGCAGCCTGAGTTAGGAGAACTCAAGAAAGCCCTTGAAAGGTCATCCATTGGAACCTACGGGGTATTAGTTGGTTTAAAGGCTAGAAAGCAGGGTATAGTTGAACCAAGTCATGGTCCAATCGTTCTCTCTTTGTGTTTGAGAGAGAGAGAGAGAGAGACCACAATCCAGCCGTTGAAAAACTATTCCCCCTAGCAGCTGCCTCCTAGAATTAACTCTCTTTATCTCGATCATCACTTTCTTGTATAGAGAAGCCAGCTCATTGAAAATTCACTTATGTTCACTTATCACTTGTAACCTGGCGCATGTTCTTTCCTACTAATTGCCATGTGTATTTAAGATAAGACTGTTATACATATGTGTATATATAGCTGTAATATATGTGTGTGCGTGTGTATATAGATATATTCTATGACTGTTATACACAGTGGCGGAGCCACATAAGGCCCAAGGGGGGCGGTGGCCCCGGTTGAAGTTTTCCAAAAAAAAAAAAAAAAAAAAAATATATATATAGGGTTTTTCGAGTATTATTTTTATGTATTTATATATTTTTTGTATGTGGTAGAAATTTTATGTATGTGGAGTTGTGTAGTTTAGTTTTTTGTATGTGGAGTAGTTCAATTTAATTTTTAATATGTATGAGTAGTTTAAGTTGTTCAATGTTCAATTAAAATAGAGGCATATACCAAATAAGCATTCGAACTTTTTTTATTACACGTGTAGTCATAAACTTTTTATTTTGTACCAAAAAGTCACCATGGAATTTTTGGTACAAAATAAAAGACTTGGACTAAATATGTATTAAAAATTATTTGAGGGACTTTTTGGTATTTGATCCATTTAAAATATTTGGTGGTATATGTAGTCTGAAATATGTGGTATTTTTTAAATAGGAACACCTGGAGAAATTAATTAGATATTGTTAATAATGATTGAGAGTAATTATTTGAGCATTATAAAGCTATAATTTGTTTAAAATTAAAAATAATCCTAAAAAAATCACCTCAGAGGCTCTAGCCCCCGAACTCCGACACCACTCAAAACTTTCACATATGTAATCTTGAACCGATTTAGCGTCAGTTGGACTGTAATCCTGGATCCGCCACTGGGTGGATGGACATAGGGCCCAAGGCGGCGGCCCCGGTTCAATTTAAAAAAAAAAAAAATAAAAAAAAATATAGGGTTTTTTGGTAAAACTTCAAACTTCAAGGTACAACTCTAATTATTTACAAAACTGAAGGTGTAAAAAAAATTGTAATTAATTAAAATAATAAACATAAAAACAAGGTCTGCTATCTCTTTGTAGTTGTAGTTATTTGGGCATTATAAAGCTATAATTTGTAGTTGTAGTTGTTTGGGCATTAAAATAATAAACATAAAAACAAGGTCTGCTATAATTTGTAGTTGTTTGGGCATTATAAAGTTATAATTTGTATAAAACTTGAAATAACCCCAAAAAAAATCGCCTCGGGGGCTCCCGGCCCCGAACCCCCGGCACCATTCGAAACTTTCGCCCCGGTTGAACAAAAATCCTGGATCCGCCACTGGTTATACATATGTGTATATATAGCTGTAATATATGTGTGTGTGTGTATTAACACGTACATTTTTTGTTATTGTAGTGAATTGTGACTGACAAATAAAAGGGATTCTGCTTGGAAATATGAGAGGGAGGTGGAATTACTGGATAAGGGATACTATACTATTCGACTTTGGGTCATATTATCGACCCATATGGGGCGCCCATGGGGCATGACCCAGTCAACCCTGCAGGTGTATAAGAAAGTTGGAAATAAATATCCAGGAGATAAGTTTTTTAAGGAGTGTCCCCATGTGTGTGGGACGCGGGTTAGTTTATTTAGGATAACTAATCCCATTACTCAAAATAAAATATTTAAAAATATTTAGTCTCGCCCTCTCCTGCGATTTTTACCCGCTCTTCTCACAATTAAAGTCATCTTAATGAACCCTTTTTAGTGGAACTAGTGGGTTATGCGCGTGTTCCGTGGTGTAACTCCGCCACGAGATTAGTGTTTGGTCCGTTCGTTGTGATCTGCGCGTGAAATACCCCGGTGGTACCCGGATTTGATTTGAACATTTGAGGTAAGCTCCGAATCCGTTTTAAGTTTTTTTTTTGTGACATGTTTACACTGATATCATAGCCATATAGGGTATTTCCGTGCCATTATCACATGCTTAATACAATGATTTAAATGTGATTAGAACCCTCCATGATTAGAAATTCGTAGTTTTGATTAATGGCCTTCATATTTGATCATTACAAAACGAAACTTATATATTCATGATAGTACTTTCCGTGGGCATAATATTTGCTTGATTTGGATTAATATAGAAGAAGCTATGGCAAAAAAACTTAGTTTGGGTCTTTTCTTTGAATCTTCTTGGCTAGAGATTGAAGATGAAGTGCAGAAAATTGGACACCTTGTGAACTTCACCATCTAACCTAGAGAGATCGGCTTTCTTTTATTTTTTTTATATGCTCGACATTTGATTTCCTTTTTTCTGTTTTTTCTTTGGAAAATCAGAATTTTGATTATTTAATAATTAATAAAATTCAAATAGATACTCGGGGACATCCTATTGATCTAATTTTTGGGTCATACGATTCTGAGATGGTGATTTATCTTTGGCATTTTGTGTGTATTTTCTTAGAATGCGCCTTTAAAAAAAACTGTTGTTGCATCGTTTATTTGTTGAATATTAGCAAAAAAATGAAATAAATTCTGGAATTTTTTCCTGTGCGATCTAGTGATGCAATAGGTTTCCTGAATTTTTATGTAAGTGTAAATGTGTCTCTGCTTTATTTATTAATTTCCTAGCCTTTTATTTTGTTACATAAATAGAAGAAATTAATAATATCTATAGCAATTAGTGAAACTTGTTCGCACAACATTATGGAATTTTTACGCAGCATTTACATATGCGTAGTTTCCTTGTGTGTGTGTTTTATTAAATTGAGAGCATATAATTCGTGAAAATTATTGACTTAACCACACGTCTATCGACAACTCTAAAGGCACCGCACCAATTTAAAGAGAGAAATATGACTAATCTTTTACTCAAAAGTTCGGTTCCCTTCATAATGAGTACAAAAGGCTATTTATAAGGAGAGGGTGGAGCACTAAAAGGCCCCCCAATCAATGTGAGACAAATCTAAATTTCACCTCTCCACCTTATAATAGCATAAAAGTACAAAAAGAAATAAAAAGGCTAATACATGCAAGTAAACTTAAAAAAGGAAAAAAATAGTAAAAGTGCCCTAAAA
This sequence comes from Sambucus nigra, assembly GCA_949130495.1. Taxonomy (NCBI): domain Eukaryota; kingdom Viridiplantae; phylum Streptophyta; class Magnoliopsida; order Dipsacales; family Adoxaceae; genus Sambucus; species Sambucus nigra. The sequence continues at coordinate 27,296,262 of OX422224.1, read as the reverse complement.
ATGGGTCCTAATTCACATCATTCTTCTCATCTTCCAAAAAGCTCGTCCTCGAGCGTGTGGGGGAATGCCACCAAAAGGAATCCATCCTCCATAGGCTCCGCCGCATGCCATGGAAGTCGTCCTCTAACTCGACCCGAATATCTGCTTGAAAAGTGGCGGAGCATCGAGGCCAAAAACATCTAATGAGAGGCTTCCACCATAAAACCATCATCATACCCGAATAAGATCAAAACCGTGTCAACCGTGGGGGCATACGGAGGGTGAAATTCCAAAAATGGGTCATGGTAGGGGGTGGGGGCATACATGGAGGGTGGGGGATGAAGTTGGGTGGCGTTGTGGGTATAGAGGTGGGATTTTAGAGGGGTGAGGAATAAAAATGGGTTAGGATAGGGTGGTGACTGAAATTTTGAAGTTTGGGGGGTATTAATGGTTGAAGAAGAGTTAAAAAAAGGGTGAGGAGGTGAGAGAGAGGTGGTAAGTGGGTGAGGAAGGGGTAAAGCCCTAGAATTAGGTGGGTGGGGTAATTCAGGAGTTATTCGGGTTTAAAAGGTGGAAAAAAGAGGGGTTTGGGTGGCTGCCCCACCCCGGTTGGCCGTAGTTCCGGTGGTCCGAAAGTTGGCCAAATAGGATGAAAATAGAGGGGTTGGGTCACCCGGGTGTGGGGAGTATGGATCCGAAGTCGGATCGTTGATTGGACCACTGGAAGGGGGTGGGAGAAGGGCTCCAACTTCGCCGGAGCAGAGGGAAAAAGGGGCAGTAGAATCTGTTATAGGGGGATTTTGGGAGAGGTTCTTTAGGATAATTTGTAAATCGGGTTGAGATGAGGGTGTCGGAGAAATTTAGAGTCATTTGAAAATTTTCCGGCAACTGGAAAAGTGACAGCGGCAGGGGCTGGTGGCTGCAGGAGGGTTGTGTAAGGTTGGTGGTGAAATATTAGTAGGTGGGTGGATAGTTAGGGTGGTGGTGGAGTTAAGGCTAGGGTTTAGGTGGGGGGAAGATGAAGATGTGTCTTGGGGGGAGAGGGGTGCGGGGTTAGGGTTTTGAAAAAATGATGACATGTGTTGGATGAGGGTGGCCATGTGTTGTCCCATGAGGGAGGCCATTTTTTCTCTCATTTGAAATTGCATTTGGATAAATCTCTCATAAGTGTTACCTTTTTAGGAGCCATTAATATGTGGAAAATGATTTAAATGGAAAAAAAATTGTAGTGACACCTCATAAATGAAAAAAAAATTGTGATGGCACCTCACACACAAATGGGGGGGGCGACACCTCGCTCTGATACCAACTGATGTAACTACACGTCTAATGGCAACTCTAAAGGCACCACACCAATTTAGAGTGAGAAATATAACTAATCTATTACTCAAAAGTTCGATTATGTTCCAAATGAGTACAAAAGGCTATTTATAAGGAGAGGGTGGAGCACTAAAAGGCCCCCCAATCAACGTGGGACAAAACTAAACTTCACCTCTCCATCTTATAATAGCATAAAAGAACAAAAAGAAATAAAAACAGGCCAATACATACAAATAAACTAAAAATAGAAAGAAATAGTAAAAGTGTCCGAACAATGGATCCTAATTCACATCAATTACTGAAGTATTCTAGAATTCTTGAATATTCGGTTACATGGCATATAATATATTCTGAAATATTCATGCACATGCACGTGTACATGTTTTATGCTTAATTATTAATTTTCCAGCATAATTCATTTGTTATATAAATTGCCAAAAATTAAAATAATTTTGGAAAACTATACGGTTAATTCTAGAGGCATATGTAGAATTCTGGATTTTTTTTCTATAACTACTTGTATATACATATGCTTTATGCATTGTTATTGGTCATGCTACTAACTCGTAGAATTAATTCCAATAAATAAATTATAAAGAGTAGCTATTTTTTAAATTAAGCGTGATAGTTACGGAGTTATACCTTGGTGCGATGATAAGTACCCTCGCCCAACTACGGTTGGGGTTTGAGACGTGGGAGCAACCTCTCCATATGCGGGGGTAAGGCAAGCGACATCTGTCTTTCCTAGACCCTGTAGTTAAGCGGGATCCTTTTGCACTGGATACGACCTTTCTAGAGGTCGTACCTTGGTGCGATGGCAAGTGCCCTCCCCCAACTTACGGTTGGTCTCGGGTTCGAGACATGGGAGCAACCTCTCTATATATTGGGATAAGGTCAGCCGACATCCGCCTCTCCTGGACTCATGCAGTTAAGCTGGAACCTTGTGGGTACTATCTTTTGTTTATGTTACGGAGTTATACAAGTCTTACTTACCCTAGAAATGTCTCATTTCGTTGGCTTTTCTGATTAGTTGTTATTTCGGGAATTGTGTTTTTACACGTGAGTTAAATTAAGCATCAACAAGTGTCACTAATGGCTAGAGAGATGATTATGAGCATAATGATGTTTTGATCTCACGATGTGTGTAATATTGTTTTTATTTAATTTAAGTTCACTGTGTCGACAGTTTTTTGTGTTGCGTATACGTAAATTAAATATCCCTTAATATGCAGTATTTATTTTCTTTTGATGTGCTAAAAGGAAAATGGCAGCAAAAAATGTTGTGGATGATCTAATTAGGGGAGAGAAATTAGACGGTGAGAACTACAATATTTGGCTCCTCAATGAGATGATGTCTTCAACACCCTTCTGGTTGAACCAGAAGAAGGCACCACTGCTCAACATCATCACAACCTGGCATCATTTAAGGCTTAGTGCGGGGAAGATCGTCTTGCTTGCTTTACTATGTTGAGCAACGTGGATTTTATATACTTTGTTAATTTGAGCGTTGGGGGACTGCATTTAACATGTGGGAAGCTCTTAAATCGAAGCTTAGTGTTACTTCACTTGCCTGGCAAGGGTTAACTGTGAAGTTTGACACTTACCACCAAAGGCGCATCATTCGATGAAGAAGCATCTGAGGGTTATATCAGTAGTCATTAGTGAACAAAGGAGCCGAGTAGCTTTCATGGAAGTACCGTAGGCACTTGCAAACTAGACATATGCGAAACAAGTCAATCATTGAAGTGCTTGGGATACGCACTTGCAAGCTAGACATGCAATATGGGCGCTCTCTCCAATTACAACATACTTTACGCTCTAAGAATTCATTGGAGCATCCAGCCCAAATCCAATTGGTGGAGAGAATTATATAGAGTGGTGCAAGGCTTTAATTTCCCAATGTGGGCTTTGTATTCTTAACACGCCCGCTCACATGTGGTGTGACTTGAGCCTAATATGTGGTATTCTCTTTGGAGAAAGACTCTCCCACGGAAAGGTTTTACACATGGGCCAGCTTCTTTCTTGAATGACGTGGAGTAATTAGGCCCTGCTTTGATATTATGTTAAATATTGGAGGATCCAATCCAAAACCAATTGACAATGGGTTGAGGCCTTGGATCTTATATACCGGGGTGCAAGGCTTCAAATTCCCGATGCGGGACATTGCATTCTCAACAACCATTGCCGTTGTTAGCATGATGCCTTTAGGTTTTTCTTTTCATTTTGTGGATGACCATGCTATTTTTTCCTTAGGATGGTTGTTTTATTACGAATGGTTTAATGATTCTGAATACCATTGATTCTAGCAAGAATAATGAGAATGCCTTTAATTCTGTTTCTTACATTACTTCTGCTAATGATGGTAATTTAGAGACTATTAAATGGCACACTATATTAGGTCACACAAGGCAAAAAAGGATTACTAGGTTAGAGAAGGACCCTTGGATTTGCTCACGAAAATCATGCCCGTATGTAAGCATTTTAGCGGGGGTGAAGCAACAAGAAAATAATTTGGTAAAGCCACTATTGCTTCTAAATCATTTTAACTAATCCATTCAGTCATGAATGTGAGGGCAAGACACAAAGGCCATATTTCATGACTTCAATAGATTACTTTTTGATTCAATTAATTTACTTGATCTCCCATGAATCCGCAGCATTGGATTGCCTCATGTGATTTGCACATAAGGTAGAAAATCAATTAGACAAGATCATTATCGCTACAAACATATCGAGATCGCAAGTTTCCTATCTGAAGTGTTCAAGCATTTCTGTGAAGGAAAGGGGATCCTTTAGTAGTTGATCATTCCTGGTACTCCACAACAAAAAAGTGTGGCGAAAATAAGGAGTATAATAAAAGTAGAAATGGTTATGTTGATGATGATGCATTCTAAGTTATGAATGTCCTATTAGGGAGACACGTTAACTGCAGCCTATATCCTTAACCGAGTGCCCTTCGCATCAATACATTCCACCCCATATGAGTTATGGACTGGCAGAAAGCCCGACTTAGGCAATTTGCGTTTGTTGGGTTCGCCAGAGTATGTTCACAATCATTCTCATAAGTTCGGGAAGTTGTGCCCTAAAGGAAAAGTGTATTTCCATATGCTATTCACAACATTTGAATTGAAGGGCTATTTTTTCATTGGGGAGCAAACAGACGAAAGCGTGGTTGAAATTGAATCACTAGATGTTGATTCTTCGGAGTAAGATCTTTTCAGCAGAGGAGAGATAAGTAATAAGAAGAGAGAGAGCTGTACGAATTAGAATATCTAGAACTAGACATACCAAATAGCCTACTTGAGAAATGAGGTAGAAATCCCTCAGCCTCCTAGGAAATAGTGGGAGACTCATATGTCCTTGTGCTGGTTTTAACACATAAGGATCTCCCCAGGCACCTTAGTTGCGTAGAAGCAGGCGTGGAGTCTGTCCCTCGGCGTTGTTTTGAGATTGAGAGGAGGCTTTCATGCTAGCTCCGCGAGATGAGGCGTCAAGCAACGTTGCTTCTTGACCCATGTTAGTGATAAATGGTAAACTGCAATAGCTGAAGAAATGAATTTTGTAAGAGTTAATCAAGTCTCGGAGTTGGTTAACCTTCCACTTAAGTGCAATATTGTAGGGTACAAATTGGTCCTTTAAAGTCAAGCACGAGTCTGGGACCTAGGGTATAGACTACAAGGAAACCTCTCACTAGTTGTGAGTTTGGGCTACATTCGATCAATTCTGGCAATAATTGTGAATTTAAACTTGTAACTACATCTAAATAGACTATGAAATGACATTTCCTAAACGAGGAGAGTTACATGGATCATCCATTCTGTCATTCTACGTGATTGACATTCTATTGACCGGAAACAATACGGAGATGATGGTCACTACTAAGGAGCGATTATCCTCTACTTTTTACATGACGTATATGGCAGAGTCAAGATATGTACTTGAAATAACTATCCTATGGAATTGTTCTAAAAAACTCCTTGCGTTGTCTCAAAAAATTTACATCGAAAATGTCTTATAAAGATACCAGATGCAAAACTAGCATATAGACATTCTCCTGTAGCTAAATGTGAGAGCATAACCTTAATATGGGTCCTAAGACGTGTAAGGAAAAAGCTCAAATATCCCATGTTGGTGGGAACGTGATGTATGCCATGTTGTTTCCTCTGTCAAGCATATGTTATGCGGTTGCGTGGGAGGGTAATTCATTTTCTCGAGATTGCAGATTGCATATTATGCTTATGAGGCAGCTTAAGCGCATAGAAGCGACGGGGCTAAGATTAGAATGTCCTTCTTTAAAAAAGAGTTACTCCACCATAGTATGTATTTTGTACTGTGCGCTTGGCAACAAAATAATAGGGTGAGAATAGATATCTGATTCCTCACCTCGTGAGCTAAGAGATCATAATGCGGTAACCTAACACAGTGCCTTGTGTAACTTTTTGACCATGTCATGGGGTGAGAGATTAATGCTGCCACTTCAGAATGTTATTTACGGCTATGTACAACTGGACCTTCCAGGACATTGTTGGGAAAGATGGTGGTCTTCAATCGAGTGGCATGAGGGCGAAAGAAAAAATCGTCTGGTAGTACCTCTTTTTCCGTATATGTGTATATATACATATTAACATATATGTATATACTAGGGTATGCCCGTGCCTGAAGGCACGATGCTAAATTTCGAAAGTGTGTTTTTTTACTGTCAATCACCTGATTCGTGGATCAAACAGGCTAGCTGATTTGCAATTTATGCTTTCAAATATATCGATGTACTCTAGCAAAAAATGCTTGGTTTTTGACATAGTATTAAAGCAAGACATGCCAAAGCAGTAAATGATGTACATATATTCCTCAACAGAGAATCACTTCATCATGCTACAAAATAAGTGGGAATAAACTGCTTTAAAGGGAGAGGACAGTAAAGGCTATATAATTCTGGCTTTCAACATTCACTGTAGAACCGAATTTCACAGTTTAACATGACTTGAATTTATAGGATCAATACTTTGGAGTAAAATCGAAAAATGATTACAAAGGTCAGGTGCCTATTTCGTGGATCAGTGGTTTTCCATCATCGCCATGTATACATCAATAATGAGTGAGTATTTGTCAATCTTCTATCCAAGGGAAAAACGTTGAAACCCAAAGAAATTTTTTCCATTTCAGATAATTTCCCTGCTTTACACTCACCGAACGCCCCAACTCCTGTTGCTAATGCTAGATATGAGACTAACTTCAGTGATCCCCTTATCACTTCTGTATTGAATCTGCTTCAAACCAAGCTTTGGTGGGTTTTTCCCCTTCAACAAATGTTTTATTTCACTTTCTTTCTGAAAGGAACCAAATTTATTCTCTTTTAAGCCCTTTGGAAGTATGCTGGTGTCCCGAGAAAGTTTTATTTGAGATCCAGCATTCGGTTGCACTTCGGTTGCCACTGTGACCATGGGCACAATATGAAAGTAGTAAATCAAACTGAATACTTATTCAGCAGCTAATGTTGAGGACCTGCAACATCTAACTTAATCAATAAAACTTAATATTCATCATTAAAATATAATCATATACGCTAACGTTGAGGACCCGCAGCAGCTAAAAGGGTTATAAAATACCTGACTATTTATTCAGAAACTTATGTTTTATCTGACAACCAATAATCGCACACAATAAATCCCATTTCTTCAACATAAAGATTTTATGCAAGTTCCATCCCATTATCTACACACACATCTGGACAGATGAAAAAGAGAGAAATAAACCATGTAAACTTGTAATAGTAAACTATTTACTTCAAAATACCACATAAACCACACATGAAGAAAAATTATCACACGAAATGCTGACTAATTTAGGTAAAGATCATGAATATAAATAATTGAACAATTAAAAATAAGATACATGACAATTTACTTAAAACTCGAAAGATGCAAACTAAGATTGCAAGGAAAGCATTGATATATATCAATTAAAATGAAAAAGACATTAATAAGATCAACTAACCGTAATGAAGTGGAAAATAATTACATCCTCTTACACAACTTGTTCTAATACGTATATGCACATCAAGCACCCAAATACACTTGGGTATAACAGAATTAACAGCAGTTTCGCTTTACAATCAAATCACAGTTGAGTTCATAAACACTTTGGTTGCCAAATAAATCTTCACTCCAGCTTTTCTAATAAATTAAATATTATTCGTAACAACCATACTTTCCTAAGAAACTTAACTGATTATGGCCCCAACTGCCTCACAAACTTTTTAGGGGCTGCTGCTCCTTGATATATGTTAAATTTTCTAAGAAAATCCGCTTTTTTAAGCTCTCTTTCAAATTTCCCTTCAACCAAACACTCTATACTCTCTCTGATCGCTTGAGGTGAAAATTGAGTACCGACTCAGCTGCTACAGTGTCTAAATAAAGAGGGAAAGGCTGGAAAAGAAGTCTGCGCGTGCAGACTTGTCAAATACCGGAAGCCATTCGAAAACTGTCTTGTTTTGCTCAACCGTAGCTGCAATGGCGGTTCTGTTAGGAGTTACGGCATAAGGTTCAAACCTTGAAACCCCCCAATTCTAGGGGACCGAAGCATAATTCCCAGTTTACACTTATGTTTAAGATGAAAATACAGTTATTATTTAGTAATATAAACGATGGTGTACTTGAATCTATCTATGCTAGCAGATTCTAGTTTAGGCTCTAATAAAGCAATGGCAGGAAGATTATACAGTTTGATCAGTTTTTTAACTCTTCTAATAGAGGGTTTATTAGAAACACCTCTAATATTCCAGCATATGAAGCTTAGCATTTGGATTTAGGAAGTAAAGTGGAAGAGTTTAGCTTGAAACCATACCTGGTAATTCTCTTAAACATAGGATCTTGAATAGCCTTTATCTTAAAATAATTGTGCAAGACGTGAGATAATGAGTACACAGATGTCTTACCTATTGGAAAACAGCAATAACCTATACAACATCCTCACCTTCTCGGTAATTTTATGTCCATATTATGTATTCACAACTGTGAGGATCGAGACTTGTGAAGATTGATATTCTTCAAGTACATTCCACGACCCTTTACTCCATGGAAAGGAAAATTGAATGACAAATCGTACAAAAGTTAGACTATATTCAAACCAAAATTTCATTTCTCGCTTTATAAATTGTGAAAAGACGGGGAAACATTCAAATTACAGATTCTGCGGCTTAAAGAGATATGGAAACTCGTGAGGCTAAAAATGGACCCTTTTTCAGGCTGGATGGTAACCTGCCAACCTACAAATATGTAAGAAGCGTGAATGGATCGTGTCCATTGCTAACAAATTCAACTACATTTCTTCATAACAAATTCAAAGACACTCATAGTATGAATAGTAAGAAATAAAACTTAGACAATCATATTACTTTCAATTTTATTTGTGGAAAACACTGAGACTACATATAGAAAATCTCAATTGATGAGAATGTTTGAAATTACCTGATTGACTATTTTTTATAAAATAATCCTGCAAAAAAGAATTCAAAATAATAAAAACATAAAATCATTACAATACGACATATAGAAACATCTCAGTTGATGAGAATGTTTGAAATTACCTGACTGACTATTTTTTATAAAATAATTCTGCAAAAAAGAATTCAAAACAATATTAGTCCTTCAAAAGAAATTAAATGACAATAGATGTGTACAATTCATTTCTAATAGCCAATATCTAATTAATAATAAATGAAAACAAAGTATACGTTTCAACTAAAGGAAACCACCTTAAAAATGTTTAGTAGTGGTTTTAATAACCAACAAACTAAGAATATGTGCGAAAATCTCATTCCATAACCCTCAAAAATCTCAAAAGATACCAAAAACTAATCAAATAGAAACAAACATGTAAAACTCAAAAATAATGTCAAGAAACCTCGATTGAGTTTGATTACAACTCATACCTTTGGTTGTGTGCGTGTGTATGGCGGTGGAAGCGGCGAAATTAGAGAGACGGGGGTAGGGTTTGGGATTTGGTTTGAAAGGGGGGAGGAGAAATGAGAGGAAGAAGAGAATGAGGGGACGACGGGTTTGTATTTGGGTTCAACCGTGTTTTGCCTTACATTGTGACGTCACAATTGTTAAATTGTGACGTGGCACAATGTAAGGCCCTTAGATCGCCCCAAAAAATTCGATCCCAACCGTCAATTTGTTGGCACTATTCAAACACCCCTCTTTCTTATTATATAGATGTATCATTGTCAACAACTCATGGTGTATTGTGCAGAATGCAAGCAGGGTGTGGTCCGTGTGGATATATATTGCTCAAGGTATCTTAATCATGCTAAAATATCTTAAGAGATCGTAAGTGATTAATTTAGATGTAACTCGATTGATCTGGGGTATATTACATACAAATAATTCCGTGTTGATGTCTCCATGCTTACTCTAACGCAGTTTGAGAGCTCCCAAGTGCAGACGCTCTCGGCAGTCCATGTTGCACAGTCCATTGTTGGTTCAAGTGGTTTGAGGTAAAAATGTGGCAGTGTCACCTCATGTGCAAGTGGCTGATTAACTTTGGGACCAATATGGGTCGTCCAGGGGGAATGACTGGTAGAAGAATAAGATAATGCAAAATATATATCCATTTGCTAATGTCTCACTTTGTGTGGGAAGTGGGTTAGTTGTTTTAGGATAGATAACCCCCTGCGTCAAAATTCAGCCTCTCCTCCTTGGATTTTCTCCCTCTCCTTAATATTAAAGCCATTTTGAGAATCCCTATATTTTGGAATAAGTAAGTTTGACTTATGCTACATGGAGTAACTTCACTGTGAGGATAGTGTTCAGGCGGTCGTTGTGATTTCAGAGGTTGTTTGGCGCTTGAAATACGTCGGTGGTTAAAGTCCCTGACCCGGATTTAATTTGAGCATACGAGGTAAATCGGAATCCCTTTAAGTTTCCACTGGTGATATAATGTTTAAGATACAAACATATTGAATGCCACTTTTGTGTGGAAACTACCAAATGATGGGTTAGGAGAATGAAGGACCATCTTGCTATTATTAAACAAAATGTGACGAATTGTGAGAGAATACCCGATGATGTTAGCAAGAGATGAAAGATTATTTGAAGATGAGCTGAAGACAAGGCTCATAGCCAAATAGAAAATAGAAAAGGGTAAATATTGGTTCTTATTATAATAAATAATTATTTTTATCAGTCATTTGGAGGCTCAAGTACAGAGTGTGGTTTAGCAATGCAACTTAAGTTAATTTTCAGTTCAACTGATGACAGAATTTTTCCGAATCGTGTTTAACGAATATGTTTATAATTTCCATGGCTTCCAAAACATCTCTTTGGTGCACTAAGATAGATTATAAGGCAAGGGTAAATTAGGAAAGTTGAAATTTTGGTGTGAGAACCGCTCCCTAAAAGTGGGGGTGGGTTTGTAGATTAAATCATATGTTTATTACGTATTTAGGTGGCTTCTAAAACATCTTCTTTGGTGTACTAAGATAGACTATAAAGGCAGGTGTATATTAGGAAAATTAATAATTGGGTGTGAGAGCTGCTCCCTTAAAGTACAAGGGCGGGTTTGCAGTTTAACTGATATGTATTAAGTATTTAGGTTGCTTCCAACACATCTTTGGTGCCCTAAGACTAGGAGGTTGGGTTTGTTATTCTTATATTAAAGATTTAGCATAATATATTGTAATAAATTACGTTAAATAATTGTAGGTAATCAACTTTATTTGTAATCAAGGATGGGTGTTGGCACTAACGAGGAGAAACATTAACAAAGAGCATATTTGACATTGCAAAGTAGGTGTAATGTGAGGCAGTCTTTGGAGGCTATATACACATTCCAAAAATGGTGGAAAAAGTAGTCAGACAAACCAAAAAGATCGTTTGACAGGGTCGTTTGACATTGCAAAGTAGGTGTAATGTGAGGCAAAAAAAATTGTTTCACAAGGTCGGACTTTTTGGGATAGCGTGGCTTTTATGCACCTGCTAAACTTCTTGTTAGTGTATTGAAGATGAACGAAAACTGGAATTTATGTATGGTGCTATGGATAAAGCTAAGGAAGAGATACCAAAATTTAGATAATGAACGCTCACAAGGAGATATGGAGTGTCATTGGTCAACTGTGTGTCATTGATAATTTCTCAAACTATTCAGAAATTAAGTTTGGGGCTGTATTTTTGCATTGACAAACTCATTAGTGACCCAATAGAGAGGGAGAAAGCTGAGTTGCAATTAGATGATTTTCGAAGGAGGGAGTGATCATTTGGATTCGCACAGGTGGAAGACACGTTTAAGAAATGTAGTCCTGGTACATAAAAAATGTACTTAAGTAGAATGGTAGATTGCATTTGGAGACAGAACCCTCGAATTAACAAGTTTTGCGGTGAGATTCTTGCTCAGCGTCAACTTATTAGGGTAACTGAAGTAGTGATTGTTTAGTCAGGCGCTCATTAGTTCATTAGTTATATATTAACTCGTATTCTCAAATTATTTTTTGTTACATGAAGACGAATTTGTTATTACTTGATGTTATATATATATAAGAAAAGAAGTTGCTTGGCAACATCAAAGGTAAACTCATTGGTCTATATCATGAGCAATAAAAATTTAAAGACAGGCACTTTGGTTTTAGGAAGATAATCCATTAATTATTAACCATTTGCCATGTGACAATGAGTGGGTCGACGATCAAGATGATTAAAATATAAGCAATGCATTTGGAGTGAGTTTTGAAGGAGATGCAAGGACACGAGTCAAGGAAGTAATCCAAAGAGACCAAGAAAAAAGAGTGAAAAAGATCATGATTACAGGAAAATGCCAATATCATTTTTTTAGTTTGGGTTTATTATCTTCTTTTACTTAGATTATGTATTTTACCTATTTCAAACAAACAAACAAAAAACTCATTTATATACTTCATCTTAGTATTTGTTAGATACAGGAAAGAGATTGTAGTTAGTCGACGAAGAAGCAGAATAAGAGGATCTCGGTACCGAGGAAATGAACAATAGAGCGATTAGATATGCCGATGATTCATTGAAGGATCCTTTTAGTTGTGGTTGTCATGGTGTGGGATATTATCCATGTTTCAAGCCACTAAATATTGATGATTCATCACTAGGTACAGTTCTTGTAATGATTAGATGATGATGACAACTATTTTGAATTTGTGGTTTGAATTGTGGATTTATTTTTGGGAAGATGCTGCAATATATATGATGTTGGTGACAGAGTAACTTTTTTCTAGTAATGAGGTGATGATGCTATTTATAGTGTTGGACGTTTGGTTTTAATGATAGATTTGATAAATTATTTTGTGATTTTGTTACCATTTTCTATATAATTTTGTAGTGTTTTTTTTAAAAAGAAAATTGAGGCTTATGCACCAATCAGCCTCAAGGTTTGATCCTACCTCACGCCTTATAAACTATAGACTCTGCCTTTTCTCTCTCTCTCACACACACACACACACTGTGACACACACACACACACACACACACACACACACACACACACACACACTTAGGTCGATAACTTTTTCATCCTCCTAGCTAACATTCAAAAGTTGCTCCTCTCGACTTGTACTTGACACAACACGCTTGCAAACATATGCCTGGTGTATGCTGGGGACCAATGGTTATATGGCATGTATTATGGGAAAGCGTGGATTGAAGACTAGTTGTAATATGTCCCAAGTGAAGACTATTGGTTATATGGCATGCATTTTGATGTTTGTTTTCTGTCCTCCCTCACTCCCAGGGATGAGCAAATTTAAATAAATAAAAATCCTGCATATTTGAATTCTTTTTATGTTTCTATGTTGATGTGATATCCACCTCAAATCTGGAGTGCTAAAAAGATGATAGTGTGTGGATTTGGTTCCATTATATATCTAGCCGCTCTTTTTGGCAAGTCATGGTATGTCATCACTGTACAAGCACGTTTACTTCATTTATTTTATTGATTGTGAAGTCAAGGTATTACATCTTGTCATTTTTTCTTTTTCTCTTTCTAACCTTTGAATCCTGGATTATGAATATAATTTCTGAAAGTTTTGTCGCTTTTTGTCTGGATAAGCTTGAATGGGATGTTCTATATAATTCTAAATCTAAATATATGTTATTTGGAATATTTTATCATTATTCCCTGGGTTTCAAACTATTTTACAAATTACATTGGTGTTATTTAATAAAAACAAGGCAAAATCAAAGAATGGTTTTTAAGTATTCAACATTCAGTAGGGGCTTGTCTCTTAATGTTGAATACTGAATTTTACTCTCATTCCAAGTTAAGAGGTAAAAAACACTGTCATGTTACCTCTTAATGTTGAATGAACATTCCATTGAGTATTAAGAGATTAAACAGCCACACCTTAGGTGCCATTTGTTATTTTAGTATTTTAATGTTGAATGTTGTATTCTGAAACCCAAAAAGAAATTGTATTTGATTGAGCAAATGTTTTTGTTTAAGTTTAGTTTATTATTATAGTTGCTAAATTCATGTCATCTGAACTATTTTACCATCATTATTTGTTTTACGTTACAGTCATTTACAAAACCATCAGGTAACAAGAAGAAAAAAATCATATTAGTCAGCATTTAGTAAGGGTTGCCTTTTAATTAAATGTTGATGTAACTGCTATTTAGCAAACACCCCCTTATTAGCAAATAATTTCTCCTCCCTTATAAATTGGATTGAACACTTGCTCAATATTGCACTTCATTTACATGCAGGTTGAGATCAATACTCGCAAATTTTTCGAAGGTTATATTGAAGGGAGACGATATGATAATTTCTGGCCTGAGATGCTCAAGCTAAAGGACTGGCCACCATATGATAAGTTTGAGGATCTCCTGCCACGCCATTGCGATGAGTTTATCAGTGCTTTGCCATTTCGAGATTACACAGATCCCAGGACTGGTTTCCTCAATCTTGCTGTTAAATTGCCTCCAGATGTCTTGAAGCCTGATTTGGGCCCCAAGACTTACATTGCATATGGGATTGCACAAGAACTTGGACGCGGAGATTCTGTAACGAAGCTTCATTGTGATATGTCAGATGCGGTATGATTTCAACGTCGTTCCTATGAAAAGATATAACATTATTTGGAATTATTACACTAAATTTTGAACTGATATTGATTCAGTTAGCCTCTCAGTTGTTTTCCCATGTACTCTCTTCATTTTTATCATTTATCATGTTTGTTCTTCTATTTGCCAATTGAATCATGGATTTTGTCAAGATTCATGTCTCCACCGATATAGAAAGTTCCCTAAGGATGCATGTAGTGGATAATCTCGATATTCTATAATATATTAATAAGATATATAATGAATTATGTATATATATTTGGTTGAATTTTTTTTTTCTTCCCATTTATTACATTATTAAAGTCAAAAGTTGCCTTGTAACTAATAAGAATTAAAGCAGTTAAATTTGGGAATGCCATTTTTGGAGATTCGGTTCGAGAACCCATCCCGGATCGCGGTAAGCAGGAGATGTAGTGATCCCAGTTACTATGTTTTATGAAGTTATTTTTATTCAAATTGCACCCCAGGTTCTTTTCATTAAAGATTTTCACATAATTATGCAGTGAGCTTAACGCTGGAAGATGTGCTTTCCTTTGCAAAGATGGTTGTTTGTTGATGTAAATTGAATGCCTGATTTCCCTATCACTAGAATCCTCATTTTTATATTCTATATTAACAAGTACATTCTCCCAAAATTTCACCCGCGCAGGTGAATATTCTTACGCACACTGCAGAAACTGTTTTAAGTGACCAGCAACATTCCGCAATTGAAAGCTTGAAAAAGAAACACAGAGCTCAAGATGAAAGAGAACGCGGTGAAGGGAAAATGGACAGTGCTAGTGTTCTATATGTCCAGAATCTCGAGAATGAGATTGATATCAAGCCAAATGAAAGTACTGAAGTTTCAGTCGATGAAGATGAGCCAGGGCTTACATTTCCTGGTTTTCCCTTGGAAGGAAATATGGAGGAAACAGGCAGTGCTCTTTGGGACATTTTTAGAAGGGAAGATGTGCCCAAATTAAAAGACTATCTTGTGAAGCACTCCAAAGAATTCAGACACACTTACTGTTGTCCTGTTAATCAGGTAATTTATAATGAGGCTTCAGATTTGCCATGAATATTATTCAAATAATAGGAGCATAAGCATTTGGATACTGTAGATAATTTTGATGATGACCCATTAATTTGGGCTAATTTCTTCTTATTCTTATTCTTTAGTTTAAAAAAAATATATATAGTCAAGTTTAAATACTATAACATTTTGCCCTTTAATGTTTGGAAACAATATTTATATTAATCGTTCCACATCAAGGCCTAATTTTCTTATTCTTGTTTTTAGATTTAGATAAGAAAATGGTTTTAACTTTAAACAATTAACACCCCCCCCCAAAAAAAAAAAAATTTATACTAATCTTCCAATTCATGGACTGTTTTTTTTCTTCTTATTTTTTGTTTTCTAAGAGAAACTAGCGTCATAATAGAACATTTTGCTTCCTTAATGTTTGGGAAAAAGCAAGGGTCAATTACCAAATATTCCCCAACATAAATACATATTTTATAACACTTATTTTTAGTTTAACTCATTTAATCCCTCAAACACCCATTTATTTATTAATCTCTTATTTTTAAAAGTCCGCGCTACCTGCACTTCCTAAGCTCTGGCAACCCTCACCGGATCTCCGGTTGGGGTTGCCAGAGTTCCTGCGAGTAACAGTGGGGTGGGGGCGGGGGCGGGGGCGGGGGTGGAGGAAAGTGAGTAAATAAATTTGCGTGTCCTTGTTTTGGGGGTACAAAATAAATTTGTGAGGGACTTTCTGGAACAAAATAAAAAGACTTGAACTAAATATATATTAAAAACTGCTGGAAGAACTATTCGATATATGCCCCAAAAAACAATTTTATATTACTCGTTCATTTAATGACCTAATTTCTGTTCTTATCTTAAGGTGGATCATCCAATTCATGACCAGACCTTTTACCTGACTAAAGAGCATAAAAGGAAGCTGAAGGAGGATTATGGTTTGTGCTTTGTACTGAAAATTACGGCATTGTTTTATCATCAATCATATTCATCTCATTGAATTGATAAATCATTTCTTAAATTGGCAGGAATAGAACCTTGGACATTTGAGCAAAGGCTTGGAGAGGCAGTTTTTATTCCTGCTGGATGCCCTCATCAAGTGAGAAATCTCAAGGTAGAAAATCCTTTTTAAACACCGCTATGTATTCAGTTCTTGGACTCTGACCTCTAATAGGCTCATAAATATACTTCTTCTACGCTTCGTGAATGCATAAATGTTTATGACGCTTTTTTCAAGTCAAGAAATGAAAATAATAGGAGTCAAATTCTAAATAGCAAAACAAACAGTACAAAGTTACATAACTCTTTTTTCCATAGAACATAATAATTTTGTGCGAACAGTCATGTACAAAGGTAGCTGTGGACTTCGTATCACCAGAAAATGTGCATGAGTGCATTCGGCTAACTGAGGAATTTCGGCAACTTCCAAAGGACCACAAAGTCAGGGAAGACAAACTAGAGGTACGACGTAATATTTATGCTTACATATTTCCCTTTGTTTTTTCCCCTCTAATTTCGTAAATATCATTATATTCTTGATGTTCTGTGAAACAGATAAAGAAAATGATCCTTCATGCCATCAAGCAAGCTGTTGAAGATTTGGAAGAGCTGGAATTTCATTCTCATCAACCATATTTTAGTTAACTCCATGTCTTTAATATCGCTCTGCTTTGATCCTTGGAGTATTGCAAATACTTAATTTAGCCTGGGGATAAATTTTGTAAATCTGATAGCAGCCTCTTATCAAGAGGTTCGGGCCTTCCAAATATAAATACCCCTCTTCATACATTTGTGTTCTAAGCTCAACTCCACGACTTCCATGCAAAAATAGGTTTAGCTATTTTGCAAGCCAAAAACCAAAATTAGACGTACTTTTAAAATGGCACCAACATTTGCACCAAAAACCCTTTTGCACGTTAACAAATGAGAAGTCTTACAAAATTAATAGGTTCCGAATTCACTCTCAACGTAAAATCTGGAAGTGATGTCACAACAATAAGTATCCACAATGTGAAAGACCACCTAAATATAGATGGTTCATTTTACAATGTAAATCAACTTTTAGGCCATGCGATTGTTTAATTACATATCCATATAAGCAAAAAAAATATGCAATAATCTCAAAAAATACACCTTGTCTAATACTCTAGTGCAATAATCTCAAAATTACTACCAATACTAACATGGTTGATGTCAAGTGAATCTATGAGATCAAGTATGAAATTATGTTTACTCACTTTAAATTGAGTATTCATTTCCCTTATTTTACATATCCATTCGATTGAGTGTTTGGCTTTCCGAAATAGTGTAAAAAGAGTGCTTCGAACATTGCTATTGAGTGAGAGAGAGAGCCTACCACCCCGACCACAAAAGTTGGAATTAGTTTTCATCGTTTGCTTAATTTCAATTTTAAGCCATAAAATAAAAGTTAAAAAATCCTCTAATACATCACAAAGAGAACACTAAAATTAAACAATTGGGGCCCATAATCCCGCAAGATACAAAACAAATATATATGTATAAGGAGCCTTGCTGAAGTTTATTAGTCCATTCTAGGCACGGATTATAAGAATATATATAAAGTTTTATTTTGGTGCGTATCAGCGTACCATGGTGCTAACCGTCATCTGTGATAAATGTCTGTCACGAGAGAAATATCATTGTTCAAATTCTAACGATCCCAATTTGCCTTCCGTTCGTGTATATGCGTGCTTTTGAAATAAAACATAAATTTATATAAACAATAATAATTTACAAAAAACTTCGTTAAGAGTCCGTCCTAGGTTTACTTTCAAAAATAAAACTTGCAATAATTTTTTTTTAAACTTTTCTATAAATGTAAAAAATGTATCGAGTCACGTATAAATTTTCTAAAAGTACGATGACAAATATGAATATAACGGCTTTTAAAAATAATCACCATTGGGGTTGGCCTAATAACCACGACACAATTTCACATGCTCATTTTATTTACAAGAAAAAAAAAGTCTTCAAATTTGTAAATAAATGGTTGTTGTATACAAAAAGTAAACCCAACGTGCGTGTGCGTGTGTAAAAAAAGATTCTACTAAGCGGGGTCAAAAAAAGAATTCGCACCATGTGGACCCTTTTTCCAAAAAAAAAATAAAAATTGTGAGCTTTAAACATTTTAAGATATCCCTAAAAAGCAAGGTTCTAAAAAACGTGAACGTGATCGATGCGTGGAAGCCAAGCCTTAAGCCTTAGAAGCTTAGGCGTAAAAAGGCGTTTAGGGCTTTTTAATATATTTTAACCATAACAAGGTTAATAAAATACTAAAATTGTACATATCATAAAAATATTTCTGAATATTTGCAAATAAAAATACTATTTGACTATTTTGGATGAGATAATGGTCCGATTTGTAAAAAAATCTTTAAAAGGCGATATCGTTTCACTAAAGCATTGTTGTTTTTAGAAAAAAAGGTGCGCCTTAAGGGTTTTATCGAGCATAAGGCGCAAAAACTTAAGGTGGGGCGTTTCTTCCAAGCTTCAAGCCTAGGTGAGTTTTTAGAACAGTGCTAAAAAGTCATCTCAAAATAGAAAAAAAATCATTTTTTGTTGATTTTTTTAATGGTACACTGAAATACTTAAAACACAACAAAAGTCAAACCAAATTTTTTTGTATTTAAAAAGAGAAGATGTTTCTTTTTTTCTATGTGAGAGAGAGGATGGAGGGATAGGAGATTTGAGCTCTTCAATAAACTCATTTAACATACAAAACATGTTCAAAAAAAATTCACGATAACTGATCACCTTTTAATTAAATTTGATCGTGATGATCATCATCTTTTCAGCACGAAGGTCATCCCTACTAAATTTCATCACAAAATTCACTCATTTGGCGAGCAATATTCATATTATGTATATATGTATTTTTTATTGTTTGAAACTTTTGTGATCATCTCAACCACCAAATAGTTAAATTTTAATTTAAAATTAGTGGAGATCATCTCCATAGCGAGGGGATCATCTCCATCAAATTTTATTAAAAATGTCGTTTATTTTTGGCATAAAAAGAGGTTAATATACATCATGACTTCGTGAAAGAAAGTCACCAATAAGAGCTTGAGCTTATGATTAAATCCTAGTTTGATTGTAAAAATGGAAACTGGGTAGGTTTGAAGCACATTCGCTAGGAAACTAGTAGGAGCCCATAACTTTCTTTAAACGTTGCACTGAGCAATAATAAAATATGTTAAAACGAAGCTTTTTTTCAAAAAAGAGAAAAAAAAGAATAACAAAACTGGACAAAAACGTATCTTCACACAACTCCAAAGTCGAAGGATAGCTCGTCACACTTGATATCGATGACATAGCAGAATGCCTCACAAAAATAATAATGGCAAAATAATCAAAATGATTTGAAAGAGTACAAAATGGATACAAAAATTAGACCACCACACACACACGCACACACACACACACACACACACACACACACACACACACACACACATATATATATATATATATATATATATATATATATATATATATATATATATATAGAGAGAGAGAGAGAGAGAGAGAGAGAGAGAGAGAGAGAGAAGCATGCTCATGTCTACATTAAGTTTGCACATCAATTTTTTTAAATAGCAAAAAAAATATTATTGACCTGATTTTTTATCTGATATTTAAACATTTCAAGGAACACATATAAAAAAAATCAACTAAAAAAAACTTTTTTCCTATTTAAAAAAAAATCGGTCAAACTTTCGCAGATTTTTAAAGGCTTAAAAGCTGCGAAAGTTTTTACCGATTTTTTTTAAAATAGCAAAAAAAGTTTTTTTAGTTGATTTTTTTTGTGTCATATTTAAAAGTTTCAAGGAACTCATATAAAAAAAATCAAGTCAAAAATATTTTTTTGCTATTTTAAAAAAATGATGTGCAAACTTTAGTGTGCACAGGTGCCTGCCTCTCTCTCTCTCTCTCTCTATATATATATATATATATATATATATATATATATATATATATACGAACCGAACCGATCCGATCCCCTTAAAGTCATTGCATAAGTTTTGTTTAGCGGACCGATCTTGGTTCTATAAAAAACGAACTGGTCCGGACTCTTAATCTCACTGTATCCCCTGCGTGAAGCGGACCGATCCGAATTAAATAGAAAATGAATTGATCCGGCCATTAGTCACTATCCAGAACCGTTACAAAATTAGTCACACTTTCTAAGTGTGACAAAATTACCAGACATGATTTTTATTTTGTCCTTATCTTTTAGCCAAAAGAGTTTTATGTTTGGGGAACTCTTCTAAACGACCTTTATCCTATATACTTAGTCATTAGGGTCCTTTTTATTCAGATTTCATTCATGTAAAAGCTCCTAATAAA
Organism: Sambucus nigra; assembly: GCA_949130495.1. Taxonomy (NCBI): domain Eukaryota; kingdom Viridiplantae; phylum Streptophyta; class Magnoliopsida; order Dipsacales; family Adoxaceae; genus Sambucus; species Sambucus nigra. The sequence continues at coordinate 27,275,493 of OX422224.1, read as the reverse complement.
GGAGGAATATCTAGGAGAAGGGTTTACATATTTTGCACCTTTAATTCAAGAGATTTTTCGATTTTTCTTCGATCTTCGATTTCTTCTTGTATGGTTGTGTTCTTCAATCTTAGTAACCTTTAATTCCAGAACTTTTATCATTCTTTCTTTATTTTCACATGCTTGTTAATGGATTCTTGTATAGTTAATCATAGTTACACCATGCTACGCTAGATTTTTAGGGATTGGGGTGCATAAACCCAACCCGATGCGGTTTGCATGGGTGTAAAATTAGATCCATGAATTAAATAAATGATTGAATCGTGTTGTGTGGTGATCACAAGTGTCATAGGATTTTTGATCTCGTTTTCCCTATGTAACCGGGATGTTTAAGAGTGCGACGCGAGGGTAGCTATAATGACACCGCTTTGTTCTTACTTTTGATTACTTATAGTGCGGGCAAGTACCCTCATATATGTAATGCTTGAGATTAATAAAAATTGGATTTAATCAATTATCTAATTCATAAATAGTTTTATCTCTGATAAATGTGCTAAGGTTCGGGGGATTGTATTCCAACCTTATCTCTCATTCAGAATAATTAATTTGTATTTTATTAGGTTAATTAGGTTTTGTTAACTCCTTTAGTTTTCCCCTTTTTTCCTTTCTCACCCCATCATTATCTTTTACACTTTATGTATGAAGTAATAAATCAATTAAAATCTATCAAACATTCCCTGTGGATTTGATACCCAGACTAGCTGCTATACTCCTTAAGAGTGTAGTTAAAATGTAGTTTTTTTGTATTATGGTCGTAAGCCGATAACAACGATTAGCATATTACACGGACGCTCGATTTTCCACTCGATCAGTTAGGGTCTTCCCTGGTGCCACAAAGGTCTTCTTTACCACCTATTGGGTTAGTCCGAACTAAAAACGAGTCTCTGAAGAGAGATGTTATTGAGCTTAAGGGGGATGTGCAACGAGCATATATGATAGCTGTCGGACTCCAGAAAGATGTCATAAGGGTGAGGCATCTATTCTGAATGAGTGCTCGAGAAGCCTGGGAGGACGGCTATAATCAAGGCTGAACTGATGCCCTGGTAAAGTTAAAGGAAACAAAAGATCTTACCTTTGCTCGGGATGGCTCAGTGCCCTTAGAGAGGTCAAAATTCCCAAAGAGTCTAGCCTTTGGTATGAATGCCAAGTTGAGTGCCCATCTTATCGTCACAACCCTTCTCAAATAATGACAAGTGGATCCCTATTGATGCCATCCCTGCCCACACCCAGACGATGGTCGAAGGGCACGCGTTACAGACTATCTTGTTCGCCATCCTGGTCCATCTTAGGTTTTAGTGTATTGAGTCTTTGATGTAATTGTAACTTTACACTTTTGTTAAAACACCACTAATATTCAAACACATTTCCATGTTGAGAGAGTAGGAGTCGAAGAAAAAAGGATCTGTGAAAGTGGGGGTGTGGACAGATGTGAAGGTTATAAAGAGAGAAGGGAAAAATTGATGTGGCTATGTGTATCATTTGTTAAATGACCATGTTAAATGAATTAATACTGAAAATATATAATGAAAGGGCGTAATGATCACAATAACTATGACTACCTCAATATGAGATGACTAGCACGCGTTATAGACTATCTTGTTCGCCATCTTGGTCCATCTTAGGTTTTAGTGCATTGAGTCTTTGATGTAATTGTAACTTTACACTTTTGTTAAAACACCACTAATATTCAAACACATTTCCATGTTGAGAGAGTAGGATTCGAAGAAAAAAGGATCTGTGAAAGTGGGGGTGTGGACAGATGTGAAGGTTATAGAGAGAGAAGGGAAAAATTGATGTGGCTATGTGTATCATTTGTTAAATGACCATGTTAAATGAATTAATACTGAAAATATATAATGAAATGGCGTAATGATCTCAATAACTATGACTACCTCAATATGATATGACTAGCACGCGTTACAGACTATCTTGTTCGCCATCTTGGTCCATCTTAGGTTTTAGTGTATTGAGTCTTTGATGTAATTGTAACTTTACACTTTTGTTAAAACATCACTAATATTCAAACACATTTCCATGTTGAGAGAGTAGGATTCGAAGAAGAAAGGATCTGTGAAAGTGGGGGTGTGGACAAATGTGAAGGTTATAGAGAGAGAAGGGGAAAATTGATGTGGCTATGTGTATCATTTGTTAAATGACCATGTTATAATGGTTCATATATTTTAGTAATTTAAATATAGAGAATATACACAACATAGATTTTTAGTGAACTCTTGTTGATGCTCTTTTAGTACAATGGTTATGTATACTAAACCGTATAAGCCTACTTCTACAGTATTCGGCTAAAGCAACGAACCATACATTTGTATTGCATACAAGAGAGACCCACGTCCCTCGTAACATTGAAATTCACCTCTCATGCCTATTTTTTACGCCTGTCAATTGGATCAGGCAAGCCTGAAGCCCGCCCGTTTGACCAATTAATACAACCCTATCTTTAAGTAAGTGTGAACCGAACTGAGCTTGAGCCAAAATTTCAAGCCCGAATTGTAATTCGGGTTAAGCTTAGTACGGGTATTGAGAATAATAAAAAATAATCATTTTGTGTTCAAATTGTAGAAAGATTTTCTGAATAAATATATATATTTTTTACTTTAGGTGTTGTTTATAAGATGTATGTTGTAAATCTTTCATGGGGAAACAAAATACAAAAAGAAAAAAAAAACTTTTCTTTTATTCGAGCATGCCCGAATAATATCCCAAAGCCCGCAATCAAGTGTGAGCCGACTTTGGCTTAGGTCCACCAAATTCGAATACAAATAACCCGAAGCCCGAATGTAACAAATCAAAACAATACAAATATAATCTAAGTGTCCAAATAAAATAGATACAAATAATCAATGCATAGAGTCTGGGGTAGGTTGGAGGAGGAAGGAAAGTCACACGATATACGCATTGATACTCCCCTCAATATGTGTCAGGTCGCCTTATTTGCGCAACCACAACGTGGAGTTCTCCTTTTTGGGTATCACATGCGTGACGAGCAACTTAGCCTCGATGCCTTGAAGGAGACATCCATGAACCGGCATACCCGAGAGGGTTCTCGGGTCCCTCAACCCCCTCACTATCTGCTAGCCATCATATATATCAAGTAAAAACACGCTCGGCCAATCGATTGTTGATATAGGTAGCTCGACGGGGACCAAAATGGAAACTGGATCATCAAGCGGCGAGTCCGCACGTATCGACGATCAAGTAATGACGTCCACATCCTCGTCCTCGTCCTCCTCCACCGCCTTCTCCTTCCCCTTGCCCTTGCCCTTGACCTTGCCCAACTCACGCTTCATGAAGGTGTACATATCTAGGAATGTCACCTCCAACCTTGATAGCTTCCCGTCATGCGTTTCCACCTGACGAGTCAACCCGGTGTTGCTCGTCTCCATTCCGATGATCCTAGACTTGCCCACTCGCGAGCTCACCCCTTAGTCCTCCCCTTATGATCAACGCCGAGCACTTGGCTGAGTGCGTCCGTAGCCAAATATGCCTTGTCGGCATCAGACTACGACTCATGCACTTCCTTAATTTTTGCTTGAAACGAAAAAAGCACTGGATTAGTTAATTAAGTAAATAAAAAAATTATAACGTAATTAACAAAAATTAAACAGTTTTGACTTACAATTGTGGTCGCGATGCTCGGGGACACATCCTTGTCATTTCCCTTCCTGGTCCGAATTACCACATAGGCATCGAGCCTATGTGACCTACCCCCAGGGCCACTCCCCGTCCCTTGAAATAACATAATGCAAAATTAGTACGTAAAGCAAAATAAAATAATGCAGAATAACATAAAACTATAATTATAGAAAAATAAAAACTTACCATCATGTGCTCCACCTGACGTCCGCCCGGAGTAGTGCACATCCGTCTTTTTCGCCCGATTTTCCCTCCCCGATTGACAAGATGCCAATTGTCGATGAACTTTTACCACTGTGCCAATGCGATCGGCTCCTTCGACGGGACGGTCTCACTTGCAAAATTAACCAACCCAACAAATTAAGACAATATAATTATTTAAGGATTTATTGGTGTGAATTAAATTAAGGATTAAAAAAAAAAATTAAACAACTTTCAAATCCAACCACATTCGTCCAATATAATCCAATAGCAACAACAAACCAACAAATGTGTATCTCGTACTCCTTCTAATTCATCTACTCAATTAATTCAACATTAACAATTTCAAACCTAAATAAGAATATACAAACAATATTTATAATGTCAAATTAATTTTATCCTCTAAACAATAAGACTCAATCAATATTTACAATACATATTAATTTCAATCTCAACTAACATCACCCAATCAACATTAACAATTAATTTTAAGTCCTAAACTAAAACTAAAAATACCCAATCAATATTTATAATTTCTAAAACCAAATTGAAAACCACACACACACACCCCCTACCCCCAGACCCCCTGCCCCACCACCACCCCACTGCTCCCCACCTTTCCCCCCACCACACACACACGCACACACACACTCACCCACCAGCACACACACACACACACCACCCCCCATTGCCCACGCCCCCCTCTCCCCCCCCTCACATACACCAACCTACACACACACACACACACACACATACGAAGGAAAGAGAAAGAGAAAGAGAAAAAAAACTAACCTGAAAACGTAGAGAGAGGGAGCAGTCACTTATAGAGAGAAAAACAGAGGGAAGTGAAAACGGTGGGAAAAAAGGCCTGTTACGATTTTTGACTGTGACAACTTTATAAGGTATTCACGGTCATTGATTGTGACAAGCCTTTGTCGCGAACTTGTCACGGTCAATGACCGTGACAAGGTTGGCCAGCTGAAAGGTGACAATTTGGCCTTTTTGGTGTAGTGTTGATTTTGAGTGTCTCAATATCCAACCTCTTTCTTTTGCTAATATTATTGACTTGAATTTTTGTCATAGATATTTTGTCTATAGGCTTTGTATGCCTAAGTTGACTCTGAGCAAGGTATAAAGCTCAAAGATTAATATAACTTGGTATTAAAATTTTAGTGTATCTTAGTTTGAAGTGCATTTAGTGCAGTTTAATAGGTATGGGTCATTTAAATTGTATTCAAATATACTAACATTAACAATAAGATTATGTGCTACATTATTTAGTTAGTTAATTTTTAGGGCTGAAATAAGCATTTGGTCCATTGCAACAGAGTGATCATTGCTTCCACTTAAGGTAATAACATTATAAAAGGAATAATAAGTCTAGGTTGACGCGTGATTTTCATGTATTCGTCGCGACACGATAATATGGTGTCCGCGCCAGCGGCACTAACCAATCGCGATATGTTGTGTCAGCGTGTCCCGGCCAACACATAAAAATCATGTGTCGGCCTAGAAGGACTATAAAAGGAAATTCTTAAATACATCCTGCACAATAAACATCTCACCTTATTTTGGAGATATTTCAATTATTTGCCATATATTCTAACAAAAGTTTATTGCATCTAAGTTATTATATTTTAAATTAAATACATTTAATGATGTATAATTATACAATATAATTATTTTCATTTCAGTCAAATTATATATATTACGTGTTGTACCATATTATTAAAATTCAGGGCCGGTCCCAAGATTTTAGGGGCACGAGGCAAACTCTTGAATTGGGGGCCCCATATTTAATAGGAAATTTATTTTGTTTATATAGAAACTATATTTTTTTAACCGAAAGGATGCTGCCTTATTATTCGGGAGTTGTGGCAAGTTTAAGTATTTGTCCTTTCAGTTTTCAACAAATTGCTTTTAAGATGATTGGAAAATGACACTATGAATAAATATAGAGACATAAAATTTTGGCCCCCCTACAATGCGTAAAAAATCGGAGCCTAAGGCGGCCGCCACCCTGGCCTTACCTCAAAATCGGGGTTGTTAAACTTTGATCATCCATGCATATAAGTATGAAAATCACATATGTCCAACAATCAAATCGAAAACAACCATATTCAATTAACATAAAAATTATAAAGGTCTAATTTATGATGTAATAGGTAAAGAAACCTTCACAAGTTTCCAAGACGTGGCAACATGACATGGCACGACTAAGACCCAACTAAACCCATTAATACACGAAACAAGAGTGAAAACACGAATACACGACAAAACACGATAACATAATTAATACAAGTAATAATTTTGACACGAACACAACACAACTTCGTGTCGCAACAACCCAAAACGAACAAAATATTTTTATTTCAGGTAAATTTAGTAACATTTCGTATTGTGTTTAAATATAAAGAATATACACAGTGAATCGTATAAGCCTACTCCTACAGTACCGAGCTAAAGCAACGTACCATCTATCTATATCGCATACAAAAACAACCCTCGTAACATTGGTATCATGATGTCTACACTCGAAAGCAAACTATGAAATTCGCATCTCATGTCTATCTTCTATGCGTATCAATTGGATCGGGAAAGTCTGAAACCCGTCCGTTCGACCAAATGAATATGGCCATATCTTTAAGTAAGTTTGAGCCGGGCTGAGGTTGAGCCAAACTTTCAAGCTCGAATTATAATTCGAGTTGAGTTTGAGCCACGTGTGGCTAAGCCCAAATTGGGCCCGATCCCAAACCCTATAAGGACTTCTTATGACATGATTTGATAAATACCATTTTTTTAAATACTAAAAGCTATAAGTCTAGGTTGACACGTGATTTTCACGTGTCTGCCGCGACACGCTGACATGGCTGTCGCGATTGGTTAGTATTTTATGGGTGTGGGTCTGCGCCAGTGACACTAACCAATCGCGACACACCGTGTTAGCGTATCACAATCGACACATAAAAATCATGTGTCGGCATAGGACACTAAAAGGAAATTCTTAAATACACCATGCATAATAAACATCTCACTCTATTTTCGAGAAATTTCACCCCACCCCACCCCACCATTTTGTTTCTTAAATAGCTTTCCAACCTAACTTTGAATCAGAATTCAATTACTTGTCATACATTCCAACAAATTTTTATTGCATCTAAGTTATTATATTTTAAATTAAATACATTTAATGATGTATTGATTTTACAGTATAATAAATTTAATTTCAGTCAAATTATATATATTACGTATTGTATTATATTGTTAAAATTACTTTGAAAACATCTAAAACGTTAAATTATGATCATCCGTGCATATAAGTATGAAAATCACATGCCCAACAATCAAATCATAAACAACCATATTCAATTAACATAAAAATTATCGAGGTCCAATTTATGAAATCATAAGTAAAGAAACCATCACAAGTTCCCAAGACGTGCAACACAACACAACACGACTAAGACCCGACCAAACCCAATAATACACAAAAACAAGAGTAAAAACATGAATGACACAGCAAAACACGATAATACAACTCATACTAGTCAGTATTTTGACATGAACACAACACGACTTCGTGTCGCAACAACCCGATATGAACACAATATTTTTATTCCAGGTAAATTTCGTACCATTTAGTATTGTGTCTAAAATAGTTGCTCCGAAATCCATCCCATGCATGGACTAAAACAAAGGTTTAATGTACTATTCGCCTTCAACTCTACCCTAGTTATATTAATTGGTATTGTTCATCACAATTATATATAAACATAAATTCGAGAATGTAAATAGATTTACTAGGCAATGGTAGAATTAGAAGGAAAAAATCATTTACATCTATTTTTGGGGGTGGGGTAAGATGCAAGATCTTTTAAGCATAATTTTTGGTCTTAAAAGTTATACTATTCATTATGTAAAAGTATTAGGTGGGGTGAGAAGATATAATTTGTGGGGTACTAAAATATAAAGTTCCACATAAAAAAATTAAAGTCTTGCCCTATCTGATCATGGGGGCCCTCCACCCATTACCAATTGACTTTGGATTAGGGGTGGCAATTCGTGTTTTTGGGACGTGTTTCGGGTCACGACACGACAAGAGTTTTTCAGGGTTTTTTTAGTTGACACGAACATGACCCAAATATAACACGACACGACACGAATAACATGATTTATTAAATTTCACACCAAATTAAACACAAATAGCACTACACCAAATATGCCGAATTGTCAAGGTCATTGACCATGACAAATCACCCTTGTCAAGGTCAATGACCGTGACATTTAGAGGCGAGACAACTTTTTTTATCACGGTCGTGTCACGGTCATTGACCTTGACACAAAACTCGCGTTTTGTGTCACGGTTGTGTCGTGGTCAATGACTGTGGCACGTTTGTCACGGTTATAAACCGTGACAAAGCCGTGACCATTCTTAAAAAAATTGTCACGGCCATTGACCGTGATAATTCTGGGCAGAATTTAAAAAAAATCTGCTGGGCAGTATCGCCACTGCCACTGCCCAGCAGTATATTTGTACCTGTTATAGCAACGTTGTACCTGTTCCAAACATCATATATCCAAACAAACTAAAGATAATGCAAATATATATTCATGACGATATAATCCAAATATTCAAAATAGAAATAATATACATGACGATATAATCCAAATATAATTAAAATGGACAAACTTAAAAATAATGTTACTACATGTCTTGGATAAAACTGAGGAGGTGAGTAGGCCACACGACATACGAATTGACGCACCCACTAATATACGTCGTGCCGCATTGTTCGTGCAACCACAATAGGGAGTTCTCCTTCCCGGGTATGACATGCGTGACGAGCACCCTGGACTCCATCTCTTGAAGCACACGTCCATGGACTATTCCACCCTCGACGATATTCGGGTCCCTCAACCCCCGCCCTATCCGCTGGCCATCAAATACGTCCAATATGAACACTCTTGGCCAACTAAGTGTCGACAATGGTCTATTGAAGGGCGCCAAATAGGGAAGTGGATCATCGAAGTACGAACATGTCGGTGATGAAGTAGCGAGGTCCACATCCTCATCATCCTGCGCCTCGTCCTCCCGCATCTCCTCCTCCACCGCCTTCTCCTTCCCTTTCCCTTTCCCTTTACGGTCTCCGCCCAACGTACGCTTCATGAATGCGTACATATCTTGGGCCATCGCCTCCAAATGGGACAGCTTCGCGTCGTGTGAATCCACCGTTCGAGCCAACCAGGTGTCGCTCATCTCCAATCCGATGATCCTAGATTTGGCCACCCACGAGCTCACTACCCTTGTCCTCCCCTTGCGATCAGAGCCAAGCACTTGGCTGAGTGCGTCTGTGGACAAAGATGCCTTGTCGGCATCGGACTGTGACTCAAGCACTTCCTTTAGCTTTGCCTGAAACAATAAAAAGCACATGATTAGTAAAATAAGTAAACTAAAAAATTATAACGTAATTAACAAAAAATAAACTGTCGAATTACTTACAATCGTGGCCGCGACGCTCGGGGACACCTCCTTGTCCTTCCCCTTCTTCGTCCGAAGAGCCACATAAGTATCGAGCCTATGTGGCTAACCCCCTGGCCCACTCCCTACCCCCTGAAATAAAATAAAGTAAAGTAAAATTAGTATTGGCCCCGCAAAGTAAAATAATGAAGAATAATATATTTCTGTAGTTATAGATAAATTAAATCTTACCTGCATCCTATGCTCCACCTCGGCGTAAGAGGGCCGGCCGGAGTAGTGCACGTCCGTCTTTTTTGCTCGATTTTCCCTCCCCAATTGGCGAGATGCCAATTGTCGATCCTCGATCTCATTGTCAATGAACTTTTGCCATTGTGCCAATGAGATCGGCTCCTTGGGCGGGACGGATCCGCGCCATTGTATAATGGACTCTCGTGTTTTCCCAAAGTACCGTGTCCGCATATTTTTCTTCCACGTCTTGTGTTGCTCCCTCAACTGCTCCAAGACGGAATCGCGTAGCTTTAGATCCAAGTTGAATTGTTCCTGTCCAACAAATACAATGTTAGTTGCGAATAAATATAAATATAAATATAAATATAAATATAAATATGAAATTGAAATTGAAATTGAAATATTCATATAAATATAAATATAAATATAAATATAAATATAAATATAAATATAAATATATTACCTGTAGTGCCACCCAAACAGCTAACTTGAGCTCATATGACACCTCCTTCCAACTCATAAACCCCGGGCCGATGACCGTCTTTAGCAGCTCGAGGGATCTCGCTAATAGCTCCGACTTGTTCTCGACGGTAATCCCAAATTTTCCATATTTGGGGAGCCTAGGGGCGGAGGAGCCCTCGTCGCCTCCGCTACCACCGAACCCAGACGACATCATCATAAACAGCATCATCATCTTCGCCTTAATATCTGAAGGAGACATTTTTGCTGTAAAAAAATGTTATTAGTACAGATAAAAAAAAATGTTAATAGTACACATACACACACCCCTACCCCACCCCCACCACACACACGCACACGCCATGCCACTTTTAAAACTAACCAACCCAACATTTCATCAATTAAACTAACAATTAAAGTATACAATTATTAATTTACTAATTTACAATGAGTGACAATCCTACTTTCATATGAAATTGGCACTAATTATTAATTTACTTTCATCTAAAACTATACAATTAAAATTACAATTAAAGCTATACAATTTCTTAATTAAAGATATACAATTGTTAAAATTTCCCCTCCACACCCCACCCCCACCACACCCCTTGCCCCCCTCCCCCCGCCACGCACACACGCACACACCTACGCACACACACACACACCCCACCCCCACCCCCTCCCCCCACCACGACCGTGACAATTGGGGTATTTTAAATATTTATATAATTAAATTTAACATATGAATTCTAGATCGTTTCTAACATTTACACAATTCTAACTATCACTAACCTTGCATTCATACTAAGGTTTACATAGTTTTAACAAATTATAACAAAATATTATCATATTTTTAGTTAGAAAATTCCACCCCCACCCCCATCCCATCCCCTCCCCTCCCCCCACCCCACCCCACCCCCACTACCCCCGTCCCCCACCACACACCACCATACACACACATATACACATACCCCAGCCCCTCCCCCTCCCCCCGCCACGCACACACGCACACACCTACGCACACACACACACACACCCCACCCCCACCACCCCACCCCCACCACGACCGTGAAAACTACATTTATTGTTTATCAATAAAATTATGACATGGGATAATTATAATTGGAGCATAAATTTCATTATCATAAAGGGATAAATCCAACCAAGTACAGAGATTCTACAAATTAAAGTGAGAATTAAATTTAAGACTTTCTAACAACATGCATGTGTATGGATTCTACATAGTTGGGCACGAAAGTAACTAATGATATTGGCAACATTTTGTGAATTTACTAAACTTTATATAATATTATCAAATTTTGTTAAAAAATTATCTAGGATTTTACCTAATTGAATTAATTTCGTGAATAAAATTATTATCAATTTAAATGAAAATATCAATTATTATCCAATATTTTTGAATGAAATATTTATTTTGAATGAAAATATCAATTATTATCCAATTATTATCAATTATTTATTTTGAATGAAAATAAATTGTTATCCAATATTTTTGGATATTATTTACATTTACATTTTTGGATATTATTTTTGGATATTATTTACATTTACATTTTTGGATATTATTTTTGGATATTATTTACATATATATACACACATACACACATATATATACACACAAACATATATATAAATGGAAGAGAGAGAGAGAGAGAGAGAGAGCAGCGTCGAGAGAGAGAGAGGGGGAGGGAACGACGGTAGGGAAAAAAGAAGGGGGAAAGGGTTTTTGCTGCAAACTTTGTCACGGTCGTGTCAAGGTCATTGACCGTGACAAGTATTTAAAGAATTGTCACGGTCATTGATCATGACAAGTCCGTGACAAGTAAATTTGTCACGGCCTTGTCACGGTCAATGACCGTGACAATCCTTTGTCACGGTCGTGTCAAGGTCAATGACCGTGACATAAAATGCGTGTTTTTTGTCACGGTCAATGACCTTGACAAGGGTGACCGACTGAAAGGTGACAATTTGACCATTTTGGTGTAGTGTAGACACGATAACCTGAATAAAAACACGAGTAACACGACAAGACACGATAACACGATTCATAATTTAGACATGAACACGACAGGACACGACTTCGTGTAAAAAAACCCGACACAAACACAACATATCGCTTTAATTTCGAGTCAATCTCGTGTAGTGTTTTCGTGTCGTTTCTAAAATTGTCGCCTCTACTTTGGATAAATATCTAACATTGTATCCAAAATTTAACATGGTATGGCTATTCAAGGCCAACACCTCAATTGTCCCGGTCTCACACATTATAAATGTCCATGTGTTTACTTCTAGATACAAAGTTCCACGTTTAAAAATTAAAGACTTGCACTCGACCCTCCACCCATTATCAATTAGTTTTTGGTTCGATGCTCCAACATTTAATTGTATAAAATAATGCAACAAAATGTGATTTACATATGCACATTGTGTGATATACACCCACTAGATATAATTAATTGGTGACAACCAAGAAGTTATTAATTACCTACAACCAGGAATTTGTCAATATCCAAGGCAAATATGAATGAAGCATCTGTAAACATTCCACTTAAGAAGATTTACTCCCACTATCAGTATCTCCCATCTTATTGTTACCTCCCTGCAGCAGATAAAAAGTGTAAAGAGAACATCAAGGTGATGGAGAAGAAAAAGTTATTAACTATAAGATGTAAAAGTAATTCCTAAAATAAAAGTATTGATCCAAACTTCAGCTTATTCTAGTTCCATTACTAGTCGAATTTTATATATTTCATTGTCTCACAATAATAGATGCGACACAAAATATGGATTAATGTGTTAACAGGTTAATAATTATTGTCGGGTTGGTATATTGGTTGAAGAAATGTTAAGCACGGTGGTCTATTAAAAAAAATAGAGGAAATGCTGGCAGAATTTTACTATAAATGTGTTATTTCTGCTTCCAAAGGAAACTTGTGAAATAATAAAATTTCAAAAATTAAAGACTAGTGACATGGAAACGGAAAGGGATTCCTTTCATGTGCGTTTTTATTATTGTTTGTAACGATTCGGCCACATCTTGGATATTGAGCTGGTACGCTCGAGGAAGAAGAGTTTTTTTTTACTTCCCTAATATAATGTCAAAATTAGTTTTTCAAAAAATTAGACTTAACCTCCTGCATGAGCATCAGCCCACTTTCACCTTATCCATTGACTTTCTTGTACCTTACGCATACGGGGTAAGTCTAATTATTGGACTTCTAAGAGGGTATCTCTAAATACAACATTATATATCAGGGGGAAAAGATTTTTAAAAAAATATTTTGCATCAATGGGGATTGGGGATTTTAGTTAACTATGCTAGTGTGGACTGAATCATGTCAAAACATGATATATTAGAATCATATACCAATAAAGATACAATACTCTCAATCACACAAAGAGGATCATTATCACCAATCATTAGCTTTCCTATTAGGAGACTACTCCCATCTAAGAAGCACGGATATGGACATGGACACAAGTGTCATGTCTAACACGACAAGGACACGGTGGCTCAACAAATCTTAAAAAATTAGGATACGTGACACATCAATAAATAAATCTACTTTTAACAATTTATATAGCGAAAACCAAAAACAAGAAAATAAAAGAAAAAAATAAACATGTTGGAATACATATTAACAAAAATGGATTAATATTTAAAGTTGAACATCGAAATGGAGGTCTTTTAAGATAATAACGTTCAAGGACAACCATTTCTGTATCACTAAAGCGGAGCAGAAATGTTGCCATTATGGGCATACTCTTTTAATAGATGAAACCAAAATGATGCCACCAATCTAACTTACATTTTTATATAGTATAGACAAACGTTGGACAAGCCGACCCCAAATAATTTGGAAAAGACTTTGTTGAGTTGAGTGGATTTGAGACAAGTGTCGGACATATGGAAATAAGTGTTGGACACGTGAAACTAAGTGTTTGACATGTTAATTTTATATTTAAATTATGGACACACGAAAAGAAACATGTGTCGAACACGAACACGATGCCTATGATAAGCCCAACCACCTATCTATAAATTATAAACAATGGGAAACTCTGGCTATGATTTCACATCACTTAAAAAATAAACTAGTTCATAATGGTATTATTAATAGTTGATTCTGTTATGAATTTGAAGATCAATCTTCACCTTGTTGGTTTTTTTGAGCATTTGCAATATCGAGTCATTGTTATGAAAAAATTATAGCAGCCTAATCTATGAATCATAGCTGAAATTAATCTAATCCTAGATGGTATTGTTATTGTTGGACTGAGCATTATAGTCATACCATGGCAATGATGCTTCAGCATTGTAGTGTTAACACCCTCTTCAGGTTGATATTTTCCCATAATCCTTTATGTTACTTAATCTTCTTGAAAATTGATACCTGTTAACAAATAGTTTAAGAAACTCATAGCAGCTGTTTGAGTTCTTAATTTTTTTCTTTCATAAGAGTATATAGGGTTATTAGTAACAACGAAACAAAATCTTTCAACTCCATTAATCTCCTATGATGAACTAGAGATATTTTATTTTTGTAGCTAACTTTATTTTCCGTTTCTCCTAGGAAATGAATGTAGAAATATTATTCATCCATGGTATCAGAATCACAAGCAACAAGTCTTTAAAAATATTCTCCTTACCATATATAAGGGAAAAAGTTCACTTTAACTCTACCATAACTGTGGATTAGTGTATATATACTTCTTGGAGGCACAATTTATATTGAGTTGCTAAGTTGGTATATCAAAGTGTTGTACTGTTTTATTTAAACAAAAGCTATCATCATGTTTGGTGAAGCTTCTCTATTTGATTAATGGACTCTACCATATCTGTGGAAAAATTCCACTAATCCACATATACTTGTAGCTAAATCTGCAAAAAATTTCATTCGATGCTGACCCTATTGAAGCCTTTCTCGTAATAGTTGTATGATAGAATTCCTTTCCTCCATGAATTGTTTAAGTTTTGGGTCTCGTGGGGTAGGGTATTGGGAAATAGAGAGATGTGGAGGTTTGTAACCAAATATCATTTTAAAAGGTGAAGATTGTAAGGTGGAGTGATAAGAAGAATTATACTGCCATTGTGACATTGAAAGACATTTAGACCAGGTTGCAAGGCCTATCATTACAAATACACCTGAAAGAGAGGGTAGATAAATTAAGCTACAATGTACAAGGGAAGAAGCACAACTAAAATCAATAAGTTGTAAGGCCTTTGAGAAGATTTTTAAGGACAACCAGTATGGAATAATGGGCAGCTGTACTCTATTTAAGTCACCACTGAAGAGGTAACCATTCCTTCCTATCTAAAGCTTATAATAATCTCAAGGAGGTAATGGCTACCACACTTGTGCTGGTCCTACCAGACTTCAACTAAGTTTTCATTTTGTAAACAAATGAAAGCAATGACTACATTGGTGCAGTATTGATGCAAAAGGGAAGACCAATTGCATATGTCAGCAAGGTTTTACCTATGAGAAAGAAGGGTCAATCTACATATGAGGAGTTATGGGCCATTGTTTTAGCTGTGGAGAAGTTAGGACCTACTAATATGGTCATCATTTCTTATCAAGATAGACCATCAAAGCCTCAAGTACTTATTGGAACAAAGGCTTTCAAATATGCTACAACAAAAGTGGTTGATCAAATTGATGGGTTTTGACAACACTATACAAGGGGGTGGAAAATAAGGTTGTTGATGATCTTTCTAGAAGAAAGGAGAGTAGCTGCGCAACAATATCAGTTACACAAGACAACTGCTTAGAAGAGATCCATGGAAGTTTAAGTGGGGATAAGCTGGCTCAGGAGCTCTTAATCAAGCTCATGAACAATCCCTCAGCCACTGGGGATTACACACTACATCAAGGGTTTATAAGGCATCAAAGGGAAATTGTATATAGGCTGTAATGGTACCCTAAGGCAACAAGCAATGAAAGCTCTTCATGACTCTCCCACGGGACGTCACTCGGGTTTTAATGCAACACTGAAGAGACTTGATCAGATGTTTTGTTGGCCTAACATGGACAAACACAATAAAGAATATGCTTCAACTTGTGATAATTGCCAAAGACAAAAAAATGAGAACCTACCCTACCTTAGCCTCCTACAACCTCTCCTAATTCCTTCTCTACCATAGCAAGATATATCTATGGACTTCATTGAATGTTTACCCAATTCTGAGGGAAAGAATGCCATTTTTTGTTGTGGTTGATGGAATGACAAAGTTTGGCCATTTCATTCCTGTAACCCACCCCTATACTGCTTCCACTATTGCCCAGCATTTCTTTGATAACAACCACAAAATCCACGATCTGCTCAATACCATAACCTTAGACAGATCCCATTTTTCTCAGTTCTTTTAGGGACAGCCTTTTAAAACTCTTGGGAACTAAACTCAATCATTCTGCTACCTACCGTATCCGAACAAATGGTCAGAAAGAGAGACACTTAATCAGTGTATTGAGAAGTACCTCAAGTGCATGTGTAGTGATAGGCCTAAAACCCGGTCTAAATGGCTTTCTATGTCACAATGGTGGCATAATTATTCTTGTCACTCCACCTTACAATCATCAGCTTTTGAAAGGCTATTTGGTTACAAACCCCCACACCTCTCTATTCCCCAACACCCTACCCCACGAAACCCAAAACTCAAACAATTCATGGAGGAAAGAAGGATATCATACAACTTTTACGAAAAAGGTTTCAACAGGCTCAACATCAAATGCATTTTTTTTACAAATGGACATAGAATTGATAGGGAATTTGAAGTAGGGGATTGGATCTACCTTCGACTCCAACCCTATCGTCAGACTACTATTGCAGCTAGAAGAAATCTTAAACTGTCAGCAAAATATTTTGATATGCAATTATACATTCTAAAATCAAGAATTATAATTCTAGTCAAATGTATCCTAAACAACAACAAAGAAGGGTCAATATAAAGTAAGATAAAATAAGTTCAAATTAAACAAATACCTCTCTATTATAACTGAATAAAATTTAGGCATATTGTCAAAACCCTAAACAACAAACAAATAAAACCCCAAATAACAACCAAATACATTCCTCAATATTTAAGTATGTGCGTGTTCTTCAAATACTAAGCTACAAAATGGCATTTACATGGATTAAACATACACATAGAGATGGAATGTTTTTAGAACAGAGATGTATATTTGAATATACACTTACATATGCAAGTGGAAAAGGATATAGATTATGAATTGTTATGGTTCCATTATTTATCCATTGTTGCTTCATACTTTTAAAAACAATAATGAGAAAATAATGACCGATAGAATTTTGCCATTTTGGATATGTGCAGACAGAAGTTTCAATATTATTTGTTAGGGTAATATGTTCTGGATTAGGAAGTAACAAAAAAGTGGAAATATTTTTTCTACCCTAAAGTTATCCTACAATATATTTTTGCCCCTGTAGCTTCTTTTGAAAACCTGGGTGGGGCACTTGTCCACCCCAGCAGCAACGTGGCTCCGCCACACACCCAATATTTCACGTGTCCTTGTTGAAGAAAAGACTGGGTCAACATGTCCTTCCTTCTACAAAGCTGCCAGTAGTTAACGCCCAAGGACATATCACCATAAACCTATTGTTGTGCTAGATAGATGGGTCATTCGCAAGGGGAACAAACCAGTAGTACGACCTTTAGTCCAGTGGTTCAATACCACTCCAGCTAATACTATGTGGGAATTCTATAAAGAATTGGCCAAAAGATTCCAAGATTTGATCATTGAGGTCAAGTATTAATTTAAGGGAGGGCGAGTGTCAAGAATGCAAAAGAAGAATCAATTAAGGCTTTTTCAAACATTTGGATGTTACCATGAGAAGAGAGTTCAGTTGTTGTCACACTACACCGTTTCAAGAGAAAATAGCTAGAAATAGAATGGTAGCTCATTGGTCAGCAAGAAACCGAATTAGTTAGTTAGTTTAATGGTAGTTATTAGTTATTTAGCAGAGATATCTGTAGATACTTTCCAATTTCCCTTTATGTATAAATACCAACTGATGTAACTGAATGAAGTAATGAAATCTCAATTTCTTTCTCATCTCTTTCTTCTCTCTCTCACCCTCAACTCTATCTCTATTTCTTTATATTCCGGTTCTTAATTATCTTCTCATCCATTTTGTTCAATTTCTAAAAAAATCAAATAAAACCTCAATTGGTAAGTAATCTTGACAATATACAAACTGATGCGTTGGAGAGGAGCTGTAATCAGGGATGAAACAAGCCGAATTTATTGGGGTGTATGCCCCCCCAACTTTTGAAAAGTTTTCAATATTTACCTCTTAAATTTTTTATGATATATGATCTGGTCATTTCCATCACAACATTTACCAAATTGTCCCCATTAGCTTGAATTCCAGACTTCACCACTCGCTGTAATACCCCCAAAATATTTTGAGAAATAAATTGGAGACTATTTATTTATTGGTGTAAATCAATAGGAAAACTAATACTGGCTCTGTGGGATGTGTTAGGATGAGAAATTATATTAATGGACTTTTGGTTCTTATTGAGTATTTGGGCCATCGGCTCAATGTTAGACTAAAGTTGGAATTTCTATTTGGCGTAGGCTCGGACTCAGGATGAGTTTAAAATGCCCAAATGGTGTTGGAAGTACGTAGAACTGCCCCCGAGGGTCAGGTAACCTATGGAGCTAAGTTTGGAGTTTATTGGACTTTGTTTTGGGTCCCTTTAGAAAGTCTAGTATTATAAATTTCAAACCCTGTTTCATTAGTTAACCTAAACCTCATTAGCAAACCCTAACAACATATATGGGAGACCTACCTTTGAGATATTAGAGAAGAATAGAATTGGAGCTTTAAATTGTTGGAGTCGAATTGGGATCAATGTTTAAAAAGGCGAAAGGCGAGGCGAGGCGAGGCGAGGCGTAAGCCTCATCGAAAAGAAAAAAATATTATTAAAAAAATACTAATAAAACCATAAAAATAAAATAAGAAAGAAATATAAAATAAAATTACAAAAAAAAAACATCCTTGAGGACTTTCTCACATAGTTTGACATTTTTTTGGTCCCTCGAGATAACTTTAAAGAAAAAGAAATTTGAGAAAGTCAATTTTAACATATTGGTTATTATACAACATGACAATAAATTAATCAATGCAAAATCATATTGGCAAAATCATTTTTTTAGCTTCATTCACATATTGGTTATTTTATAATATGACAGTAAATTAATCAATGCAACTTAACAAGCAAATTTATTAAAAAACATTGATTTTCAAGCTAAGATTAAAAAAACAGCAATTTTATTAAAAAAATAATAAAACATATCAACCTAAGTTTATTGAAAAAAACAACAACCTTTAAAATATATTAGTTTCTTAATATATATTCAGTTTAGTTAAAGATAACATATTAATCTAAGTTGAAAACCAAAAAATAGAAAACTTTGATTGGGATTAATTGGGTTTGAATTGGGTGAATGGTGGTGAATAGGTTGATGAAATTGGGTTTCTTTCTAGAACCCAATCGATTTGGGTTAAGTGGTTTGGGGCATTTGGTTTTTAGGGGTTTCGATGGGACATTGATTGAGGTTGATGCTATGAGCTTTTAAGAATATTTTAAATAATAGTTTGTACCAGTATGATGCTGAATAATGTTAAGGAGTTCAAAACTAACCTAAATCATTCGGGATAACTTATGGGATTTAAATTATCGATTAAGAATTAAAGCACAATAGTTGGACGTTATATTACCATTTGGGTAGTTTATACCTAATTCTATAATTTTTACATTTGTAAACATACCATGAGTGCATTTGTAGTCCATGGCGAATCTATTAACCAATAATTTGATGGTACACATTCATGAGGCCGCGTACTGCACCACGGGATGATGATGCCAGCTGTGCGCATGTCTATATTAAACCTGATCCTACGTGTGGAGGTCATCGTTCCTTGTGTGTACAATGGGTGTTGGATAATTTCGTGTAAACATTTGAAAGTGATTACATGATTGGTATGATGGCGTAGTGATTTTTCTTTTTTTTGTGTTTTTAGAAATTAGCAGTTGGGACACTCCTTAATCGGGACTAGGAGAAGCATGAGAGAATAGCTACGGTTATGGGCAGGGTAGTAGTTTGTGCGATGTGCTTATATATTGAGTTTGTGGCCCCGCTAACCATTAGATAATAATGACCAATTGGACTAGACATAAGTGCACAAGGGGTTCTTTATTTTGACCTTACGTCCCACGCATGAATTTTGGTTTCGGATGGGAGTTGGGGAATAATAGGGCATTGTGACGGTCAGGTTTAGTGTAGACCTTGATAGCAACTGGATTATTGTAGATATTTAAAGATGAGTAGATGGTTGGTGGTTTAAATGTTGGATAGGAAGTGATAGTCTCAGTGGTTTGGTTAAGAAGTGGGATGTCGCGTTGAGATCCCTTAGTAAACATCCTTAAGGAGTTGTTTCGGGTTCGTGTAGAGATTACAAATATTATCAATACTTAGTGTGCTAGAACTGTGGTTGCATGATAAAATATTATTAGCATGTTATCATTATATTTCCTCTAGAGAATTTTATTACTATGCACATCTTGAGGATAGCATTGTTTTAGTGTAATCTATTCCTGTCTCTGTTTGGGATGTGTAGAAAAATTCTTCTTGTGGGCTTGACCCTCATTTCATTGTTCAGGTTTTGTTTTGGGGACTAAAGGATTGGCATAGCAGTGTTAATTCCTTGACAGGGATTGTCATATAATATTCATGGTGTAGGTATTCAGTTATAGATTTATATATCTCAGAGAACTCTATTTATATTCCACTTGATCAGTTTTGTAGTTGATATCAAAGCATAGTATAAATTCTTTCATGTTTGTGTAAGCCCATTCCGTTTTCACTGAGTTTCTTTTATATGTCTATGTATAAATACTATCATAGGATCTTTTACTCGTGTCACGATGATGCATGGGTGTCTTTGTTCCCATCTTAGGAAATGGTGAATACGAGCAGCTGCAGAGTGCAAAAGGATCGAGACAATGAGGATACGTAGGAGAATGATGGGTCGAGGATGAACCAAATGTTTGGACAAGGATGTCAACCACACTTTGTGAAGTAAATTAATCAAGTTGATGTTGATGGAGCTACAACCGCATTTCAGAGATGTCCGCGGGCAGAGGTAGTTTGTGTGACTCAGGTTGTGCCGACTTATAGAGGGAGAAGGGAGATACAAAGGCACCTTCATACGATTAAAGGTACCAAGGTGCAAAAATAGTTGATTACCACATTTTAGGGAATTAGAAATGCTATTATAGGCTATGAAGCACGGAATCGACACGTAATACGGGATACGACTCGATACGAGATACGTGATTTTTCCAAAATGTAGGATACGATTAAGTTAGGATACGTTAAATATTTATTATATTATTATATATATATATTAATGATAAACTTGATAAAATGAAACTAAAGCATCAAACACCATTATATTAAAGTGCTCAAATATGATGGTTGTTGTCACCAAACGAACACCATTACAATAAAACATCATTAACATAAAAGGTTGTTCCAACAAAAACATAAGACAAAAATAAAGATAATATCCTTAGCTTAAAATAAGATAAAGAGAAGCCTCCCGAGAGCATCCAGGCTTCATATTATCTCAATCACTAAGTAGACCCAATATCAACGGCATCATCATCTCCGTCAACCACATCATCAAGTACTATAAAAAAGGAGTCAAACAGTGGGATGTAAAGGTTAAAAATAACACAGCTAAAAGTGAAAACAGTACAATTCAGTTAAAAACAACATAGATAAAAAAAAGGAATGAAAACATAAAAAAAGTTCAGAAAAAATCAGAAAACAATACATCACAAGCAAAGAATGAAAAACAAACAACACAGTTAAAAAAAAACATAGTAAAGGAGGAAAAATAATTAAAGAATGAAAAAAAAGAGTTAAAAAAATAAAAATAAAAACGTATCCCTAGCATATCCCCAACGTATCCTAACGTATCCCAGCTAATTAATAAATAAATAAAAATTAGGATACTCTAGGATTCGCGTATCCTAACGTATCCCGTATCCTATACATGTCCAACAAAAATTCGTGACCCCCTCGAGAGTATCCGTGCTTCATAAATTATAGGATGGATAAACGTGGTTATCTTATTGAGAGGATGATTTTGAGCTATGCTTTGTTTTGAGCTATGTCAGATGACAAATATTTTTTCGTATGCGATTCAAGTAGTTAATTGAAGAGTTCCTGACATTGGAGGAGAGTCGTCATAAGATTGCAAAATATGAGTTGGAGGTTACCAAATTTCCTGTATTTTCACCTAATGAGGTGGATGTTGAGAGGAAGAAAGTAGATGATTTCGTTGTTGGGTCGGCCATTAAGTGGGTGTAATGGTTAGTTTTACCGCACATCTTATGCCTGCGTAGTTGATGCATCGCTTATACATTGTTAGGGAATAAGAGAGCTCCTGAAGCTTAAGATGGGGAAATGATTCGACGAGGATTAAATTCGTTAGAGAAAAACCAAGAGTGGCCACACTTGAGGAAGTGGAAGAAGCAAAGCATAAATGCTACGAGACATTGAGAGGAGCCATAAGGGAGGAACTCGTGTAAAATTTCGAGGATATTGGCATAGGTGATATGTGTATGGACACACAATTAAGAGATGTCTGAGTGCAGGTTCAAGATCGTATGAAAAAGAGTCCTTGATGCATCAGTTTTACAAATGAGTTTACCGTTGTTTCTACCCCCGACGTCAGAGAGATATCCGTAGGTTTCGCATAGATTTTTCGATCGCGTCGCACTTCGATAAGATCAGGTGCATCCGTAAGTTAATGAAAGTATATCTAAATTATGTTTGGCTTGTTAAAATCATTGCTATAAATGTAACAACAGTATAAATGTAAATAAATAAAAGGAGGACAGTGGTGAAGGAAGTTAATGTTGTTGTCAATAGGCTTATCAATAGTTGGTTTTGGTATTTTGGCATTCAGCCATATGTTGTTGGTATGTATATACGATTATCGGGGTATATAGCTTGTGAGCAGAACACGTATATTACTGTTGGGATTTTTGTCAACTTGAGAAAATAATGTGAAATAAAATGATATTAAATTATAAAAGAAGTAATACCGTTTCCCCGAGATACATAACGATATGTACCTAGTGAGTAACAATATTGTAACACCCCGTATTTATGTGCATTTAATATTTAAATGATTCGATTTTTTTTAAATTACTTGTGTGTCGTAATTTAATTGAATTAGTTATGTTAATATTTATTTAAATATTAATCGGAGAGAAGAAGGTTAATATTTACGTAAATTAAATTAATAAGTGAATAGTAATAATTTATTTACGTCATAACGTGTACAAGTGATGTGGCATTCATTTATCTCAGCCGAAAGTCAATTCTAAGTGCACGGTTGAGTCCGGATGGGCCGAGATAGTCAAAAAAGTATACTCGGGGGTGGTAAATGGGTCACAGAATATTTTTGGGCATAACCGAGCCCACTCGGGGGTATTTGGGCCATTTTAATTAGGCCCATATGATTAAAAACGGGATTTGGAGATAAAAACCTAAGTTTTGGAGTTGTGGGCAACCATAACTCATTTGGGAGAAATTTGAGAACATAAGGGACAAAGAGGGAGGACTCTTGAGAGCCAAAGAGGAAGAACAAGGAAGGTGTTCTTCATCACACAACGATCTCTACACCAAAGGATAATCATATACTACGAATTTATAAGGAAAGTGGTTAAATTGCTTCAATGTAAATTGGTTATATTCAATTCATATCATAGTAGGTGTTATACAAATGATTTTTGGATTGGGTTAATACAAATTGGGTTTTGATTTGGGGAAGTTACGAATCAAGTTATTGGGGTTGATTTTGATTCGTAAGGATTTTAGTGGATAATTCTGGGTAAAAAGCTTCACAGAAGCTGTTAATGGAGATTCTGTCCGCAACGCCCTCTAAAAAATGGCGTTTTCTAACTTTCGTTCTCTAATACGCCTTTTCCCAAACGGCCCCAAAATGCCCCAAAACGGCATTTTAAAAATCTGGGCAGATTGAGTAAATTAAAAACCTTAGATTTAGGGATATTGTATTATGGACAAAGGAGGTGTCCGGATATTTTGGTTGAGTGATGCCATGATAATAGATTAATTAATGGGGGATTAATTAATTAAAGCTTATAGCTGGAATAATTTATTATAGGATGATATAATAAATTGTTAAATATTATTTAATTAGGAGCAATCTCTTTATAATGGAGTTTTGAGTACATTCTAAGAGATGGAAATTCGGGCCAAATGAGCAAGTCCAGGTACATTGGTTGTCTGACACCAGGGAGATATTAAATTAATTAATGAGTATATTAATTAAATTAGAGTCGGACCATAGACTCGGGGAGATAATAAGTTAATTAATAGGCATATTAATTAAATTAGAGTCGGACCATAAACTCGGGGAGATATTAACTTAATTAATGGATAAATTAATTAAATTAGAGTCGGGCCATAAACTCGGGAATATATTGGCTAGTGTTACGGACTTTATACACGGTAAAGCCGGGATTAAATTATCATAAATACCGATGGCTATGTATTTATTTAGAATTATATGCTCTAGTGCTATCGGGGGAGGTTGCGCGATGTAGGTGAATCCCCTAGGTTGAGGAGTAGGGCGAGTATATCCCCAGGTCATAGCGTCCAAATAGAGGTGGGCGTTGAGATGATTGTCTTCACACTTGGGAGAATATGACCGCCTCCAATACGTTTATATTTCTATGTTCTGATTCGGCGGTGGATAGCTGTCTTAGAAATCCAGGTGGGACTGAGTAGACCTGGGAAGATATCACTTTAGAGAATGCATCCGATGAGGTATTACTCGGAAGGATGGTTTTAATTATATTTAACATATGTGTGATTGTGGAATATAGTTCTACGTATGTAATGGAGTAGATAATTAAATACATGAAGAGAATTTGTATTACTCATATAACTAGTGAATGTTATATGGCTTTTAAGAGCGGTTTTATTTATATTCAACATATGAATAATTGTGGAATATAGTTCTACGTATATAATGGAGTAGATAATTATATACGGGTAATTAAATACATGAGAGAATTTGTATTACTTATATAACTAGTGAATGCTATATGACTTTTAAGAAATGATTAATTAAGTTAATGCGATAAATAACTTACGAAGTAAAGATACAAATTACTCGGGTTAGAGTAGAGTTCAAGGAGTTTCATGACAAGGCTAGTTAGACGGGGTGGTGTAACTAGGAGGGTCGGGGAGAAAGCGTTAGGTGTGCACTTTAGAGGAGGGGTGAGATGTATCTCAAGGGAGTGCGACACTAACTTAAATATGATGAGCATTCATACATTTTAATTATTGCATTTTAATTCACTTGCAAAATATTTTCAAAAGGACTTTGGGCTCTGACCCATACTTGCAAAATATTTTCAAAACCTTTTAGGTATCCAGCCACAGGGATCTGTTCCAGGGATGTGCAGCTGCAACAGGTGTGGATGTTGCAGGATTTGGACATAGACGCTTCAGTCATTTCATTCCTAGAGTAGGATGCAGCTTGGTATTTCTTTCGGGCATGTTTCCCCAGCTATTTTCATTTGAGTCGGACTTTGTACTGGTTACTATTCTTTGTTGTATTATATTAGTGGAAGTTGGTTTTCTGCCGATGGTTTATTCGGCCGGTCATTTATTGATTTATTCAGTATTGCTTTAGATTCATGGTTTGTGTGAATGGTTCGCATTGATATTTTTATGGTTGTTGTTAAATCAAAAGATTAAAATTTTGACATCAGCTTTTGAATACTAGGTTGTAAGTTTTAAAAAGTTTTCGACAGTAATGCTAAGAATTAACCAAATGAGATTCGTGTATTAATTTGATATAGGACTGATCACCCGGTATTTCATTGAGCGGGGTGTCACAAATATGTGGTATCCGGTTGAGAGTTAAGATTTGACTCCCTAGGATATAGAAGGATGGGCTAGCGGTATTGCGGTAATTGCAGGTGAGGTCTGGTAATTATTAACTCTCGATGACTATCCAATTTAGACTAAAGGGTATCGGGAGGGTTCTTTGTATGGATTTCATTTATGAGCCAAAGGGCAAGAATGTAAATAAATATTAATAATTGTATACGATGATGTGATTGTTTTGAGATTACTGAGATGATAGTTATTAAAGATTATATTAAAATATATGTGTTCTTTTATGATCTATATGTCTGACTAGGGGTGGAAATTTTAGAAACGACACGAAAACACGAGACGGAACAACACAAAAATGACTCAAAATTGACACCAAATGTCATGTTCGTGTCGGGTTTTTTTACACGAAGTCGTGTCATGTCTGGTTTTTGTCAAAATTATGAGTTGTGTTATCGTGTCTATTTATGTTTAATTTAGTGTGAAATTTTAAGAAATCGTGTAATTCGTGTCGTGTTATGTCATTTTTATTTGGGTCGTGTTCGTGTCAACTAAAAAAATACGAATTTGTGTCGTGTCGTGTTGTGTTCGTGTCCAAAAAATCTTGTCGTGTCGATCTAAAACACGACCCAAAAACACAAATTGTAACCCCTATGTGTGATACTAGGGAATACGTGTTGATTTGTGATCTGTAGGTATGGGAATAGAGGTGGTTCATATGTTGTACTTTGAGATAAAGGGAAAATCCTAAGAATTGTATATGATGATGTGATTGTTTTGAGATTCCTACCTAGGAGATGATAATTACTAAAGGTTATATTAAATATTGCATGGGATGGCGTGGTCTGTTGAGACTAATACCTAAGAGATGATAGGTACTAGAGTTTGGTGATTATGTGGGCGTCATTGTATGCGGGGTGTAGTGTTGGTTGGCTATGGTGCATTCGTATGTACGAGACCTATATCGCCTATCTACCTTAACAAGATTTTAAGTGAGCACTACTGTATGTTCGGGTCTAGTGTTGTCAGGCTACGGGGAGTCTGTATAGACCTAGTATTCCAAGATATAGTGGGAATTTGTATGTGTGGTGTTATATGTGTGTGTCTAGTTTTGGTTGGTTGACTGGATATAATAAGTCTGTATGTTCGGGACCTAGGCTGTCAGAATATGGTAACCAAAAATTATGTGTTCGCGCGAGTCTAGTGTTGGTTGGTTATAATGATTGTGCAGGGCCTAGACTGTGAGGCTATAATGACAAGGAAATTATTTTCGGTACATCTCGGTATGTGCGGGGAATGGTATAGATTGATTGGCTATAGTGATGTATGTTATGTGAATTGTACATGTTAATACTCTGTGATTAAATGTTTAATGCTAATTAAAAGAATCTATTGTGATATTTACTTCGTTTAGTACTTCTGGTTCATGTAACCCTATTTGGGATCACGTGGATGGTATACTTGCGGTGGGCCTGACATCGTTGTCATGGACTAACATTTCAGGTTTGGAATAGGCTTCTAGGAGCAGTTGGAATTATGTTTAATGTATAGCATAGTTTTTCCTTTCTATCGTTGTCTTAATATGAGATAGTTATCTGAATTGGTGGGTTATTTATCAATTACCCTGCTTTTTTGGACTTTATTGGAGGCTATTGATGGTGTTATATTGGAGGAAATTTTGCATCTTATTTCAGGGAGTTAGTGTTTACACACACTAATTATATAAACTCACCCCATTAATGCCAACAAACAATCTGTTTCATTTTACAGAAAATAACCTTTTGAAAACTTGCTTCTCACCTCGTATAAATTAAACCCCCCTCCCATTGCCAAACTCTCTCGTTAGAACTCATCTCATCAGATCAGAGAACTCATCCCATGAAACACATCAAAACTTAAACCCATTAATCTCATCGAACTCGAACCCATTAAACCCATTAAACTATGCTAGATGCTGCCTTAATTTTAGCGAACATATATTGGAAGTAAGTTGCTCAGTTTTTTGTTTGAACAAAAAATGTCATTATATTGTGATGGCTCTTGGGAAGTCATGAATATTAAGTTGCTCAGTCATATGAATGTTATTTATTGGCTTAGATTACACATGAATGTTTTATTCTGTTAATGATAAAAAAAAGAAAAAAATCCTTCTTGATTTAGTATAAGAGGTAAGTATATGCATGTCGTTGTAATACACCTTGTTTGTTTGACCCCATAAACCTCATCGTTTAATAAAAAATAAGAACATTGAGCAATGATGATTTATGAAAAATTAGCAATATTGGATTTGTGCTAAAAAGTAATAAAAAAAGAGAGTTTTGTTAAAAAAATTAAATAGAAAATGTGAATCCCATAGGGTGAAGTAAAACAAAATTAACTCTATATATATTTAAATTGTTGAATTTTAGATGGAGCTTTTTGGAAATTTTTTATTTATATTACTTTTGATTTCGTACATTTTACTTTCGACAGTTTTATTTTTCAATTGGATATATCGATTTTCTTAATTGGATATGTGCGTGTGTTAGAGAATCTATATTGTTTAAGTTTAAAGTCCTCTATACCCAAGCCCACCCACCACCCCCGCAAACTCCCCGTTTTTTCTTTTTTTTTTCCAATGTAACTAACTTTATTATTTATTAAGCTTTGTGTAAAGTGTAAACTATCAAATTGAAACACATGATAAAGTATTGTTAAAGAGGGTAAGTTTTTAATTAACAATGTACCCCAAGCTTTACTTTCATGTTGTTATTTACCTATTTATTTATAAACTTAAAACACTAAAATATATAGTGAGAACATGTTTATATATAATTATATAATTTATGTTTATATAATAAATAATTATCGGGCTTCAGGTCGGGTAAGGCCTGTGAAAGCCTAAATAAGCTTACCCAAGCCCACCCATTAAAAATCAAGCTTCTAATTTTTGCCAAGCCCACGTTGTGGGCCTAATAAACTATCCCAATCCCTATATGTTGTCAGGCGCGCCTATGGGTTGGACGGGCCGCGAGCTTTTGTCCACCCCGACAAGACCCAATCAATCGGGATGAGGGCCAATTGATCGGGTACCCAATCAATCTGACACCAGATCGATCCGGGTTGTGTCGTTTTGGGCATTTGGTTCATTTTTGGTGGTCTTGGGTGATGGGTCATTATTGGCTAGGAATAAAAGAATAATAGTTGGACATTAAGGGACCATAGTGTTTACATAGTTGTATGATTAATATGTTAGTGAATGTAGGCATGAACTCTGTTCTAAAAGGCTCGCCTAGGCCCGCCTTGGCTTGAGGCTTGAGTCTTAAGAGAAACTTATCATCTACGCCTTATTACGCCTTATTCTTGGTAAAAGGCTTAAGGCACACTTTTTTTTAATGAAACAAAGGATTAATTGACAAATATTGGTTATGGAGCATGAATATGAGAAAGATGGCTACCAAACATATGGATATATTTTCAAAATTCAAGGTATGTACTATTTTATTATATTACTAGCCTTGGAATAATTACAATAATAAAAAAAGGAAACATGCATTTTTACGCCTAGGATCCTAAGGCTTGAGGCTTGACCTCTACGCCTCGACCACGCCTCGCGCCTTTTAGAACCTTGGGCATATGACGACTATTTGTCGGGGATATGATGAGACGTTCTTGTGGGGCCGTATACAACACCCCGAGCTGATGACATCGACTGTGCATATAAGTCTATATTTTCCCTATGCGTTGAGGTTATTGTCCCTCGTGAGGATCACAATAGGGGTTCATCTTTCCGTGTTGACGTTGGTATGTGGTAACACGGTTGGTGTGATGGCGTAGTGATTTCCCTTTTTGTGTGTTTTAGGATACAAAGAGTTGGAACATCCCTTATTCATGACTAGTAAAGGCATGCGAGAATCTAGGTCGTGGGTAGGAAAGTGCGTGCTGCAATGTGCTTATATGTTGTTCATTGTCTGATATCAATTTGTTCATGAAGGCCAATTGGATTTCTTGTCCCATGCATGATATTTAGCTCTAGTTGCGAGTTGGGGAATAATGGAGTGCTCTAATGCTCAGGTTTACTCAACTCAACTCAACAAAGCCTCTCAAGCCTACTATAGATTATATTTCTAACAAATTATTGTTGTATTTCATTTGGATTATACATCTTGAGATTATTTTATTGAGCTTTACTTGCATTTCGTTGACATTTTCAAGTTCTATATTTGCATAGCGGTGTTGATTCCTTGATGTAAATTTCCATTGAGGATTCATAGTGTCGGATTTCAATTACAGATTTTTGTATCTCAGAGGACTTTGATTATATTTCTGTTGATACCTAAGGATTTTTATTATTTGGGGTTGTATCTATTTCTTTATGTCCAGCTATATAATGAGACTTGGGGACATTACGAATTTTACTTATTGTCGCATTTGTATGGTTTGAGCTATCCGTATTCATTCAAACTCATTATGTTATTCCACATGCTTAAAATGATTATTAATTACTTAATTCTCATAAATTTTATATTTGGGCCTGATCACCCTAAATATGAAATTTGCGGTAGGTCACAGGAGATTAACGCTTAATGATCCCAAAAAAGGTGGTATGACTGACATTCGGGATTTTTGGCCCGTTATCCTTTGCATAAATTTCTTCCCAAAGTTCTTTAAGGTGATAGAATATGTGATCTCAAACTCCCAGGATGTGTGTCGGGGCAAATAGATCCTTGATGCAGTTTTGGTGGCGAATGAGTGCATTAAAGCCAGACAGAGTAGCAGCGCCCCGAGGATTATTTGTAAGTTGGACACTGAGAAGGCGTATGATCACGTGGATTTGTATTTTTTTCTTTGTGTTGCGGGGGATGGGGTTTTATGAGAGGTGGTGGCATAGGATCCGCTAATATAATATTTTTTTTCTGATTTTCGGTGATAATGAACGACATTTCGAACTACAGGACTATGCTAAGGTTACCCCTTATCCTCGTTTCTGTTTATTTTGTTAATGACGTCTCTTAGCAAATTGCTTAAGGTGATGGAGGGAGGTAGGTTGGAGGATTTTGAATAGGGAAGGAAAAGGGGCTAAGGCATCCATTTCCCACTATTTATTCAAAATATTAATGTAAGTAAGAGCGAGATTATTACTATTGGAATAAGTAAATGGATTAGAGGGTGTTGGGTTAAAGGGTTGGGAGAATTTCCATTACTTATTAATGGTGAGGTTTCTAGTTATTATCGACTGGCGGTGGATTTTTGGGGGAAGGGTTATTATTACATAATTTGGAGTGGAGGGAGAATAAGTTCTACGATGGGGAGTTGGGGAGGAAGTGGAAGAGTTTATGGGGATGTCGGAGGACACAAGGCATCTTATTGCTGGGGAGAAGAATTTTGGTGGACAGAGGGGGCGTTTTTTAGTTGGGTTGTATTACTCTTTACTATGCTTTAGTGATGAGAGAGGAATCAAGTTCAAACCTCTTTCCGTGGTGGGAAGTGTGGCGCACTATGGCACCTTCATGAGTAGTTTTTTTCACCCTAATTGCGGCAATATGGGACATTTTAACCATTAATAATTTGAGCCGCATAAGAATAGGTGATAGTGATTTTTTGTCAATTATGCAGGGATGATGATGAGCCATTGGACCATAGAAATTTGAGGAGTGCAATGGGTAATGCCAAGGTCGGTATTCACGATGTTGGAATCCTTGAGGGAAATTTTGGTGAGGAAGTCCAAACAGAATGCTTTGTGGCACATTTTTGCCTTATATGGACGGTTTGAAGAGAGCATAACTATAGATACTTGGGAGGGTATGGAGTCGTCGGTGCTAAAGACCCAAGATACTATGTTATCGCTTTTTATATACCTCCTTTATATAGGTTTCTCCCCTAAGAAGTCTTTAATGATACTTGTATATATAAAAAAAATTTTGCATTTGATATCCTAAGCATATCTAGTTGAATCTCTCTCTACATAGTATATGATGTTCAATATTGTAAGTGAAAAAAATAAATGATCAATCACACAAACCAAAGATGACAAAATCGAGAGAAAAAAATGCAGCCACGCGCACAAAAAAGGATATTGGATATACGTTGTTCAGCAAATTGCTTTTATTAAGTGTTTAGGAGAACAATTTGGCAGAGTTTTGAGGCTCTGAATACTAACTGCTATAAGATGCCTCTTATATATAAACTCTCCCCTCGCTTATCAGTTGGTGGTTGATAAGGATTTTTGAAAATCTATTCAAAATTTTTAATATCTCAAATAAATCTCAAGCCATGTGTATTAGAGAGGTGTAAGACCCAAATCTTCATGTCTTCGAGGTTTTGGGGTTTATGTATCGTAGTTGTGATAAAAATATCGATTTTACTTCATTACTCTTCTCGTTTAACGTTTTGGTCCTTCATTGTGGTCGCGGACTTGAGGTAACCTCGTCTTGTGCCTTATCTACCATTTTATACCATTTTTGAATGTTAGTCATTGGAATTTGGTTCTCCAAGCCGCGATATTTTGGGCTTACCTTTGACCTTCTACTTTGTGCTTAAGTACGGGAAGAGGGTTGGCTGGTTAGCTCGCTCCATCATCTACGTTGTGCTTATGATAAAGTCGAGCTTGTGTTGCGTCATGTGCAGAGCCCCAAATAGGACTAATGGGAAATTATCGACAACTATGGCATGATTAGGCAAAGACATAGATCAAGTCCGAGGTGAGTGGAGGTCATACCAATGCCATATGATGCCGCGAAGGACAAAGAGGATTTGGTTGCCTGAGACTAATAAGTTATGGAAAAATCAGAGGTCTCTATAATGGACCTAACTTGGCTAACTCCCCAATTTATTGCACCCAACCCTATTATACTTGAGATTATTAGATATTTACGATGGTAATCCATTTGGGAAATAACGGGCGTTGAGATTAGTTATATCCCTTGTTAAGCCATTTGAGAGCTCATTTTTCTTTGATTCCTCATGTAAATGACTGAGGAGATTTTGGGAGGCATTGGAAAGTTAGGGAGATAGGCCGAGGCCACATTTAGAGACTTAAGACAGTTTTTCTTTGTCTCCCTAATTGAAGTTCGAGTTGTTAGGGCTGAGAATATAAAGGATGTTTATTTTATTTACCAAGTGTTATAGTCATATAGGTGAGGCAGTAATATTTATTACGATGTTTCTTTGAATGATAGTGGAATTCGTTGTAGTTATGTGTTTGTATGATGTGTTAAATGAAATACTAATTTTAAGTGAGGATTTATGGCCGATGTCTCATATAGGCAGTGACCTTTCTTTAGACTTGCCCTTTTTATCTTAGTGTGAGATAGATGAAACACTTTTTCCATTGTATTAATCCAATCAACAAAAGTGTCTACGACCATTTTTCCATCTAACACAGGTATATCGACCCGTAAATCTCCTTGTAGGAACTTCAACACAAGTTCTAAATGGCCAGAATCATTCCCCACCTTGGAGGCAACTTCAACCACACCTCATCATCCTCATGCTCTGTGAGATCGTTATAAGGGCCTAATATACATGGTTTACTTTCTACAAGGTGAGCACGAGGTTGCTAAAAATTGCCTCTATTATAGGCCATAAATGGAGTGATGGAGCTCCGACGGGGAAATCAATTTTGGGGTGCCCTTTCTTGCCAAAGATTAAAAAATTCTTGTTCTCTAACTGAATAATATAAGGGTTTACATTTTGGCTCGAATAGTGAGGTGCATCCGAGAACATGTCATTTACGTCAGGAGGTTAAAGTGGCATAAAATCGGAACAACATTTGACCAGAAGGATTACCAAAATCTTAAGGACCCACTAGATGGGGTGGATGTTATACCGAATTGCGAATGCAATGATCCCTATCATGAACCCATTGCTTTGGATCCGAAGGAGCAGAAAGAGTAACGATTGTCAATCGGTACTCAAGGGAGTTTCAAATGGTGCCCGAGCTTCCATAAAATGCACATCAACATTATATAATTATGAAATATATCAAGTAAAAACAAGAGTACTGAGAATGAAAATCTACAAAGCTCAATTAAATTTCATATATATAGCATTCTCTGAGCACCAACAAAGGCCTATTGTGACTTTTATATTGGAATCATTAAAAGAGGTTTATGGGATCATATGGATGCTTGTCCTTACTTTTAGTCCTGTATTACGAATCACAATAAGTGTACTAGTAATTTTTTAATTAGAAAGAGAAATATTCATAGGGATACAACGTATTGGAAGTTAATAAATCAAATGCCCACTATACGATTAACTATCAAGAAATCACAAAAATTAAAACCTGTTGTAATTTAATGCATCATGACAAATTATTTTTTTTAAAAGTAGTAAATGAAATAAAGTAGTGAAACCTAATCAAACAATATCAACATAAATATGTTATATATATATATATATGTTCAAAAGTGAACCTAAAAAATAAACATTAAAAAAAAATACCTAACAACCCATTAATTTTACTTCCTACGTTGTAATTGGTTCGCGCCAGCGACAACGAACACACATGTCGATCGAATATTTTTTTTACACACACCTACCCCCTAACCCAATCTCTCTCTCTCTCTCTCTCTCTATATATATATATATATATATATATATATATATATATATATATATCCCGCCCGATCTCCAACTCCCCTCCTCTGTTAAACCCCCAAACCACCACCATCTCTAACTACCCCTCTCACCACCATCTCCACCTCCATTTTCAAACCACCAAACCTCAACACACACACACACACACACACCTCTGCCTATAACCATCCACCACTGTTAACACCACATAACCGTGAAGAAAGTTGTGGCCAATCACTGTTAACACACACCTCTGTCCCAAATCATGAAGAAGAAGAAAAAAAAGAAAAAACCCACATAACCCCAGCACCGCCGATCATCACCTATTGCTTAGTTTTTTTTGGTTCCGAACATAACCCACATCACTTTTAACACCATCACCGCCGACCATCACTGATTGCTGATTAGAGTTCTAAAATGGGTTTGGGATTTTTTTTTGTGTTGTGATTATTGGTAATTGTCGATAATTGTAACTCGATGAGTTGAGGTCTTCCCGGATTATGGTCGGAGTTTGTATTTTGTAATGGGTTTGCTGGAGGTTGGAATTTTGGGGCTGCTATGGCAAATCGGGTTGTAAGTGAAGGTATGACAGGTTGGTGGATGTTGGTTAGGTCACCGGAGGTGGGGTTCAGGTGTATAATGGAGTTTTTCGGCGATGGAGTTTCTTGGGGGGGGGGGGGGGGGGTAGGTGTGTGTAAAAAAAATAATCGATCAACACGCGTATCCATTTCCGCTGGCGCGAATTACAACATAAATTACAATTAATTGGTTGTTATGTCTTTTTTGTTAATGTTCATTTTTTAGGTTCACTTTTGAACCTCTCTCTCTCTCTCTATATATATATATACAGTCCTTCTCTTGTGAGGACTAGTCCACATTTTAAGAATGCGGGCCGAACATGTGTCACCTAGCGGTGAGCCCAGAAAAGAGAGAGTGTACCTATAATTTAGGCGATAATTTCTAGGCGCACCGTTAGGTGACACATGTCCGGTTCGCATTCTTAAAATGCGGACTAGTCCGCACAAGAGCATTATTATATATATATATATATATATATATATATATATATATATATATATATATATATATATATATACTCGGTCTTGGCAAGGTTTGGCCCAAAATTCATTTGAGCTTGAAATTTTGGTTCAGGTATGGCTTAGCGTAAACTCAAATAAAGCTCGGTCGAAAAATAGTGGGTCGAACGGGTGGCCTTCGGGTTTGCTCGGCTCATTTTGCAAGCCTAAGGCTATCGAATACAATGATTGAATAAACAACAATACATATTCAACATCATAAAGTATCAACTGCCTAGCATTCAATATCACAAATGAGCCCGTGGGCAACAAAAAAAAGGCATGATATGAATGTATATGTCTAATATTTATGGTTATGGAATGGCGCAATATAATGAACACAAACATTACATCATGTAAAATCTATAAATAAACAAACATGAACATTCGTAATAGTTAATTTAAATTATCATCTATTACTTAATTTGACATTCACGTAATATTTTAGTGAGTCGTAAAGTGAAAATAAAATAAACTATGAACATTCCTAAGATTTGACATTCACCCTTTATCACCCCGTTTTAATCTAAATTTTACGTATACTTGTAATTTTGATAGTATTCACCATTTATCGCGACAATTTAACCTAAACATACTTATACTTATCAATTCCTTAAATCTGGAGTTCGATGAGGTAACAGTCAGTTCCTACATCTTACATTGGCCCCTCTCAAGGTGTTAATGCCTAATTCCAGGCCATTTAGTTCCCTTTAACGCCCCTTATTAAAAAAATGTGTACTTGTAATTTCTTTAAACCCGGAGTCCCATAAGGACACAGTCCATTCCTACAAGATACATCGGTCCCTCTTGAGGTGTTCATGTCTCGTTAAAGCTCATTTTGTGGTTGTTTTACGTTTTCTCCCTTTAACACCCTCCCCCCCCCCCCCAACCAATTTTGAACCTAAAACTTGGGTAGACTTATCGATTTCCTAAAATTGAGAGTCTAATAAGGACATGGTCATCTCCTATAATTTACATTAATCCCTCTCGAGAAGTTCGTGTCTCTTTGAGGCCTATTTTATTGTTGGTTTGCGTTTTCTCCCTTTAATAACCCATTTTAAACCTAAAACGTGTGTATACTTTTCAATTCCTTAAAAGTGTAGTCCAATAAGGACACACCCACTACCTACAAGTTACATTGGTCCCTCTCGATGTGTTCGTGTCTCTTTTCGGACCGTTTTATTATTATTTTGCATTTTCACCCCTTTAACATCCCATTTTTAACTGTAAACTCATGCGAACTTGTTACTTTGTTAGATCGGCAGTTTGATGAGATCACCGTCAGTTCTTACATGATATATTCGTCCCTCTTAAGGTGTGTGTGCTTCATTCCCAATGACCCATATTTAATTTAAAACTTGCGTATACTTATTAATTAAATCGGGAATGCAATAAAAACACAGTCAATACTTTCAAATTATATTAGTCCCTCTCGAGGCCCTCGTGTCTCTTCCAGCATCGTATTGTTATTGTTTGGCATTTTAGTTCATGTCACTTTTGATACCATTTGATTGATGTTTTGAATTTTTGCCCTCTCCCCATTTTTACTCTAAAACTTGTGTATACTTGCGATTTTTTTAAATAAGGAGTACAATGAGGTGTTCATGCCTCTTTTCGAGCCATTTAGTTTATGATTAGAGTTTCCATTCGTTAACACCCGTTATATAACCTAAGGCTTACATATACTTGTTAATTCAATAAATCAGGAGCCCGATAAGAACACCCTCAGTTCCTACAAGTTATATTGGTCAATCACGAGGAATTTGTCTCTCTTTCAAGGCCGTTTTGTTATTTTACATCTTTGTCCTTTAACATCTCATTTTTAATCTAATACTAGCGTATACTTGTAGTGTCCTTAAACCGGGAGTCCGATAAGTACACGGAGTTTGGGGAATAGTAACTCAAATTTGATAATAAATTAAGCCGAAAACATCAAAACCATCAATTCTACACTGACAAAAGATGAATTCAATTAAGCCCTACAAAAGAAAATCACTAATTTTGTACACATCTAAAGAACCTAAATATTCATATATCAAGGGTGAACAAAACTAACTAGTCAATAGCAGAAGGATTTTTCCCATGGTGAAAAGCTGAAATCAAAATGGACATAGCTCGAACATGGTTCATGCTCACATTAAACTAATCTTGCAACATTGTATCCCTCTCATCACACAAACTACCAAGTGTCTCTTTCCTCTTCTCCATAACATAAGAGCTCATATACCAAAGTACCCACAAAGAAACTATAGTCCAATCCAAAACCCATGTCACTAAAAACATCATGTAAGTACATTTTAATTAATATATGTTGATAAATCATAAAGCTAGTCCATGAGATCTTTTTCAATAGATTTATCCATAGTTTCCCACCATAGCCAAGAAAAATGGTCTTTGTGTCATTATCTCCATCATTTGTGAACCTATTCATATAATTTATTGACACTATCCAATAACAAACCATCAATAGTAGGTGGCCTACCTTCAAACCTAACCCAATTATATGCAAAATACTCACATGTAATAGTATCCAACAATAAATATGACTGATGTGTAGTGGGTAGCGGAATCGCATTACTTACACTACACAACAACAATAATAACCAAACGAAATGTAAAGGAAAACTCTCACTCTAGTTCTTCATTTCTAAAATTCAAGTTGTCTATACACATGAGGGCCAAAGGCCTTAATTATAGGATGGGGTTAGCTTGATAGCCAAGCCAACCCTAAAAGCTAAAAGACTAAAAAGGACAAAATAATCAAATGACAAAAATAACCCTAACTATACTTGAAAACCAAGTATGATCCTGAAATGATTTAATGACTAAAGTACCCTAACCTAGAATATTCCAAAGGAATATTCATTTATTCTAACTAATAAAAATAAAATAAAATACAATTGAAATTCTTCTGGCTGCACCTCCTTACGCCATGTGTCACCAATATACATCTTTCTCCCATCCTTCAGACAAGCTCATCCTAGAGCGTGAGGAGAAAATTTCCAATGCCCATGCCAAATGAACAAATATTTTGAAAATATTTTTTTATGATTTATTGGGGGTAAAAAATAATTTTTCTAAAAATTTTGGGGCCTAAATAAAATATATTTCAACACATTAATAATTGGGGACTGCCCAAACTTCTCAACCCCAACGAAATAAATTTTTGGCTTAATAAACCCCAATCGAAGGGGTTTCTCTTTTGAAATTGGGCCCAGATCAGAAAATGCCCACTTGGACTGCTCACATCCATTAAATATTTAAAGCCCATCACTTCTCTTAAAACCCTAGCCTCTTCCTCCTCCTTTTCTTTGAAAACTCTAGCAGTCCACTTGCTACTCCCACCAACCTATCCACTCAGTTTAGCCACCCTAACATCCGCCTGAGGTCGAAACACTGTCGGGAGCGGCCAGATCTATCCACCGAAGACTGGAGTAGCTGCTCAAGTCACGAAATGTGGCCGTTCTTGCCCTAGGAGCTACACTAAAAGAAATCATCATATTTTTTAGAAATTTGGATTGTGTTAGCAATTCAAAAAAAGAATTGGTTTCAAAGATAAAAGGCTTTTGTATTTTTCATATTACCAAAATGATTGTAATAGAATTCTAGCAAAGTTTAGGAAGCAAAAGAACACGGTGCTAGCAAAAGGTGACATAAGCGAACGTTAATTACCTAATGCAGTGAAGGTGGACCAAAAAAAATAAACTGCTCCAAATACAGATTCAGATTCTATAGAATAAAATTAGCAAAGATATATGCTTTTTTTTTCCAAATTTATATTATTCCTGGCCCAAAAATATTCATGACATTGTTCATTTGATACATGAAGCAAATAAAGGCTAGTAATGGGATACTAACATCGCCAATAAATGGTTATACATATAAGTGCAACATAAGATTGAAGAGTCAAATGAAACACATACCTCTCACCCATTATCAATGCCAGTGTCAGTGAGGGTTGTTTATGTCCCATCGGAATTAATACCTCCACTTAGCAATACGCTTTGACCGTTTGAAGAAATGTGGTTGCTTTCGTCATGCGTTGTTACCTCTTCCATCGCAAGTCCATAAGTGAATTTGCTATGACAAGTGGAATTTCGCAATCGCCATCAGTAAAAAAAAGGAAAGTGCCGAAAACTTCCTGAACTATGAATTTTTCAAGAAATCCCCTGAACTCTTACATTTTAGCGATGTTTATTACGGACAATTAGTGGATTTTTGAAAGAAAAAAAAAGCGCTGTTCAGGAATTTTTTTAGGGTTTCTTACAAAGACCTCATAGTTCATTAAAAATGTGACAAAATATAATATAATAAAGAGCATCCTCAAACAAGCAGAGGACTTCATTCAACCCTGTCCCTCCTTTGAAAACTGGACTCAGTTTCCTACTGTTAAGACACTGGAATGTAGAGTACGGTTACAAGGATTGTATACAACATCCAAACATGCACATATTCAAGTTTTAAAGAAAGATCATACTGCAGAAAAGATAACCTATATATCTAAGGTAAATCATAAAAATATAACACTACTATCATTTGGAAAAGTAATATCTTCTATGTATTTTATTTTTCCACTAGACCAACCTCAAATTAATGTATATAAAAACTGCATATCAGAATTTGAATCAATAAAATAAAGAATAAAATGTCATTTTGTATAATGTTTTACTTTGTAGCCAAAATGAATTAATCAGTTATGAATTTTATAGGGGGTGTTGGGGATCTCCCATTCCATGCTTTGGAAGTGAGATTGGAATTGAAGCAAAATTATTTCCAAACTCAAACACGCTTTGAATATTCATTATCTGGGAATGTAATAATGGTGTTGTATCCTCATCAATCCAACTGGGACTATTCAATCATAAATAACTCAACATCCAACAAGCCCTTTAAGGCGAGCATAGGACATGATAAGTACAAAGACTGTGGCGCAGAAAAGCCCACTACTGATGACCACCCATTTATATATATACCCGTAGCCTTCATTCCAAGTATATGGAATGTTCATGCCAAATATTCCAGCCACCAAAGAATATATTAATAGACAAACAGTTCCTGAACTCAGAAAGAGCTCTAGCTGAATCAGATGATTCCGATGGTTATCAAGCTGAATGTTAATGTAATCTTCTGTATCATCAATATACTCACGCAATGTATTTAATTTGTTTAATAAGCCATCAATTTGTGTAAAGTAAGCCTCAGGTAACATCTCAAGCTCCTCAACATCATCCTCATCTTCATGGTCCGTAGCCATACTTCTACTAGCTCTAGATATCTTTGAGCCTGTGGTAGGTGAGGTAATGAACCAATTGGCAATACCTGAGCCACTTACAGGTGAAGATGCACCAGCTAACTTCCTTGAAAAGTAAAGGTCAGCCATATCATCATCATCATCATCATCATCATCATCATCATCCAAAAGTTGTTCAAGCTCATCCCTCACCTTTTGAACGCGAGCAGTCAATCTTGTTATTTTACTCTTCAATTTGCCAACCCGATCGAAGTTATGGCTACTAATCTTAGTGGTAAGATCATCCAAGGCTGGGTAAGCCTCAGTCTCCAATTTTGTTGTAAGGGTAGCAAGAAAACTACATATGGTTTCTAAAGCCACCTCCCGGGTCCGGAATTCAAATGGAAATTCTTCTTCACCCGCTTCAACATCATATTGCCCGTCCTCTTTTCCATCTTCTGGATCTTCGCAATTTCCATTTACTGCGGCCAACCTCCTTTGTAATTCCTTAACAACAGGGATCACATTATTATCCAACGGGTCTCTAAGAAAAACCTCATCGGCAGTAATAATAGCCTTGATATGCTCCAAATTGAGAACATTGGCCTTTTCACGACCCCAAATGGTAGAAGGATAGGATAACAAGGGGTCGAGAATGTGAAGATCACGACTGTGAATCTGTATTCGATGCATGATGGCATACTTGTCGGCATCCAAAATAGTGTCTTCACCGCTCGACTTCATCAGAATCCAACGCTTGGAAGTCGGAGATTTTGTCTTCTTCAATTGCGGATCCCCTGCCATAATGTACCCGTCTCACCACCCCATCTCTAACCATCCCACCCCAATCAATATGTACAAATTACAATCTACTCTATTCTATATCTTCTTTGTAGAATTGAGGTAAAATAGAACCAAGAAGCGACCTATTCATCCTTTTTTACATAAATATAAAATAGCATTTGGTTATTGGAACCCAAAATCAAAGTGCTGAGTTGATAATTTAGATAAATATTTCAACTTCATACCAGTGTAGGGTGAGCTCCACGTCCACGAATAATAATCCATTATGTATCGATTTTAGTTCCAGTTCTTTAGGCTTTTAAGCTCAACAATAATCCCTCCCTCATGCTTCTCATCAGGGCTTGGATTAACCTCAATATTAGAAAACAAAGCTAGAGAGTTTGTAT
The DNA here is from genome assembly GCA_949130495.1 of Sambucus nigra. Classification (NCBI taxonomy): domain Eukaryota; kingdom Viridiplantae; phylum Streptophyta; class Magnoliopsida; order Dipsacales; family Adoxaceae; genus Sambucus; species Sambucus nigra. The sequence goes on along the minus strand of OX422224.1, from coordinate 27,233,380 downwards.
TTCTTAAAGCTTGTTTTCCTGCTTACATGTTAAAAACATTGCCTTGGTCAAAGCTGAAAACAAAATTATCACATTGATTAACAAAAGTATCAAGAAATCAAGAAGTCTAATAAAAACCTACCCAAAATATACATCAGATTGTTATTCAATTATATGAATGGAAGCTTAACAGAGACCATTTATTTCCCAACCCATAACCTTCAATTCCACAAATTACTACCTGCCAACTCCGTGAATGATTAGGGAGATTGGATTTTCCCAATGTTCGCTCTAGAAAATACAGAACGTACGATATCTTTTTAATCAAATAGGCCCATATACAAGTATATGTTAGAAAATATGGTATATGTTCCACCCACCCCTAAATTACAATGGCTAAAGCATCCAAATTTTCACTTTCCAACTTACATTTTTTCTCTTCCTTCAAAAGAAACATTTCTCGGGAAATTTTTGAATAGCCTAAATAAACCTATCATTTTGCAATACATAATTACAGTCAAACTCATAAAAAATAAAATTATAGCGTGAAAAAGTTTTCCATCTTTATCAATAAGGCCCTTATTACCAGTGTTCTAAAAATCCCTAGAGGATGCGTGAAGTCATGTGAGAATTTGTAGTGAATATACCCACAAGATTTATCACTCCTCCATGTATATCCCGATTTCGCAAATATGGTATATATTCCACCCACCCCTAAAGTACATTTGCTAAAGCATCCAAATTTGCACTTTCCAACTTACATTATTTCTCTTCCCTCAAAATAAACATTTCCATAAACCTATCATTTTTCAATACACAATTATAGTCAAACACACAAAAAATGAAATTATAGTGTGAAAAAGTTTTCCACCTCTATCAAACAGGCCCTTAACAGTGTTATAAAAATCCCTACAAGATTAGTGAAGTCTTATGAGAATTTGTTGTGAATATATCCACAAAAATTATCGCTCCTCCACGTATATCCCGATTTTAAATTACATGAACGTTCAACAAGATTCCCAAAAGATTTTCACCAAGTAAGCATTCACATTTACTTAAACATCAAAGTCCACAAATTATCTCCATCATAAAGTCATTTCATATGGTGAATTCGGGAGTATGTGTGTAATGGCCACAGCGCAAAATCAAGGTCTCAACGCTAAAATAACCTGGATTTCTATCAAAATTGTGCTTTGACGCGATCCTTTCCAGAATAAACTCATAAGTAAAACGTTAGGAAGCTAGTGTAACTCTTGATATATGTATGTGAGATATAACAAGAGTGAATGTATTCAAATTCGAGATCTCACATATAAATATGAAAGACGCTTTATGATGAATGATGAGTAATCGCATGAAGTAAACCGTTCTCGAGATGAGTTGAGATGCGCACAAGTTACCCCTCGTAATCATCTCCACCTCCAAACCGTATTGCACCTAGGATCACAAAGGACTTCATTTTTTGGTTGTAATGTGGGATTGGGTAGTGTCTAAGAAATGAAGGAAAGGGATTCAAGGATGCTTGGGAGTGGTGTCATAACTACAAAAAATATCACGTATGACTTAGGGGATTCAAAACGTTTTCCCTTTTTTTATTTTCCCTCTTCTTTTCTTTTGTTCTTATTTTTTTCAACTTTTCCATTTCCTTTTCCTCTTTTTTCTTCTTCTTTTTTCATTTCTTTTGCTTTTTGTTTTTCGTTTTTCCTTTTTCTAAGCACTTGACATGCCCTTTACAAACACACACACAAATCATATAAAATGTTCCGTCACATTCCCAAGCATTAAGGTCGGTAGAGTATGTATGAGTTATACTTCTTAATATGTTGTGGGAAAAGGACATCGAGGTATAAGAAAGAACAACTAAATAAAGGCTCAAGGGGATAACAATGGTTGTATGAATATATATGGATAGGACAAGGCTAAGGGATGAACAAAAGAGGGCCTATGATCATTTCCTAAGTTTCATATGACTTTTCGATGTCAATTATTGCAAGTACTTTTCCTTAAAGTCACATCTCGGTGATACACTCATCTAGCTACAGGCCAAAACAAGGATAATGAGATTGTTCAATGAGTCACCTTTTCAAAGAATGAATAGAGTAAATGTATAAAACCCTCACAATGGGAAGGGCTCAAAATCTCACTAAGGTTATAGTCTCCACTATTTTTCTCAAGATTTCTGAGTCACTTTAGCTAAGCAACCTCAACTTTACAATTAAGTCGCGCATGTGCTCAAAAGCTCTCAAAATTTCAAGAATAAGAAAGTCTCGGGATAAAGATGATAGATGAACCCGAATTGATGTGAAACGAGGGCATTATTGTCTTTGGGGGCATATCAGTAGTTTTATTTTCTTTTTATTATTTTTCTTAATTTTTCTTAATTTTGTTGGTTGTTTATTTGTAAGTTTGGGCATAGGCGAGCACAAATGAGTATTAGGCTTATTTGTAAAGTGGGAGTCCCACATTGGTTAGAGACCCATTTGGTGTTTCCCTTCCCCACTTATAAATAAATCCCTTGTAGCCTCATTGGAGGTATACCTTGATTTTGAATATAGAAGAAGAGTATTTCTCTCTCTAAAGTGTGTGTTAAATATTTTAGAAGCCTTTTGACGGGTAGTTTACGTCAAATTGGTATCAGAGCGGGTGAAGCTCTACATTGGTGCTAGTATAATGGTGATTTTTTTCTCTTTTTTTTTTCAAATCATACACTACCTTCAATGGCTCCCAAGAAATCCAACCAACTTAATGAAGAGATGCAAGAGTTGAGGCAACAAATGGAAGAGTTGCAATAACAAATGGCCCTACTCCTTTCTAACCTAGGGCTAAAACCAACCCCCATGGCTGCCCCAACTCTAAAATAACCACAAACCCTAGTTTTCCCCCTTTTAACCCTAACCCTAACTTCCGCCCCGCTGCCTCAGCATTACCCCGCCACCTTCGAACCCCAAAACCCCTCTACAACCATCCCAAACCTCACCCTCCAGCCGCCACTACCCCAGATGATCACTCCGGTCACTGCCGTGGGCAGTCCGACCCGGGGAAGCCTCCAGGTGTCCATCCAAGGCCGGCCAACCATCCGCCACCCAAACCCCACTCCGTCGAGACCTCCCCCGCCCATAACCCTTGCCGCCTTGCCTCCTCTACCCCACCTGCTTTCCAAACCCTAGAAAAAAAGAAGCCCCTGCTAGATCCAATCCTTTTTTTTTACCCCACCTAACCTTTTCCGACCCCCTGCCCCAAACGGATCCCTCAAACAAGCATAAGAATTAGGCCTTGGCATCACAAACATGGTTTTTGACCCGGGTGGAACTTTCTAGCGTTTGATTAAATGAAGAAAAGAGAAGATAAAGATCTAAGATTTGTGGGATGGGCACCCTCAAGTTTCAAATTTTTTTTTGGTCCCTGCAAGTTTTGGTCCCATTTTTTTTGGAATTTCCTCGTGAATTACCAAGTTTTTAACGCTCGAGGACGAGCTTGGTATTAAGCGGGGGAGAATGATGTGAAACGAGGGCATTATTGTCTTTTGGGGCATATAAGTAGTTTTATTTTCTTTTTGTTATTTTTCTTTCTTTTTATTAATTTTGTTTGTTGTTTATTTGTAAGTTTGGGCATAGGCGAGCACAAATGGGTATTAGGCTTATTTGTAAAGTGGGAGCCCCACATTGGTTAGAGACCAATTTGGTGTTTCCCTTCCCCACTTATAAATAGACCCCTTGTAGCCTCATTGGAGGTAGACCTTGATTTTGAATATAGAAGAAGAGTATGTCTCTCTTTAAAGTGCGTGTTAGATATTTTAGGAGCCTTTTAACGTGTAGTTTACAACACGCATGCTAATGCAAATATATTATGCTAACAAGATCAATTGTAAGGGATATGCATCGTGAGGGCACAATGGGAAACCGGTAAATACAATTCATTGTTGGAGTAAAACTACAAAAAAGGAACATAGACATAAAAAAAGAATGCTAAAATTAAGCTAAAAAAAATATTTTGAAAATTTTAAGATTCTATTGATTTTGAATTTTTCATCAATAATAACAAAAATGAACTATCCTACTTAATATAAGTAGAGATGGGGGCAAGGTTTATCACTAGAATTTTCTAGTGTTGTGGATTAATAAAAGGGGGAATCTGAAATTTTCAATTGAAAAAATTCCTAGGAAAGTCCAAAGATGTATGTACAAGAGGACAACACCTATATGCATAAATTTTAATACAAATATCGTAAAAATGGTTTGTTAAGTGAAATTTAAAGAGAAATCTCTACCATTTCATTTCTTTTCTTGATGTCATTAATGGTCTCCACACACTAAAAATGAATAGAAACATATATAAAGAGAGAGAGAGAGAGAGAGAGAGAGTCAAACTAATGGAAATAAGCCCTATTTTAGGGTTTTATTAGTCATTTTATTTTCTTTTAGTATTTGTATTTTCATTTGTTTTGCTTTAGTATTGTTAGGTAAGGAGTAGTAATGGAATTTTTGTAATTAGTGCCTTCGCTTGAAGCCTAAGCTACTCTCCTCCCTTTAAATACCCATGTAGTCTTCATTTGAAGACATTCCTCCATTTTGAAATAGAACAAATCACTTGATTCTATCTCTAAAGTTAGGGTTTGGTATTTCTTTTTAGCCTTTGACGTGTAGTTTACATCAAATTGGTATCAGAGCGGGTGTCGCTCCAACATTTGTGTTTGGTGTATCGGTGTTTATTTTATCAAATCGTACACTGCACTTCAATGGCTCCCGAGAAATCCAAACAACTAACTGAGGAGATTCAAGGACGAACGAGAGAGTGGGTACAATCACAACAACAAATCTATACCCATTTCCAAATCCCTAGCCCTAACCCTAGATATGTCAGCCCTAAACTTCTACCCTCATTAAACCCTAGCCCCTACCCTACCCTCCACACTTTCTGCCCAACCCCCTGTCCATCACCCTTTACCCCACCCCGTCGCCCTAGAAAAACACACCCCCACCCTCGAAACCCTAGATTCCCCCTTCCCCAACCTCTACCCAACAGTCGCTCCTCCCCAAAACCCTAAATCTGCTCCCGCAAACAAACCCCCCTGCGCTACAGCTCCTCTAATCATCTCCAACCCCTACACCACCCAACCCAACCCCAGCTTACCGAACCTCTAAACCCTCAACCACACCACTCCACTCCAGCCCTCAAAGCAACCCATCCGAACCCACCCAGCCTTGACAATTCCCCCATCCAACCGCTGTTGTCCTAAAACCCCCTTATCCTAGATGCCCTACCCTACCCCCGACAAGGTGAAACATGGTGCAATGTGTGAATTGTGAGGTGCTTGTGAATGTGGGAGTTGGAATATGACACCAAGCTCACACGTGTGAGTGTAGGGGTAATTTTTGGTGAAAGAGTGAAATGCTGCGAGGGTTGTAATTGATGAATTTGAGGGGTGAAATGCATATGGGGTGGTGCTACAATTGCATAAAGGCCATATGCTGTTTATTGTAAATAAGGCCAGGTGGGATGTATTTTGTGGCTAATCGTGAGAATGAATGTGAAGGCATGTATTGGTGAAATAAGAGTGGTGATGGTAATTTGCTACCATCTAAGATACCAAGTATCAATTATTTTATGCTAATAAAGGAACTCCACTTAGATTGCACTAAAAGTTATTAATGAACAAAAAATAGAGAGTAAACATGTTACAATTACAAATTGTGTAGTTATGCACAAATAATCTTAACTATATATTAATCACATATAACATATATGGACCTACATATTGTTATCAAAGAATAATAAGGTTTGTCTACATCGCCCCACAAGAGAAAAAAAATTGGGTTACCTGTTATAAAATAGTGTCCTCATAGCAAACTGTGCATATCTATTGTCAAGTAACAGATGGGAATGCCAACTAGTCAATAGTAAAACATATACTGACCCCAATACTGTAAATATAATGCAAGCAGAACCATTTAATATGGCAAAACCAGTATGAATTATTTGCTTGCTTCATTTCAATTATCTATTGTTATTAGAAATCAATAGCCGAACATATCAAATTCTCATTTACGATAATTATTCTGGTTATGGCAGAATAAAAGATATCTACAAATTAAAACACGACAAATTTGTTTGAACTTTAACACACACATAATGTCATTTTCAGTGAGGTTCCAGTTTTAAGACCCTGAATAAGGTCCATTTTTCTAAAATAGTAAAAAAAACATTGCCTTGGTCAAACTGGACATAAATAAAACACACACACACACACACACACACACACACACACACACACACACACACATATATATATATATATATATATATATATATATATATATATATATATATAGATATATACTAGTGGTGACCCGTGCGATGCACGGTCGGATGTAACGGATTTTAAAATATTTTATCTAAATATATAAATTCATATATAATTACTACAATATTTAAAGTAAAAGATTCTACCATAATCATGAGCATGTAAATGTAAATAATGTGGTGAATAAAGAATAAAATTTAAAATGAATACGTGGTTTCATCATCATCATCTTCACCATCATTTTCTCCTTAATCTCATCATATGAGGTCGGCCACATGAATTCCCCTCTTTCATTATAATCTATTATATGCATTATTATCATTCATATGGTATTTTATTTATGTCATTGATTGAGTTTATTATTTGATTAAAAATTAATGGCATGAAGCGTTGTAACTAATTGATTAGTAATATCGTTTAATATTTATGTTCTTAATTTGTTTCATTGTTATTTTTATTGTAATACAAATTAGTTTGGTATTTTATTTATGTCATTGACACGCTCTATTATTTGATTAGAAATTAGTTAGCATGATGCAATGTAAGTAAGTGCTAAAAAAGGGGTATTATGCGCAGGAGCATATGTCAACCATTTCGATCTCATCAATTACATGTCATACGGTCCAAACTTTATATATATAAGTATTCTTCTTCTTATTTTTCATTTTTAAGTATTTTTATTATTAATTAATTTGATATTTTTTTAACATTTCTGTAACTAAATTATTTCATTGCATAAATTTTGTTTTAATATAAATAAGTATGGTACTTTACTTATGTTATTGGCACACTTTATTATGTGAACTAAAACATAATTATATTCAGCAAATCAAATATAAGTTTTAGCAAAAACAATGACTTTCAGCAACATAAAAGTATTTCCAACTTAATTTATAATAAAAAATAAATGGAAGGAAAAAATAGATTGAGTGATTTGAAGAGATGCTCTCGTTCCTTTTATTTTTTCCAATGTTTCAACAAATCCAACTCTTTGTGGTGTGTAAGTGTTGTATTTAATGGGAAATGGATAAAGTAAGAAAGAATCTGACCAAACCAGTTTATTTTTCCCCTATTTTTCAACTTTTCATAAAGACAGACAACATTTCATTTTTTCCCAACTTGCTAATTAAAAGCACCTAAGAGATTTTCAAGAACATTTTGCAGAAACTCAAATCAAAATCATGGTGGGTAAGAAAAATAGAGCATATAAAATACAATCTTTCATACAATCCTTCTTCTCGTGCAATATTTTTTGGTTGGGGATATTCGTGGAATTCATATCATGGAGCAAGAATTCAAGATAGAAGGGTGTGGGTGTGTTTGATAAGCAATATATTTTTCAACTTTGGAGGTATTGATTGGAAAAATTTTCCTTAGAAAAATTATTCATTCATCAAGAATGTTCAACAATTCAAAGCATTAAATGTTGCATTTTTCAACTTTTATTTTCTTAGCTTCCACACGAAGAAAATTTTTCCAAGGCAAATTTGTTTTCTTTAATAAGCTCACTATTTTCCAACTATTTACCCAACTAAAACCAAACACATGAAATAGAAACTTTTACCTAATCAAAAATTTCCCAGGAGAAATTTGAATTGGATAATTTTAGCTCGAATAACTTTGCCTTTTCCATTATTTATATCAAACACACCATAGAGAGAATTTTGAAGCATAACTCACATTATCGATCTTATTTTTCCTAAAGTAATGAATTATTGATCTTGTCAAAGAAACATAAAGTTAATCAAAATCTTCAAATCATATCAAAACAACAATTGATAATCTACCTAGAATGAATAATATAAATCTAGCAAATGAAATGAACCATTTACAAAGTGGTTGCATTTTTTCTCATAATATTTATCTCAAACGAAATGGGTATTTAGTTTTTACCTACCCCTTTCCCACACACATATATTAGTGAAAAGAGTAACATACCGGCGTCGAGAGAGATTACACGGAATATGGGACGTATAATGAAATGAAAAAGAGGATAACTCCTGTGTCTAGAACAAAAATATGACAAATGACTAAAAATTAACAAATAAAAAAATACGTCTCCTTTTTCATCATCGGAAGGCTTCAATAAGCGGCATGTAAAGTCTTTCGACTTCAAAAGTTAAATCTAGAAAAATGACCGTGCCTCTCTAAAACGGATCATATATGTTGATATAAATACATACAAAAGTGCCCAATTAAAACGTGACACAAAATCAAAGGATAATTTATTTTTATTTTTTAACCTAATACGAATATCATCAAAATAAAAGAGACACAATACGATACGACACGATATCTTATTCTTTTGATTTACCGCGAGCACAACTTCATTAAGACATAACACAAAATCTTATATTTTCTATATCTAACATGAACGAATGCCTGAATAAAAGCGATACAACACGAACTAATTTTATTTTATTTTTATAAGTAAATGGTTCAATAAAAACGAACTATTTTTTTTAACCAAACATGAACACAACTCTATTAAAAGAGGCACGATACATGAAATTGATTTTTTTTCCACCTAAAATGAACACCACCCAAATAAAAGTAACATGACACCAAATCTTTTTTTACCGTAAAAACAGTTAAAAAACTATATTGATATATATTTAAAAAAATAACAGTTTTTACTGTTTTTGTATATATTTATTACAAATAGATTTTTTATATATTTATAAAACTTTTTAACTATTCTTTTACGTATTTAAAAAAAAATAAACTAAGAACCTTTTTTTTATATATTTATAAAAACATTTAAAAATTTAACTATTTTTAAATATATTTGTAAAAACAGTTCAAAAAACTATTTTGATATGCATTTACAAAAATTAAAGTTTTTATTGTTTTCTAACAGTTTTTATATTAAAAGAATAACTGTTTTTATATATACTTACAAAAATAGTAAATAATTCAAAACACTGTTTTGGTATATATTTAAAAATTATGTTTTAATGTGCTCGTCATCTATAACCTGAAGTCTTTAGTTGGTTGTACCATGGGATGCGATCGTCGAAAGGAATTATCAACTACCCAATCAATTCTAAAGAGAGAGAAATTCAAAAGAGAAAGAAATCATAATGAGAGAGAAAAGGAGTAACATACAAACCGGGTTTGAAGGAGACAAATAGAGGTATGGATTGGAGTCTATTCTTTTCTTCTCCCATCTTTAAGTCTTGCGTCCCGAGTCTCAACATCATGGTCCTTCATCATCATCTTCTTCTTCTCAATGGGTTTAACATATGAAATTGATTTTTCTCCTGACAGATTCGTCTCACACCATAACTTCAGAAAAACCCACCTGTTTATTTTCCTGATAGGGTGTCATCATAAACATAAAAAAAATCTCACATTTTTTTCCAATCGCTCTGATCGTTTCTCCCATCATAAATGGAGAGGGAGACCCCTAATCTGAAACCAACGGTTTATCGGCAGATGGGACATTTTCGAGCAACAACCCAACCGACGCCAAAGTGGCGAAGACGATGCAGGATGAAGACGCAAAATCTGAAATACCAACTCTTCTTCTTAAAAAACCTGTCCGCTTCAAACACTGATGCGAAGACGAAGAAGAATGGAGAAGCGGTTAAAAAATAGACCACAATCCCGCCTACCGGTCTCCATAACTTATTCACCCAAATCCCCACCTACCGACTTGCCCACATGGTCTACTGCTGCAGACCGAATATACCAACCAGAGCATATCTGCAAACACAACTAGGTCTTTAGTGCTGAGAGAGTGAAGGATGTGAGATGAATAAAGGGAAACATATGGGATATGAGAAAGAAAGATGGGAGCAATTAATCTCTTTTGTGTAATGATTTTGAAAACCTCCAAATCGTGTCAAACTGTAAGTAGACGTAAGGAGGAGGTGTGCATGTAATAACCGTTTACCGTGAGGATTAATTGAAAATATGATGAGTGTACGGTTAAGGGTTGTGAGAGTGTAAAATTGACTCATCGCGAAAGCCACCGTTTAAAAGAGCCCCGAAAAATCAAAAGACAATAAAAAGAATCATATGTCAAAAATGGTCCAAATTAGTTTAGTTCATTCAAAAATTATATGATATATATTAGAGGGAGTTTGGATGGATTAAAAACGGTTTTGCACATAGAATCCTATAGTTGAAAATTCGTGTCATGACGCTATTGTTTGTAGAATCGTCAAAATTCTTGATTCATGTGCATGGTGTTTGTTTAGTTCATTAAGCTCACACTTTAATTGTCACATATGGCTATAATAAAGTTTGATGATAGATTGATATTGATTAGAGCTTCTTGATCATTTCGATGTGTTGGAATTATGATTCATTTGTTGTAATTGACACCCATACATTCCATGTTCATGTTTAGGCACATCATTACTATGTTGGCATGTTACTTATAATTGTTTGTTTAGAGTTTTTTTTAGTTTTGCTACTATTTTTTTACTGTTTCGCAGTTTTGAGCCCCTTCCAGTTAGAACTTTCAGGATATTTCTTCACTGGGAAACACTTTTTAATTTTTTGGGGAGCCTGTGAAAGTTTGATAATGTTGTTCTAACGACATGATGACAAAATTGAGATAAGAACGTCTCACCAAACTCAAATATGCAAGAGTAGTCAAACATCCATATAAACTCATGCATGTCTTCAATCATGGCATATACACAAATTCGAATCAAA